>QEPC01009046.1:305717-351358 GCA_003113815.1 Sphenodon punctatus | reverse complement strand
AGATAGATAGATAGATAGATAGATAGAGAGAGAGAGAGAGAGAGAGAGAGAGAGAGAGAGAGAGAGAGACACAGACAGACAGACATATAGAAGAGATCCTTTCATTGGTTGTGTTGTTTCCTGAGACAATGGACCTCTCTGGGTAATTAGTTTTATGTATTTTAGGTGGTGCAGTAGTAGTTCTTAAAACAGAAGATTACATATCTGAGGGCCCGAGACAACTTAAAGATGACAAAACTTAGACATCACAGCAGATCTTAATACTCACATTTCCAACACCATACAAGACTTTACACAGCAGAAATTATTCAATTATGATACAGCTGATCTGCTTATCAGCTCTAATCCCACCCCAGGAAGGTTTTATATGCTGCCTAAAATACATACAACTAATGGGAGATCCACCCCAGGGAGATCCATTGTCTCAGGAAACAACACAGCTACTGAAAGGATCTCTTTATATATTGACCTACACTTTACAACATCTAGTACGAAAGCTCCCATCCTACATTAAAGATATCAATGATTTCTTACTCAAAATAGAATCCTTGAATAAACATAACTTATTCTACGAAGATACCATACTAGCCACATTCAATGTCCCTTCTCTCTACACTAATATCCCACATAAAGATGGCATTCAGGCTCTCAAGAATTTCTTGGATAGCATAACTTCAAAAGAACCCCCCATGGAAGTTATCATCTCATTAGGCACACTTGTCCTGACCTACTACAACTTCACTTTCAATAATAAACATTACTTACAAATGCAAGATACAGCTATGGACTCCATCCTATACCAATTTATTTATGGGCAACCTTGAACAAACTGTCCTTAAAGATTCTACCCACAGACCCCTAGTATGGTACAGAATCAGATACATTGATGACATCTTTATAATCTGGACAAATGGTAAGGACAGTTTTGAACAATTTAAGAGTTATCTTAACTCTATCCATCCTACAATAAAATTCACATGCAACTGCACCATGGAGAACTCCTTCATTCCTTTTTTAGATGTCCTTATCAACATTGAGCAAAACAAGATTAACACTGATCTTTATAATAAACCCAGTGAAGCTCACCTATATTTAAATTGGAGTTCTTGTCATTCAAAACACATTAAGAAGAACATCATTTATAGCTTAGCTCTACATGCTAGATGCATCTGTAACAACAACGTCAATTACCTCCAACGCATCAAAGAACTCAAGGAACATCTTCTTACCAGAATCTATCCCTTCCATGTCATAGATTTCAACATCCGCCAGGCGTCTACACAAACAAGAATCCCTCCTCTACAAGGTGGGGGTGACTAAAACTCACAAAGAACGCCGCATGCCCTTAGTGGTGGATTTTCATCCTGCATCTCTGAAGTAATACCTGGTGATTAAAGAAAGCTACCCCCTAGTAGCTAATTAACCACGTCTTGAAAAAGTCATCAACCTTCCTCCCTTTGTGGTTTTTCACCAGCCTCCAAATCTACGTAAATTACTTGTGAGTTCTGAGTTAAAATCACCAGTCAACGACCCTGGATCACATCACGGTGAATCCAAATGTTGCTTTATGTGCACCCATCTCAAAGAAACTACCACTTTCAAAAGCAGCACTACAAACAGGGCCTATACCTTCAAGCAAAACATCACCTGCACATCGAGCAATATATTTTATGTGACACAATGTATACATAATGGATGTCACATGCAATATGTGGAGAAAACCACCACAGACCTCCGTACCTGGTTCAGAAATCACAAGTCAATCATCACTAAGAAAGTGGAACAGCCTGTTGCTAGACAATCACACACTCACTGACCTAGAAAACTTCCCTATAGAAAAACCCTGCAACCCAAAACTACTAAACACCAGGGAAAACTTCTGGATCTACAGACTTGACACCCAACAGCCTTAATTTAGAAGATAACATGTGAACCCCTATCTTTTCTTGTATGTGCTACTGCATTCCTTGGCTCACCGTAGAACTCTCTACAACCTCAGAGTTCTAAGAACTGTCGGCTGTGCTCACAATACACTTTATTTAAAAAATCAACTGAGCTGCTGATGAGGGCGGAAGCTGAAAAATTCAGTTAATCAATAAATCTCTGTTTACAGTCATTTTCTCTTTATAATTCATATATATCATGTTATCGGAATCGATACCAATAATGATACCAAAAATAAAATCTTCGTTTGAAATAATACCAATACCAATAATGACAACGATAATGAAAACAACATTGTCATTAATAACGATAATGAAAATGACATTTTAAATAATGAAAATGATAACAAAAAACGAAAATGATATGGGGGCCTGATGCACACCCCTATGAGGCACATACATGTGCAAAACAGGTATGTGTTGTATTGCACAGTTATATGTATACTTTTGGTTGTAAATTTGACATTCGGTACATTTAAAAAAATGTTATTCATATACTTCATTATATGTATATTCAGATACTTTGTTTTATATATACATGGCAGTCCCTGATCCCTGGCATGGAATGGTGCTGCAAACAGACACATTGGCCTATTAAGGTCTGCATTGGCCCACCTGGGTGGCTCTTGGTCTTGACTGTGGACCTGGATCTTCCGGGTGGCCACATACAGACCAGCCACCTACCTGGGATGGGGCACAGTGGGCCCACATCTGGTGGCCTGGAAATATACATGTCAGCAGGCCGTAGCAGGCTCTTTTTGCGTCTATCATCACCCCATGTCTCTCTCTCATACTCTGCCCACTGCAAGGTTGGGAATGAGAAAGTTTCAGAGAGACAAAGTAAAACCGCTATTTAAACCAATGCAAGACCTGCAAAGTGATGCCCATTGAAAATAATGGGAAACAAATATAATTACTAAAACAATTAGTAATTGTTTTAGTAATTAAAACAAAGTTAAATTACAAATGAAAATAAATACATAACTAAATTTTTTAAAATGAAAACGAATCCAAAAGAAAAATGAAGATGGTCCCTTCTGCACACACCTACTGAAATTCTAAACGATGGCTGAAATGAGAAGTTAAATTGCTGCTCACAAGATGTTTCACGATATTGGGAACTGGGATTGATTTCTCAACCATTTCTTGATACCAATGTGATTTCTCAATACTCACAATACCACAAGATACCATCTCAATTTACTGACTTTCCATTTACCATGTGTCAAAAAGGTCAATTGAGTTCGAATCAGACCAAAAAATTCAAGCAGGTGGTGCCAGAAAAGTAATATTATTGAATACAAAAGCATAAAAGTAAGAGTCTAAATACAAAAGATTAAAAGTGAAAGCCTCTCACATCCCTTCAGCCAGCCCCCAAGCGGTGGTGGATGGTCTCCTTGGCCTGTCTGGTCTGAGGCACTGTCTGTGGTTCTCAGTCCGCCAGTGAGATTCCATTGACCCCTGGCTTTTCCGCCTTTTTATATTAACTTAATGCTAAATCATTATCACATAATCAAGCACCTGCGCATGTGTTACTTAACAAACAAGTTGTCATAATAAATTCTATGTTATGCGGGTGCTCCTTAATAAAAATCCTCCCCTACATTTGGCCATAACTACTGTCCACTTTCACTGCCAATTTCCAATTAAAGCTCTCTCTGTATCTCAAAACACTGAAATAATTACTATTATAATGATTAATCAATCAATCAATCAATCAATCAAATACTTTATTGTACTAGCCGATTGGCTTTGACAAAGGAAGAAAAACATATGTACAACATCACAAAAATATATAAGGTAAAATATAAAATTAATATTAAGATTAAATCCTATACATTCTGCATTATTATGTTTATATAGCCAAACTATAGTCAAGACAAAGCTATACCTTGTAACCACAAAAGGAGAGGCAAAAAACATCCATGTTTTATAAGAACTCTCATCATGAGCAATGCTGCTCTCTGATCAATCGTGCTCTCTCTTTTCCTATCACATCTCCATAAAGAGCCACTTCCCTGGTAACCTTCTCATTTCTATCAGTCAGAAGGTATATCATTAGCCTTTATTCTGATGCCTCCCTAGGCCATCTTATATTCCTACGTAGCCTTTCCCTATATTTCCCATACTGAGGGCAGAAGAATAAAACATGTGGCAGATCTTCAATTGCCAGAGCACAACAGGGACAAATTCTGTCATCATATGGAATTCCCTTATAATAATTATTAATACAATTACAATGGGGTGCAATATCAAGTTTAAAAATGCAGTACCATTCCCCCTCCCCTCCATCATGGGTGTGGGCGTGTTCTATCATGCATCTCAGGCTGATCAATCGTATTGCTTCTTCAATGACCCCGATGGTGCCAACATTATTCCCGAATCCTCAGTTTGCCTCTGTCAAGACAAACAGGTATTGAGTCTCCAGTTTTTATTACTCAATATGTATTTCCTTCACCTGTGGCTATTACCTCCCCAGAATAATTAGGCTGCCCTGGGTATAATATCCATACTTTCCTGCCTGGGAGTCAATCCGTTGAGCCAAACCCTCCTTTCCCACATTCAGCAGCCACTTCTGGCTTTGATATTTTTACCACTGTCGGGAGAACGATTTGCTCACACATCATTTGGGCTATCCGGTCTCCTGCCTGGAACTTGTGGCTATCGGGGAGGAATTTTGAAGGATCACCTTTACTTCTCCCTGGTAATCTGCATCCACTACCCTCCTGAGACCTGTATATCCTTGAGTGCCAGCCCCGATCTAGGGGCTATTCGCCCATAGGTATTTGATAGGACTTGTATCCCCAAACCTGTACTCACCACCTCCTGCTGATATGGAGGGAGGGAGACCTCTTGGTATGTGTACAAGTCTACTTCTGCACTCGAAGGGGTGGCCCTCAGTGGCAACTGTGCCTTTGGATGGATTTTCCACACCCTGAGAGCTTTTTGCTGTGGGTGCTACATATGTTTGGCTTCTCTAGCATCCATTTAAAGGGAGTCTTTCCCTTATAAGGGCGGTTATTCATTTCAAATTCTGCTTGCTCCAATACTTTAGCCCACCCTTGTAAAGTACCCATAGGGTTGAGTTGTTTTATCCACTGCTTAAGCATTCCATTATGACACATCTGCCCGAGATGGAGGGTGCCTTCCAATAGCTAACCACACCTTCATCTGAGTGGCATCATTCTCCCCTCCCCCAAAAGTATTCACTATTATATAACATTCCATGTGCTTGCGGGGATTCCCATGTATTAAGGTAATCTCTGCCCCTGAATCAAATAAGGCCATCACCTTTTGCCTATTCCCTGGGCCCCAGTAAATAGTCAGGGATACATGGGGCCTCAGGTCACCTAGGGTGGCCATCTTTATTGGCCCTACGTTGGCAACCCGACCTTGCCCCTATTTCTTTTGCTCTGGCACTTTCCACTCCGAGACATCAGGGTACAGTGAGAAGGGCATTTCATCTTCCAGTGGCACACTTGGTGTGAGAGGTGAAGATGTGTCTCTCACCTCCACTTTGCCCTTCCCCACCCCCTTACACTTCTCTTTGTACAGCGCATACATATTTCCAGTTGGAATACCATTAATCTGCTCTTTTGAGACTCCTGCCTTTAATAGGGTTATAAACATTTCTCGGCAAGTCACTTTAGTTTTTCCTTTCCCTTTGGAGTCCACTTTCTGATCTTTCTTTAGTTGGCGCGCTGCCCAGGCTCAAACACGGCCCTTCTCTGTATCACCTAACTGACCCATTAGCAATACCACTTCACCAACAGGCCATCCTTGGACGGGTCCCAAGAGGGCTAACAATGCACCTCGTAAATGTGGGGGCCCAACTCTCATCAACTGGGTTCTCATTCCCGCAGTGAATGGCCCCTGGAAGTTATTAGTATAAAGGGCCACCTGGGTGATTAGTTGGCATAAGCATGCACCTCCTTCTTCCACCATTTTCCAGTGCCCCACAGTGTTCTCATCCCAATCCATGGGCTCTGAGAAGCAGCCTATCACTGCCAATTTTATCCAGGTGAACAATGACCGTGTGGCCTGATTGGCTGCCCTGAGAGTCTGGTTGATCATAGGGTCCCTGGTGATAGCTCCCAACTTAAGCATCTCATCATCACTCAACCAGAGCCCTCCAGCCTCTTGATCCCATAGCCACGTAAGCCAGGTTCCTAATGTCTCCTGAGCGGCCTGGCAATTTTGCTTGGCTATGTCTTTCAACTTGGTCTGGGTATAGTCCCAGGCCACACGAGTATGCTGGACCGCGGCACCTGGGGGACCTTTGGATTTATTAGTTATTAACAGCTGTGCCTGTTCCATAGGCAAGTCAATGGTGGGTGGATCATTGAGGTCTTCCTCTCCCTCAGTCCATCCTTCAGATGAGGAGTCCCAAATGCTCCCATCCCAGGTTTCTGGATTCCAATCAGTATTTTGCACCAATGCCCATACCTTAGCCTGATTAATTCTTAGATCTTGACGGCACACATATTTCCTATGCTTTATCTGCACCACACGTACTGCTGATGTCATAACCTGCTCTTCTGCTCTCTGCCCTCACTATTGTGCAGTTTCCAGCACCTCATGGAGCAAGGCATTCTGCTGTTTAACTGCTGCTAACTCCTCATCGATGCTCAGGCACCGTTTTTCCAACTGCTCCTGTTTTTCCCACAGATCTCGGACTGCTGTGAGGAATACCCAATCAATCCCAGCAACTGCCTTTTCCATCCCTTCTTCTAACCCCAACTTCTGTAAGCACTTAACAATCTCTTGGGGAGTTGGGCCTCCTGGTCCCTGCAGTTCCGTATCCCAACTCACTGGGGGAGTCACCCGGGACATCATTACTCTGAAAGGAGAAGTGGGTATCACTCTCTAGGTTTTAGGCCCAAGCAGGAGACAAGAGTACCACTATGCTCCACCGAGTTAGCAATGGTCTTCCGCGATTTCCCACTACACTACATACAATTCATTTACCACTCACTTTGCTGAGGGTGCCATTTTACATCCAGATTTGTTGTTTCTGCATTTCTGAGCCAATCACTGTGCAAATAGCCCACCCCTTAATGTCCCCACAGTGCCCCTTTACCTCCACTCCAGTGCCTCAAGTCAGGATTGTATTCTCTGTTGTTTCCTTTGCTTTGACCAATCTGCAACTGGATTTCAGTTTTGTAAAGGAATCTGCGTATGAGCCAATGGGTGACAATGAAGTACAACAGAAACTTGAATGCAAGAAATATGGTATTGCATCGGTATTACCTCTAAGGATTTCAAAACAGACAATAAAGCGATAAAATGGCAAACTGGTAAATGTCAAAGCGCTAAACGAGATCCTAGTAAGCAGAAAGTTGGTAAATCGAGAAATGAAATGTCAGTCGAGACATTACCAAGTAACAAGAGGTTCTCGATTTGACCGAGACAGTATCGGTAACTGGGATTTTGACAAAATTTTCCAATTTGGTGAAATCTGCTTTCAACCCTAGTCAAAAATCTTCTTACATGATGGAGGTTAGTAAAACTGCAAAATACAGCTTTTTGAAGGTGTTGATATATTCCCACTTCCACTTACTGTGTTAACTAAATAATTCGAAAGTATCTTTTATTCCAAGCAACAAATCCATCTTCCTGGGATATTTTTTCTACCCGATGAGTAGACATAGAGAGCAATAAAAATAAATCCCCCTCCCTGCTTCTTCCAAGACTATCAAGTTCAGTCTACCAGAGAGGCAGGATGAGATTGCAATTGACCTCTAGGACACAACTAGTAATTGAAATAACTTTTGGTTATTGATGAGTTCTCTTACCAGCTTGCATCCAAAATATCCAAATCATTAGAATAGTCAACTTGTTCCACAATGTAATTCTTCATCTGACACTTGCCTGACAATGGCCATTCCTTAAAAAAAACCTCCTGATGTAAGGTGACATCCTGTGCATACTTCAAATACTAACTTGTTCAGCTAAAAAATAATGTTGTTACAAAAAGCAATCATCATTGCAAGGGAGTGAGACCTTGTTATCAAAATTTCTTACTGCAAAAAGGGCATTCCTCTTTCTATGAGGACTAGTTGACAGGTGATGTATATGCATGAATGTACTATAGAAACAGGGGGGGAGGGAATAGATAAGATTAGATTAAAAAATCAATTAAAAAAAATATGTTTATTGAATTTCATATGTACCCCTCCTTCCTGTCTTCCTTATTAGTTTAGCCTTTCTAACAATTTATTTTGTTAAAATAGGTTCCTCCATATGCATAGGTTGAACCTATGCATATTTAAGACACCGTTTCTCCATAAAACATTTTTCTGCAGGTTGAAGTTCACTCTAACTAAAATTTTAATTGTCATATTAAAACACACTGGAACACCTGAACTTTCATTCTTCTAATCGTCTTCACTTGCTCACTTTCTAACGACCCAGATCCAAACCCTCCTTTGCCTCCATCAGGGTGGTGGAATAGGATTCCAGAACTCAATGGAATATTACACACTGTCTTTGCTGCCCTCTCTTTGGATGGCCTCATTGATACGTGATACAGCATGCTGACCCAGGCCATTGACACAGTGGCACTGTGGCAGAGTGGTGCTACAATAAGGATCATATCCCTTTAAGAGAGCCAAAAGATGGCACCAACCCTGGAGAACACTCAAAATGGCCACTGACCAGAAGAGGAAGTCAGTGGGCATGGCTAGAAGTATAAAGCAAGAAGAAGCAGGAAGTAGAAGGCAGTCTGCTTCTGACTGTGAAGGAGGACACATCTCCTGAGAACCTGTCTGGGGGTTCCTGCAGAAAGGGAGCTTTTTACGGGTGTGCACCAGGCCCCCATGTCATTTTCATTTTTTGTTTTAGTTTTCGTTATTCAAAAATTTCATTTTAGTTATCGCAATTTAACGACAATGTCATTTTCATTTTCGGTGTCATTTTTTTTTTTTGGTATCTTTTGATATTATTTTTGTTATCGGTATTGATATTGGTATTGTTTTTGTTATCGGTATCGATATTCATTATCGTTATTGATATCGTTATTGATATTGGTACCATTTCAAACAAAGGTTTTTGGCATTATTTTTGGCATCATTATCATTATTGATTCCTCACACACACACACTACCTAACTCTATATAATGTACAGGGGGGAGAAGGGCAGGGAAAAGCAGAAGGTAAAATGTAGGGAATGAGGAAGCTAAGGTAATTGGTGGGAATACCTAATAAATAAATAAACAATACAATGAGGGCTAAGGACAATTTTTTATGTGCAATCACCACAGTTCTGTAAGTGCAACCTGACGAGAAGAGCTCTCACAAAACGAAGAGAAAAAACCTGGCCCTTCCATTATAAAGGGTTGCAGTTCCCTCCCCCAGAGCCCCTCTGTTTGGTTGTGGGAGGCAGCAGGCATTGAGCAATCACAGAGTCCCATGAGACTGCTAGGGCTTGCTTGTGCTGCTCATTGGCCAGGGATACATCCATCAGATACTGATAAACTGCTCACCTCTCCCAACACAAGCACAGTTCAAGAGTTCAACCCTGTTAAGACTCCGAGATGTCTGCTCCCTCCTCCCCTCACTACATTTTCCTTCCAAAACCAAACTGCCACAGCACTAATAATAACGACAATGGGTAATTTCAGATGTTACGCGGTCCTGAGTCACCACAGTGGATTCCCAGCAGTGGTGAACCAATCAACCACCGCCCGTGGTCCAGGAAGGCCCTGAACAGATGCGACATGCCCGGGACCACAGCAGGGAATCGGGCCATCAGACCACGGGCTGGCGCAGCGCAACAGATGTGACGCTGATTCCTGGTCGTGGTCAAAACACCCAGAAGGCATCAGGGAGGGGCAGGAGGCAGACATGGCTGACTGAGGGCATAGGAAGCCAAAAGCGCCTACAGGGAATGACCAAACAATGGAAACGGGAAGGGAGGGGGAAGAGGGAGAAGAGCCGCCACGGCAACACACACAGCAGGCACAGAGACAATGAGGGCACAGTGGAACACACAGCACGAACACACGCCCAGGTGCACGCACACCCGCATGGGAAAGGAAGGGAAGGGGGGACACAGTGGGACAAACAACACACATGACACAACGGGCACGGGGGGGGGCGGTGACAGGGAAGGGGAGGGACCGGGCCAGGGGTTGACCAGGACATAGAAAACAGCAACCAGAACCCCCACAACAGCACAGTCTGCACGGGCACCCCCACAGCTACACAGGAAGTCCCGGAACGGGGGTGCCTGAAAGGCTGGGCCACAGGCACAGGGGGAGGCCACACGGAACAGGGAGAGGCCCAGGAGGCAGACAGGCACCCCAAGCACTGGCGACGGTTCCATGGAGAGGATGCAGGAGAGCCAGAGCAGTGCAAGTGGTCCACAGATGCACACACACACCCCGGATGGATGCCAGGAGGTGAAGACCAGGGGCCCCAGAAGCCCAAGGTCACATAGGCACCCAAGGGGGGTGGTCACGGGCACAGGAGGGACTGACAGCGGATGAGGAAGGACAGCTGCAACCCGGGGAGCTGGGTGGAGGCACGGAGAGCATGACTCGGCCACAGGAGAAGGCAGCCATGGAGGGGAGCACCGGCTGCAGAGGCAGACAGGAGGGGACCTGGAGGGGGTCCGGAGCCACAGACAGGGGCAGTGGAACCCCGAGAAACAGGCAGTACAGTTGCAAGGCCGGGACATCATGGAGGATGCAGGCATCAGCCCGTGGCAGCAGGGAGGAGGTGGGAGATCTCCACGGGGCCACCAATAGGGGCACGGTAGGCACAGGGGGCCTCACAGCCAGCTGCAGGGGGCAACTAAGGGGCCTGGGGCCAGGTGGCCCACCAGGTGAATGAAGTGGGGCCACTGAATCATGCTCCGACGGTAGCCTAGCACAGACATGTGGTAGCCAACCAAGTAGTACGCCTCAAAGGGATTCTGCGTGGCGAGCCCCAACTGCACATCAGAACGGGACCACACACCAGACAGCGCCGCCAGCTCTCCCTCAGTGGACTCAGACAAGCTGTAGTCAGCAGCAGGGGGCCACAAAAGGTCTCCGAGCTCCAACAGTTGGTGATACACTGCCCCACATGATCGCTGGTATCCATGGGCCCCATGAACACAGCCAAAGTAGGACACAGCCAGGATAGGGCTGCCTTCATTCAGACAGGCCGTGTAGGTGGCCAGGCTGCACACAGACAGAGCAGACATCATCTCTACCACCAACTACCCCACATGTGAGCACCTCATCTCCGGGAAACGCCCATCAGAAAAGGGAATCAGGCCCAGGGTCTCCGCATGCAGCCAGCAATCATGGGCGCTTGCCTCATAGCCAAAGTAGCGCAGCCCTGAGCTCAGACTCGCATAGGCACTGGACAGGCTGTCCTGGCAGCTCAGGAGCAATTTCATGGCCGGGGAATGCCACAGGTCACACAGGGTCATGGTCTCGCAGAAGGTCCAGCGATGGGGGGCCCCATGGGTGCTGGGAGCCAGGAGCCCAGTGGAAGCACAGCCAGCCATGGTCTAGGAAGCAAAGGATACTAATTGCGAGGACAGAGGGGCCCCACAATCCCTGGAAGGATGGAAGGGGATGCAGGGGGGCCTCAAGGCCAGCCGATAAGACCACCAGCCGCAACATGGCATGGCAAGCGAGCGAGGTGTGGGGTGCAGACCCAGCACAGCTGCTGGAACAGAACTCACAGACAGGACAGCCTACACACTAATCAGGGCAGCGAGGACAACAGGCTGGCTACACTGAGAGGTGGGAGGCTGATGACAGCAGGAATGCAGCTGCAGCCCATACACGCCCGGGCGCAGATGGGACCATGTGCCAGCCCCCTTGCAGGGACAGCAGGTGTGCTCAATGGACCGCCCCCAGCTCCCCGGCATGGCTGCCCTGCAGGAGTCTGCCCAGGCAGCCGGGAGGGGGACTGCCCATAACCCACCCAAGGCTCCTGGCAGGGCTCTGGGTTGCGACCCGGGGGCAGGGCTACACGTACCCCAGTCTATAACTGGACCAGATGCCCCCCACCTGGGGCAATGTGCACCATGGAGCTAGGCCAGTTGGGTGCCTGCAGGATGCACCTAGCCCTCTGCGCAGAGTGGTACCACTCGCACACTGATCTCTTGCGCATCCAGACTGCTGAGGTGCACCTGGGTGCCTGCCTGCAGATTACCATTGCCCAGAGCGCCTCTGGGGCCCAGAGAGCCCACCATGGCTGCAGGCACTCCCTGATCCAGCTCAGGGCCCTGCGGGTGTCTGGGGTGGCCCGGCAGGCCCTCCTCCGTGGCCAGGAAAGGGGCGCATTGCTCAGTGAGGTGGCTGGGTACCTCCAATGGTGGAGGGAGACCATGGGGCATGCAGCTCTGTTCGCTAGTCCAATTGACCTGTGAGTATGTGTCACAGAGTGGACACAAGGGTAGTGATCCCGGGTGCTGGCTCAGTGGGATGAGGCCACCTGGAGGGTGCACTTTCGGATGGACAGGCGCATGCTACTGCGACTCGCGGAGGTGTTAATGCCCTGGTTGGAGCGGCAGCACACCCCCATGCCAACCCCCATCCCCATGGTCCAGCGGTTGACCATCGGGGTCTGGGGGTCTAGCAACTCCCGAATTCTGCCGGTCCGTCTCGCAGCACTTCGGCGTCGGGGTGAGTACCGTCACCGGGATCCTGCGGGATGTCTGCGAAGCTATGGAGGGTGTCTCCTGGACCGAGCAATCCAGCTGGTGAACCAGGCGGCCGTGATGGCCAGCTTCGCAGCTGGAGGGTTCCCCAACTGCATGGGTGCCGTGGACGGCACCCACATAGAGATTGTCGGCCCCTCCGCTGGGAAGGCCACGGAATATGTTAACAAACATGGATACCACTCCCTGAAGCTGCAGGCTTTAGTGGACCACCGGGGCTGGCTCATAGACATCTTCACGGACAACTCTGGGTGCAGCCACGATGCCCGGATCATGACCATCTCCCCTTTCTATGCCCGGATGTACCGTGTGGACTTTGCGGACATGGAAATGGCCTGGATCGAGAGGCTGATGATGCCCCCCTGAATTCTGGGGACCCAGCCTATCACCTCACCATGTGGCTTATGAAGGCATACCTGGTCACCCGGAACCCTGTGGAGTCTCTCTACAATACCCACCTGTGTGCAAGCAGGACAGTGGTTGAGAGGGTCTTCGGGGCCCTCAAGCAGCGCAGGAGGAGCATTGCGAGCCGCCTGGACTACACGGTGGAGATCTCAGCCCTGATGATCAGGGCCTGCTGTGTGCTGCACAATGTGTGCGAGGCCGATGGGGCTTCCCTCGACTACCCTGTGCCCCGGGGTAGTCCTGGCCCTGTGCCCCTGTATGTGAATGCAGAGAAGCTACGGGAGTACCGATATGCCAAGCACATCCGTGCTGCCCTGGCCAGGTGGATCAGCCAGGATGCCGAGGCATGAGGCCCACAGCCCTGTCTCCAGCACCCCGGGGCCCCCACCAGCGCCCTGGGTGTGCCCCTGTATGGCCAACCTACCCACCCACATCCCCAGGCCCATGAACTGACCCACAGAAGCAATAATGGCACTCAAACCTTTATTTCCACACACAGTTACATGTGGCCCCAACACCACCACCCACCTCCCTGTGCTGTGCTCCCCCCCAGACTGCCCTCCCCCTTCCCCCCCATTCCCCATGTCTCTGGGGCCTCCCCCTCAGCCACCCTGTGGTCACCATGGAGCTCCCTTCCCCCTTGCTGTCTGTGTCCCCAACTGTGTCCTGGGAGGCCTCGGTGTCCTCAGGGGCAGGCGGTGGTGGGAGGGCGGGTGGGCCCAGGGCCGGATGGGCCCCCCTGGGCGGCTGCTCCCTCCGGAGGCCTACAGGGACTGGGAGGCAGATGCACAGGCTCAGCAGGTGTGCCGGCAGCTGGGGTGGTGGCAGAGGTGGTGGGGGTACCGAAGGGGCCCGGCATCGGGACCTGGGAAGGCAGGGTGCCTAGTGGGGTGACTGCCAGCACGTAAGCACTCATGGTGCCGGCGTGCAGGAGAAGAGAGTTGCCAATGTCATGCGAGCAGTCCATCTTAGCTGAATGCTCCCACACCATCCTGTCAATGACCTGCTCCAGCCGCCCAAACACCTCTACCTTTCTGCTATGCTCCCGGCACTCCTGCCGCCACTCCAGCAGCACCTGCACCTGGATCCTCTGGTCCCTTGCCTCCACTTGTTGCAGGGAGCATTCCGTGGCTGCCTCCATTCTATCGATGGCCGTGATAATCCTCTCACCCTGCTTGGTGGTAGAGCAGACAATGTCCTCCGCCTGCTCCTCCCTCCGGCGCCGTATCCGTTCCCGGTGCTCTCTCATCCGTTGCACTTAGGGCACAGGCCCGGATTGCTGGGGTCCCTCGGGTTGCCCTGTTGGGTACACTTTAGGTGCTGGTTAGGCACCTCGGCCAGCCGCCCCTGGTCCCATGGCACAGCTGCGGGGTCTTGCCCCCCCTCGGATTGTCGGCCGGTGCCCTCCCTCAGAGCCCTCCCCCCCCACTTGGTGGTGTGCCTCACCGGGGACCGTTGGCTGTTCCCGGGGCTGCTCCCAGCCTTCCTCATTGCCTCGGTGCCAGAGCGTGCCGTGACCTGTCTGGATATGGGAGGGGTTGGGTGGGGGTGGACCCTTGTCCCAGAGCGGCCCCCCATGCCCCCTTCCCATGTTCTGGGGTGTCTGGGATGGCTGGTGTGGCCCTGTGCCTGGTGTGTCCCCCTTCCCCCCTTGATCCTTCCCCCATGGTCCAGCCCCCCTCCCACCTATGTGCTTACCCTCAATGTCCATCTTGGATCCCTCCAAGGCTGGTCCCTCAGTGTTTCTGGGGTCCCCCTGTGTCCACTGGATGAGGGTGACCAGTGTTCTGGCCTCAGAATTTCCCAGTCCAGACAGGGGGTTGGGGCTGCTAGGGCTGGTGCTTGTGGGGGGCCTTCAGGTCCCTGAGGTCCCTGGGTGTTCCTCCTGGGGGAGGGGGCCCTGGAGCCAGTGTCCTCACTGGGGGTGTCAAGAGGAGGGGGTACCTCAGCCCTTCCCTGGACCACAGCATTCCCCATGAGGTGTGGGGCAACAATGGAGCCCTTCATATGGAGTATGCGTCCCAGGGCATCGAAATAGGGGGCAGTCCGGGCTCCGTATCCAGACCACCGGTTGTTGTCCCGGATGACCTTGTACCCCCTCTTTAGCTGATTCACCTTGAGTGGCACTGGGCCATGGTCCTGTGATGTCCCACCACCTCCATGTCCCGCACGATCTCCCAGAAGACGTGTTCATTCTGCTGATTGACTGTGAGCTCCAGTTGATGCTCCAGGGTCCCCGAGATGTTTGCAGATGAAGTCCTGGATTTCCCTGTGCCCCCACTGCCCCCCTTGGTGGTAGGGCCTTCTCCCACGTGGGCCCTCTGGGTCCTCCTCCTCCGCCTGGCCAGCGCCCATCTCCTCCGGGGGGTGGGCTCCCGGGCCCATTTCTGTGTCTGTGGGTCATGGGGGGGTGTTAGGTGTTGTTTTGTCCCTGTCCTGCAGTCCCACCCCTTCCCCCCTCCTGCCACCCAGGTCACCCCCTTGGTGCCCCTGTGCCACTGGGTCCCCCCTTTGGTACCCTTACCCGTTTCTGGGGTGCCTTGTCCCCTGGTCTGATTGCCATCTCTGGGGCTGCCTGTCCCAGCTGCTGCGGCTGTCCCTCCACCGCCTGCAGGTGCAGCACTACCCCCTCCTCTGTCTGCGCCTCCTCCACCTCCTCCTCCTCCTCCTCCTTTGCTCTCTCACCCTCCACTCTCCTCTCCCTTCTGCCTCTCTCCATCCTGCCACATCCCCCTGCTGCTGTTTGCCCTTTAAATCTCCCTCCGCAGCCCGTGCAGCTGCTTGTTGCCTGGCAGCGATGCTGCATGCTTTATCCAAGGCTGGGAATCATTTTAGTTGATTCTGGCCGGTGGTTGCCATTCAGACGTTACTTTTTATTGTTTCCTTGTGGGAATTGCATTGACCACACTTTCGGAGATGGTCCGGACTGGAGCTCCAGAAGCGTGGTTGATTTTGACCCCTGGTGGAGATTGACTGTGGTGAACATCTGGTGTCTGCAAAACAGATGTTCAGGGTGCTTTGGCCCCACCGCGGGATTGAATGTGGCTCACTGTGGTTGACTGTAATCTCGTAACATCTGAAAATACCCAATGGGTGATTTCAGACGTTATGGGTGCCTGATTAACCACAGTGGATTCCCAGCAGTGGCGACCCGGCTCACCACCCCCTGTGGGCAAGAGATGCCCCAAAAAGATGTGATGGGAGCAGGACCATGGCAGGGAATTGGACTGGCAGACCATGGCCCTGGGTAGCACAACAGACATTATGCCAATCCTGGGCTGTGGTCAAAGCACCTGGAAGGTGCCAGGGCGGCTTGTCCTGACTGCAACTGCTGCTGCTGTCCCTCCACCTCCTCCATGTGCAGCACGACCACCACCTCCTCCGCCTGCGCATCCTCCATCTCCTCTTCCTCCTGCCTTGCTCTCACACCCTTCGCTCTCCTCTCCCTTCTGCCTCGCTCCATCCCACCACATCCCCCTGCTGCTGTGTGCCATTTAAATCTCCCTCCCCAGCCTGTGTTGTTGTTGGTTGCCTGGCAGCGATGCTGCGTGCTGGGAATCCTGTTGCTTGATTCCAGCCGGTGGTTACCGTTCAGTCGTTACTTTTTTTTGTTTCCCAGTGGGAATCACTTTGACCACACTTTCAGAGATGGTCCTGGCCGGAGCCCCAGAAGCATGGTTATTTTTGACCCCTGGTGAGGATTGACTGTGGTGAACATCTGGCGCCCGCGAAACAGACGTTCAGGGTGCTTTGGCCCCACCACGGGATTGACCGTGGTTCACTATGATTGACTGTGATCTCGTAAAGTCTGAAAATAGCCAATGATAACAACATTGGGTATTTTCAGACGTGACGGGGCCAATGCCCCGTCACGGAAACAAACCTTCAATTCCCCACCAGGGCCACCGCATCATGGGTGAACAGACGTGGTGGTGACTCTCGGTGGGGAATCAGGGAGGGGGCAGGGCAACATGGGGCTGTGCGGCCCTGCCCTCCCCCATGCTCCCCTGCCACCCACCCTCTGGGCAGACAGGCGGGCACCGTGGCCAATGCAGCTGCAGCACCCGCCTGAATTAACCATGGCCCGGAATCCCTGCGGGGATTCTGGATCGTGACTGCTGTCCAGACGAGATGGCTTGGTTCATCATGGCGGGGAATCGCATTCACCACGTGACCGGCCCCAGCCCCACGGGTTCAGCCGATCGCATGGTGAATGTGATTCCCCGCCGTGATTGAACGTGATGAACATCTGGGGGGGAACTTCCATTCCCCCCATCAGACGTTACGGAATCACTTTCACCATGTGCAGATTGCAGATTCGCTGTCATTGACTGTGATCTCGTAACATCTGAAAATACCCATTGTCATTGTTGTTTCTTGCTATCGTTTTTGTTATCATTTTTGGTATTGTTTTTTGTATCATTTTTAGTATTGTTTTTGATATAGATATCAGTATCGATATCATTATCATTACCAGTATCACTATTCTCAGTTGTCATTTTTGGTATTCTCGGTTGTCATTTTCGTTATCATTGTCATTATTCTTGGTTGTCATTTTTGTTGAAAATGACCATTTTCGTTATCGTTATTGTAATAATAAAAATGACATGCCCACCCCTCAGCTTTCGACGTGAGTTAGGCTGGAAGGGCCTGTTTGTGAGTTGCCAAAGACCTAGCCAGTGAACTGTGGTTGTGACTAGACTCTGCTATATGGACTGTAGACAGGCAAGAGGCTTGGTGCCTGGCCAACGGACTACTTGAATGTGAATAAACTGTGACTAAGCTTGACCCTCTGAGTGGCAACCTCATTGGGCAACAATCCTGACAACACTTACCCCATGGTAAAGAGGGTCCCATGTTATAGGCACCCATGTATCTGTTAATTCTGCTGTGGCAGCACAGGTCCCCCTGGTATATGGAAGTCCTAACAGGCAGTGAATGTCTAACTCCCAGTGGAGCCAACCAGGATTTGTCAGCCTAAGGGCTGTTTGATGCAAGGGGGTAGGTAGTTTGAGCACAAGTGGTGTTAGACTCACACCAAAGCCAAACAACTGAAGTGTAGATCATTTTTAAAGGACTATGCCATGGCTGTAGCAGCAGCAAAGAAAGTTTTCTTCAGTGCTTCCATTGCAAAGTGTCAGCTAGCTGAGAAGAGAGAAAGTGTTCCCATTCCACAGGGAAATACCTTTTGGGAGTGTTTGTGAGTGTTCATTGGTGTGAATATCTCCAGTGATTCTGCATTTCTGCCATTGTTGATATTGGCGCCTGTTGTTTTCCCATCATTTCCTGTCAATTGTATCACTTTTGTCATTTCCCATAATTTCCTGTCATTTTTTGTCACTTTTGCCATTTTGGGGGACTCTTACAGCAGTTTTAAGACACTTTTATAGCAATTCCCAGCACTTTCCTGGCACTTAGCTGGCACTTTTACATCTCCACAGCTTGTGTGTGTGTGTGTATATGTGTGTGTGAGGCAAACACGGGGCTTGAGATTGGTCCCATAGCAGGTCTATTCACAAAACATGAAGACAAATGGCAAAGACAGTGGAAATGAAGGTGAATTATCTGTTTCTGATGGAAACAGCATGTGCCACAATTTGTTGTTTCAGTCCTATCCTGCAAAGCTCTTCTGGGTGGTGAATGTCCTGATATATCCTGGTTTTCTTCACCAGGAGTTAGTCACTAGCTTCCCACTATGATGAACTTGCTACCCATCTTGAAGACAAAGACAAGATGGGTCAAATATAAGTCACTTATATTTGACACAACTTGGGAACTGCCCGTGCAGAGTCAGAGTTTGAGGTTGGAGAGCCTCAACCTTGTCCAGTTTTCTTGGATCAGGTTCAATTAGTGTCTCCCACTGATGCAGAGAGTGCAGGGCTGGCCTTAGATGGGGCCATGACCAGGCTCCAGGCTCTCCCACACTTCCTGGGCCCCCACAAGACCCCTAGATTCTCCAGTGCAGTGGCAGTGCTCCCTTTCATCAGGTTCCTAAATAGGACAGTTTTTAGGTCCCCAGCAAGTGCCTGTGTGTGTGTATGCATGTGTGTCCCCACCTAATCAATAGTTTCCCCTAGTCAGTAGTGCTGCAGAGGTAATTGTCAGCTACCCTAATGGTGTACATGGTACACACATTGATGAGTATTTTATGTCGAGCTATGATATATATATCTATATCATATGTCGAGCTATGATATATATTAAAAACATATATTTTTGAGTTGCAGAAGTAAAAAATAATTGTTGATATAGGTAAAGCACCTGAATTAAAAACTAAAATAATGTTCTTGTGGCAATTTAATTTTTAATCTGAAATGAACTTTTTTGTTGCTACAATTTTCTGCTAATGAATGCACAGAAAAGGAAGAGAAGGAGTTAGAAAATTCAGTTTAAAGGGAGATGAACACTAGCTAGACTTTCTAAGCTAGGTATCTTAAAAGCATCCAAAGGCTATTCAAAATAAGAAGGAAAACGCTGCTCCTTTTTAAAGGGTTAAAAGTGCAGAGCCATGCAGTTTACTTTCACCCTGAGCCCTGCAAATTCTAAGGCTCGCCCTGAGAAAGTGTGCTTAGAGTGGTGTGGGCAAACCAGTTGTGAATTTCATCCATGCCTGTTCTGGTTGGTGAATGAAAGCTAGCCAGGAGAAAATGGGGCCATTGCCCTCTGGGGTTGTCAATGCATCCATTCATGAGGGCAGGGTACCAGATGGCCTAAGAATTGCAGTCATCTGGCCCCTGCTCAAGAAACCATCCCAGTCAGATGTTGGCCCATCTTTAACCAGCTTTTTAAGGGAAGGTTATTTAATGTGTGATCTCCTCACAGATATCTCAGGTCCCAAAAATGTTGTCCAGGGTCTGTGAGGTCCTGCTGGGGAAGATAAGATGTTAACTTCCTGCTATGCTGGAGACTTGATAAGAATTAAAATAAACAGTAAAAATAAAAGGTAGAAAAGATAAAGAAAAATATAAAACAAAATTTGTCCAGAGGCTGAGGAATGGCCTCTCAACAACCAAGGAGAATGGAAGCTCCAAAAAGGGAGGGGAAAAGATAGAGAAGCACTTGGAGGAACTCTGTCCACCCAACAGACTTAAAAATGGAGAAGAAATAGGTTTATCTAAGACCAATGCAGTGCTTCCCTAAAAAAAAATAAAAGTCTGCACCTGGGGACAAAACCTTAAAGAAAAATAAGAATTGCCCTTGGAAAATGGTAAAAGAATTTAAAAGAAAATTAACTTTTGAAAGCAAACGTTATGTTGAAATAAGTTAAAATGAAAATAAAATAGTTTAAAAAGAGTGAAAAATGAGAAACATTAAGGCCGCTTTTAGACGTGCAGCTGGATCAGGCGCGGGAGCGGCGAGACAGCCGCGGGTCTGTTTTAGACGAGCCGAAAGTGGAAGTTGTGCACTTGATCTGGCACCGTGCATTCTTTTCCGGCCGCGTATGTCACCCCAGAGAGATCAGGGTGGTTCGCTCGCGGTCGGCAAAGAATGCGCGGCCCCGGATCACGCGCACAACTTCCGCTTCCGGTTCGTCTAAAACAGCACCTCGGCTGTTTTGCCGGTCCTGCGCCTGATCCCAGATGCACGTCTAAAAGCGGCCTCAGTTTAAAAAATGAAAATAAAATGGCTTTAAGAGTGAAAATTGAGAAAAACAAAGTTAAAAATGAAAATAAAACAAAATTAAAGATGAAAAAATAGCTTTAAAAATAGCTTTAAAAATGAAAAATAAAAGAGAAAAAATTGGAAAAGTAAAGATTGGAAAATAAAAGAAAGAGTTGGTACAGAAAAAAACTAAGTCCACAGGTGACTTGGCCCAACAGCACATTGGTTAGCAAGCAAGTGTCTTCCTCTCCTCCATCTTCTGTCAACTATATCCTGCCAGACTTATAGGATTTCTAAGAGTCTTGCAATATGGCTGACATGTGTTCCTCCAATCGTAGGCAAACAGGTTAGGGGTCCATCAATCAGCATGAAGTTGCCTCTTGAAAAGTGATGATGCTAAAGAAAGATGTTTTTGGTTTCCATGTCTCCACAGCCATATCTTCTTCATGGTTATTTTGACTTCACCCATCCTTACTTCAATGAACCATAGTAACCTTTTATTGATTGATTTTATTGACGACCCGTATGGGTCAAATTTCATACAACAAGCAAAAATAGTATAATGTATTAGAGACATACAAACTTGTTATAAAAATACATCTTTCTTAGTTGTCTTTCTTATACCACATATACTCAAAACATATACTTCAATCAGCCAAATAAAGGAAGTTACAAATCTTGATTACAATCTTGATTACTGACTCTTTGCTTGACATAATATGAACATTTCTTTTCCAAGCTTTTAGTCACCTAGAAGACTCACTTGGAGTTTACCATAGATTGAATAGACTAACTTCCCTTAGACACATAGAATTAATTTAGGGTGAAAACAGACATGACGCTAACCACCCTTTAACCACTCTTGGTGGTTATTTATGCATGTTGCAGGGCTGTATTGGTGCCCTATGCAGCCCTGAAACATGCATAAATGACCACCAAGGGTGGTTAAAGGGTGGTTAGCATCATGTCTGTTTTCACCCATTGTTAATTCACCCATTAACCTGCATTTTCCTTTTTATCTGTGCTGCACACAAGAACTTTGCAAGATGACATACCATCTTCAATGTCAATTCCAGAAAGAGCTGTACAGTCATCTCATGTGGGGTTAGTTTCCCTCTATTCACTCACGGGGACAACCATTTTGTTCTTTCAGTTGTATACAGGGGGCATTCCCACAAAAGATGTGGAATATCCTCCACCTTCTTCTGTACACATGGGCATAGCCTTTGGGCCAAAGGAATTTTCCACCAATGACCCTCCTGAATACTAGATTCCAACTGTGAGAATCGCATATGTATTGTAGCTAATCTCAGATGAAATTGGGGAATCTGTAAATAGAGGTCTGGCATAGTTGTAGCAAATCTATATTGATTCAGAGGGATATATGTTAGTTCAGCTACCTTAGCTTTACCCTCCTGTAAAGCTATGTCCGTCAAATGGTCCAAAATCTGCTCCTTGTCACCCTTGAATTGAATACGATCAGGACATTCCCCCATGTACCCAAGGCCTATTTTTGACAACTCCAATCTAATAACTTGGGCCCAGGATTGCCTAGGTCTCTGATCTTGTTCCATTTCCAAGAGTAATCTCTTTGGAATGCGATTTGGGGAAAATGTTCTGAGCTTTAACCAATATAAGAAAGCTCGCTGCCTGGCCTGGACAGCCACATTCAGAATCCCCAGCTCTTGTCTAATCAGTGCTCTGGGAGTTGAGTTTTGGATCCCCATAAGTTTTTTCAAAAAGGCAGCCTGTGCTACCTCCAATGTTTTACCAGCCCCCTGGTCTAAACCCCACAGCTCAGCTCCGTACAAAAGGGTGGTGTCTAGTTTAACTTCCGCCACTCTCAGGGCTTCTCGGCAAGGTCTTTTACCACAATTCCCAAAAAACTTCAGGATTCCACCTGCGGCCTGGTCAGTCTTTAATCTGGCCCTAACAAGTTGGGATTTCCATGAGAGTGTTGCATTGAAGGTTACCCCCAAGGACGTATATGAGGTAACCATTTCAAGCTTTTCTTTCCCCAATACCCACTGATGACCCTTAGTTGTCCCAAAAGTCATTGTTTTGGACTTAGAAACATTTATAATCAGGGAATTGTCCTTTGCGTATTGATCTAGGGAGTTCAGCATTCTCTGAAGCCCTATAGGTGACAGCGACAGTAAAATCATGTCGTCTGCATAAAGCAGCAAAAACAAGTCCCCACCAACGGTCTTTGGATAATGATGGGACAAGTCTTGCAACTTTCCTACAAGGTTATTAGTGTAGAGACTGAACAATATAGGGGCTATCACACATCCCTGTTTCACTCCCCTAGCCGTTGGGAAAAAAGTTCTTAATTCTCCCTGGGGGCCATATCTATCCACTCTACTGGTGTTCGAGTAGTAGTCTTGTATTAAGTTCAACAATATGGGATCCATACCTAGCAAGTCTAGCTTCTCCCACAGTTTAACCCTGTCTACTGAATCGAACGCTCCCTGCAAATCGATAAACGCTGCATTAATCAGCTGTTTCTTAAGATTATATTTCTTCAATAGGTGGTATAATGAAAAACATTGATCAATGCAAGAATACCCATGATTGAATCCTGCCTGCTCTTCTATTATTATATTGTTTTCTTTTGCCCAATCAACTATATGTCCCAATAAGTGTTTCCCATAGATTTTTTCCGGGAGATCTATCAGACTTATTGGTCTATAGGAGCCCGGGTGGTCCCTGTTCCCCTTCTTATAGATTGGAACCAATATGTTGGTTTTCCATGTACCTGGGACTGGGCCACCCAGTATGACATTGTTTATCACTTTTGCCAAAGTGGGAGCCCAAAAAGATGAGTTGGATTTAAGCAATTCAGGAGATAAAGAATCAGGGCCAGATGCCTTCCCTGCCCTAAGGCCCTGGATGTAATAAAGAATTTCTTAATTTGACACAAACCTCCCCCAATTCTCCGCACACAAGGTCTTGGGTCTATATGGAAGCCTGGACCAGATCATCCTGTCTAAATTTCTCCTCATAGTAACTCACCCAGACTGAGGGGGCTATATACGAGTCTGGCGTAGTATTCCTTTGGCTCTTATTCCCTCCAACTATTTTCTAGAACTGGCGAGTATCCTTGGAACCTGCTGCCTGCATCAGTTTTTCCCACATAGTTTCCTGGTAGTTCTTTTTCTTACATGCCAGTATCCTCTTAGAATTACCTTTGGCCATTCTGCAATATGCCTTAAACTCATTCTCTTCATACAGATCAACATTTTCCAAAATTTGTAACAACTTCTTTTCATTAAGACATTCCTTATCGAACCAGCCCCTTATCGAACCAGCATATTTATTCTAATTCTAGAGCTGTGTCCAGCCACAGAAGTCCCGCTTTGTAAAGTAAAACAAATGAAATTATCATGAACTCAAAACCCAAAAGGTTTTAATGAATCTTGCTTGTGTATCCAAATGTTTTGGATATAAGTGTGGCAGGGTTGCCTCTTGCTAGGCATTAAATCCTTTCTGGATTAGGGTCCAAATACTGCAAAATCCCAAGGAATTAGTTCCATTGTCTATCTGTTTCCCCCCAGATATCAGGAGGACCGTGTGTAATTTAGTAAGCAAGGCATTATACTCATCTAGAATTTGTTCCGGGGATTGTTCTATAGGTTGCCTTAATTCAGTCTCTGCTAGATGGGAAGAGCAAATACTCTTTGTCTTTTGTTCTAGTTCCCTATCCCACCTAGCATTTCTCTTTACAGACTTCTGAATAGTGGGGGTCGTTGGGAAGGGTACTCCCCTACCAATGTCCTTTCCTATACTGATATTGACTGTAAGGGGATGATGATCACTTTCGGGTCTTAGCCGGATTTGAAAAGCCTGACAAAGGTTCCAATAGTTGTTATCTACCAACACATAATCCACAGTACTCAATCCCCTTGCCGAGCCAAATGTATATTGGCCCGGTATATCTGGGTCAAGATTTCCATTTAACATCCTCCAGTTGTTTCTTTTCATAAATTCACATAAGCACTTCCCATCACTGTTGGTCCTTTAGTCCAACATTACCTGTCCTGATGCTATAGTTATCATATCTCCATTAATTGCTCTTCCATAATTTCCAACTCTGACATTGAAATCGCCAACCAGCAACAGCATGGCATGAGGGACCAATAGCCTAACATATTCAAGCTTTGTCTCTAAAAGAGGGACCCACCATCCCAGAATCTGTCCCTTCTTCCTAGGGGAAAAATATATATTCATGACCACCAGGGTTCTGGAGTGCAAAAAGTCCAGTTGGACAGCCTGAAAATATGGGGAATCCAGATCTATTTTCTGGATGTACAGTTAGTTCTAACTGAAACACCCAGCGCCAGGCCACCACAAAGTCTCCCTTTTTTATGAAATTTAATTGCTGGGACCACACGAAAGACAACCCATTAATATACAAATCTCCTTCTAAGCATGTTTCCTGCAGGGCTATGATATTAAACTTGGAAAGGAAAGCTACCCAGTCCCCATCTTGCAGTTTCTCCCCAAGTCCTGCTATGTTCCAGGAGATCAGGTGAGTGACTGAACTATGATCTTTCTTTCCCTCCAGTTCTAGTCAATCTGTATGAAGTTTTGCGTGGTTATGTCTCCATTCTCTATACCCCAGTCTATAGTTTTCCCCCGGAGATTTCCTCCTTCCAGTTCCATATATCTGAGGCCACTGAGTATCCATTGTCCGATTTTGCAGACTTCTATAAAATGGCAAGGTATCCTCACCTAACTCCAGCCCTATCATAGAACCCTCTTCTTTGTTAAGGATAAGCCTCCTCAGTTCCATATCCCTGAAACCAATCCTCACTGGCGCAAAGTGGAATCCCCCCCTAGCTTGATGTAATCTAGAGACAAAAACAATCACCTTAATCAGTCTGGAAACCTGTATTCTTAAACTAGAAGCTAGATAACCCACCAACTTCTGTTTAAGGTGGTGAGCCAATTCGTATTTCGATTGGTCTAGGTCGTATATGACAATGTTTTGGTCCGAGAACTTGTTTTTAAAAATAGTCTCCTGGGCTGTCCCTTCAATCTGTGGCAGCCTTTCCAAGGTATATCACTCCTTCTCCCTTTTCGTAGGACAGTCGTTCTGTGGGGGAGTATTTTTCCTATTTTCATACTTCAGAGGAACTACTCCCTCTGAGTATATCATCCCTCCGGGTGAGAACGAAGCTAAATCCTTTGTTCCATCAAGGTTAGTTTGCGTTTGCCTATGTTGTAATGATTTCAATTTGTCTGACAAACTATACGTTTTGCTGTTTGTTGTCTGACCCTTTCATCCTGAGTACCCTCAAGAGAGCACCTAATCTGGTCAATACCCCCTGCCATTTCTTTTATTTCGAGTGTCAATTTGTCTATTGTTTGCCTGAGCACTTTACAGCAGCAGTTCTCATGTATCAGGGAGTTAATTGTTTTTGAGCAATTCACTGCGTTAGATTGCTGTAAAGGGGACAATTGTTGATAACTCTCTAAAAAAGTAATGAAGCTGTTCCCCAGATTGGAGTTTAATGATATTGAACAAGCCTTAGTAGGAGTATCCAGATCTATTTTAGGTTTATTAGGGTCCGACTTCTCAGATGGAGGAAGGTCTGCTATGGTACTTTGAGGGGCAGTCTTAGGGCTGCCCATCGTTTCCACCTTTTTTCCCAAATACCCAGCAATAGGTGAAAAACCCACCTCCGCAGCCTGAGAAAATGTAGTTAATGGGGAAGAAGTACACAGTTGTGCCAACTGCTCAAGTTTCCTCCCTCTTCGAGTAATGTATTTTGTTATTTTGACTTGAGTATTAAGTTTCTTTGCTGCCTCCAGAAGAGAGGGAGTTCCCCTATTACCTCCCGGTATGTTACAAATATAGCTTCAAGATGTATACACTCAATATTAATTTGTTGCCTGCCCTAATGCGTGACGGGGAATAGATGTTTTGGCCCACACTCTACAGGTAATCCTGTATTTTGCTCCTGTACCAAGATGGTTAATTCCACCTATCATTCCTTAGGTGGGTTCCCACCAGAAATCCCCAACCTACTTCAAACACACAATCAACAGCAGTTCATAAACCCCTTACCCCCAGAAGTCAGTTCTGCAGCACATTTAAATTTTCAGGGAGACAGATAACATCACAGAAGTCTCTTTGCTATAGAGTAGCAAAGAGCAGGGCTCAGTCTGCCCTCAGCCCGCCAGCACCTATTAGTGCTCTCCGGCAGCGCCCAGCAATCCAACTCTGCAGGGGCTGTCAGTTACATGGCGTGGGATACAAGCAGGGCACCAAACTTCTTGGGGAGCAACCACTCACCCAGGGGCCCACTTCCCAGTCACTTGCCCCAAAATCCCTTCCTCATCACACACAGCCACAAGGCGCAGGTCAGGTTCTTATAGCCCAGCGAGGGCAGGGATGCACGCTGGCTTGTTCAATCCCAGGTGGATTCTATTAGCGCTCTCTGGAAGTGCCCAGAAATCCAGCTCCACAGGGGCTGTCAGTTACACGGCATGGGATACAAGCGGGGCACCAAACTTCTTGGGGAGCAACCACTCACCCAGGGGCCCGCTTCCCAGTCACTTGCCCCAAAATCCCTTCCTCATCACACCTAGTAACCTTTTACCGGTCCTGATCTTTGTCCCACTTCAATAGAGTCTATTAGCTCAATAAACCTGTATGAAACCCAATGGAGTCTATTAGCTTCACTCAAGATTTATTAAATTCTATTAATTCTACATCATTTTATACAGGGATTCTTGTCAGGAAGTTGTAGAAGAACAGATGCTATATCTGCCTTGGTTCTACTCATTTTAGAAAGAGATTTCTAGCGCAACAGTGATTTATAAGATTCTGAGTTTCTCATTAAGACACAATTCAAAGGAACAATTACTTATTCATCATGGTGTGTTTTAGGTATAATTTGAAACCAAACGTTATGTTGAAATAAACTTTCATTCATTAATTAAACACATTGTTCTTAATGTCTTTAGTCTCTAATTTCTCCCCTAGATTTCCTCATTTCTCCCCTAAATTAGTCTCTAATTTCTCTGTTAACATGAGACCCCTGCCACATGAGATTATGGGGGGGTTGGTTCCCCAATATCTGCTCTATCTTTAAATTTAGGGGAGTTAGCCAAATTAGTCAAAATAGGGGGTCCCCTCGTGTTCAAGGGATCAAACTGAGGAAAGTACACCTTACAGGCAGTTTATGTACCCTCCCCAAATAGAAAGAGAGAGAGAGAGAGAGAGACAGGTGTCCAATTACAAGTTTATTGATATATATATATATATATATATATATATATGTAACACAGAGAAACACAGCCCCGGTCTGGCTGGTGGGATTTAACAAGGGGAAAACACAAGCAGCTTGCGGGGATTGTAGGGAAAAGGGGGGGGTGTTCCAGTGTTGGCTCAGTGAGGGGGGAGCGAGAGAATGTGAGAGAGAGAGAGAGAGAGAGAGATACTCCAATAACATACATGAAGGGAAAAATGAAAATGAATGCGAGGGAAGGGAAAGTAAGCTTGTGTTGATAGGAACCCCCTCCCCCTCGTAGCTACTGGGGACAGAGCCACCCAATATCTACCGTTCCTTAACTTCAGGGGGGAATGAGCTCAATGGCCTTAAGCCGGGGTTCTCTGAATGTCCAGGGGTACAAACAAAGGCTACGAAGAAAACACAGACTGTGGCTGGGAAAGTGAAAGTAACAGGGGGCAAGTGGTTAGGCTCTGCAGAGGGGAAGAAAAAGCAAGAGACTGGACCTATAGTTTACCTCTCCTAGCTGATTGAGCAGGATCAGTAGCCCAGGATCCAGTGATGTTGGGGTCCAAAAAAGGGGGGAGGCCTAAGTCTGGGGGATCCATTAGCCCAGACACATGCAGGGAGACCTGCATGTATCTGTGGTCCAAGGTTTCTCTGAGGTTGATGGAAAATCCAGGGGCAGTTATAGGGTACTGAACAAAGGATTTGGGGAGGCTATGATGGGTCATTTGGGGTACACAATGAGCTAACGAGGGGAGAAATCCAACTTCCACTTCCATCACAAAAAGGGCCATACAAGATGCATACGATATCTTTGACACAGGGGGAAAGAGTAAACAACAGTGGCTGGAGGGTAGTTAAGGAGGGGAGGAGAGGGCTAACGATCAGCTTCCTGGGACACAAAGGGAGCCCCTGGATTTCTTTGTTCCTGAGTGGGGGTTGCTGCTCCAAGTTCCAGTCATCAGTGCTCTACTGAATAGGAAGAATGCCTCTTAATGGCCCCATACTTTACTCTAGGTGTTTTCCTTTTTCCTCTCTCCCCCCAGGTTCAGGCTGGTATTTCACATGAGCGACCTATTTTCTGCTGGGTTCCATGGTGGCAGGGCCCAATCCTTACTCTGTCTTACAAGCCCCCCTCTTGCTCATAATGGGGGACTATGCTCTCAAGTCCTTTTCCCCATGTTTGCTGACCCTTGGCCACATCTGGGAGCTGTCCTTTCAAGCCCTCCGGGTCCAAGTTTGTTGGCCCTTGGTCATACAGCAGAGGGGGGGGGGTTGTACCCATTTTAGGGAAAACTGAGGCCATTATCAACATCTCCCCTAGATTTCCTAATTTCTCCCCTAAATTAGTCTCCAGTTTATTCCCTAGATTTCCTAATCTGTACAGAATTCTTTCATTAAAATATCTTAGAACAATTTGGAATTTACATTGGGAAATTTGTTGGTTAATACTACTCCAATTAACAACCTTAAAAACACTTATTTAGCTTAAAAATTGAAACTATTTCAGTATTTGAGATATGACTGAAACAATAAAACAACTTTTCCGTGGGTGGCAGTGTTTCTCTATTATCAACATTACTGCTTCATTACATGTTTTTAAAAACTTTAATGTTATGAGAAACTAATTTCTTCCAACCATGTTTACTGAATTCCAATCCTAATGAAGTCAAAATAAAATAGCTGGAGCAAGGACTTTCATGTAACCAATTCAGTGAAAGGGCAAAGTGTACAGCTAATTGTACCAAAGGTCATAAGAAAGGAATAGAACAGAAAGAAAAATGGTTTCCATGGCCGATTCTGAAACATGAATACTTTAAATCTATGATGGATTTGATCCATAGTTAGGATGGAAAAGTAAATCTCAGACCTGAGTAGACCCTGTAAGGAATCCCTCTCTCTCAGCTGGTCACCTCTTGGGCACCCCAGTTAATCCAGGTTGCGTTCAGCAAACACAACAAACAACATGATGTTTCATGTTTTAAAGGCTATGGCTTCTTTTGCCATACCATTGCCACTTAACAAAACACCCACTGCTTGGGGTCAACGAACCCACCTATATATGATAAAAGTGAATAGTTTAAAAGCATTGATAGAATTTAACACAGGAATCAAGAAAACAGGGTTTTCCAGGTGTATGGCAAACAAATAGATAAGAAAGGACATGTTTAATAAACATCTTTCAGTACAGAAATAATGGCACCAAAAACTGACCTGTCTTTCAGAAAAATTGGTTCACTCTTTCAGCTGAAATGGACCTACTAAATTTAGGCCTAAATTTCCTAGCTACATAATGTGCCAACAGCATGCCTCACCATCAGCAGTGCACCCACTTTGAAATCATTATGCCAACCAAGCAGTGCCCAGAAAAGCAGACTAGCAAGACTGGTGCAATTACTCAAGAAGACAAACCCACCACAAGTGCAACTTCAGGCAGAAATCCCACAAAAAAACCCAGCAGTAGTGTACCCATGGTATGTCCCACCATCAGCAGTGCACCCACTTTGAAATCATTATGCCAGCCAAGAAGTGCCCAGAAAAGCAGGCTAGCAAGAGTTGGACAATCACTCAAGAAGACAAAGGGTGAAAACAGACATGACGCTAACCACCCTTGGTGGTTATTTATGCATATTGCAGGGCTGTACTGGTGCCCTATGCAGCCCTGCAACATGCAGAAATGACCACCAAGGGTGGTTAAAGGGTGGTTAGTGTCATGTCTGTTTTCACCCAAACTCACCACAAAAGTGTAACTGCGAGCAATAATCCCACAAAAAAACAAAACAGCAGTAGTGGGCCACAGCATTCCCCACCATCAGCAGTGCACTCACTTTAAAATAATTATGCCAACAAAGGCCTCTAGGGTGCTGCCAATAGGCAGAACAAGCAGCAGCAGCAGGCAACACTCAAACTTTAAATTTAAATTCCTACCCAAAAAAAACCCTATTGGGTTAAGCAGATAAGTTAAGGTGCTTTCCTACCCAAAAACCCCTTTCCTACCCAAAAAAACCCTATCCAACACAAAGAACCCCTTCCTACCCTCCCCCCCTTTCCAACCAACCCAAACAATCATTTGGGAAGGAATACAATTGTTCCACCAAATAAAACCTTACCCAGCCTTTTCTAACTACTAGGGATGTATGAACGCGGTTTGGATGTACGGAGTTCGGATGACTGAACCAAACTTCCGAACCAAACCTGAACCAACCAAATCCAACTCAATCTGAACTCGAAAATGACTGAAGAGTTCGGCCATGTTCGGATCAGTTCGGGCGGGAAAAACGTGACTGGAAGGCCCAGGGAGGGGAAGGCAGTTGAGGAGCAGACTTCCTGGCACCAGGGGTGGAGAGGCTTAGAGTAGCAGCCAGCCTGACCAATCACCATCCCTTTTCTCTTCAGACCACTGGCTTCGCAGTCTGCGATTGGACATGGGGGACGGGGGGCTAGGCTGCACAGAGCCGATGGGGCTTGTGGTAAGGCAGGTGCAGCAAGTAACAAAAGTCATTGCCCTCCCCCCTTCCTTCTGAGCTAGCCACTGTTCCTGACAGCAGGCGTTTTCAGAAGTCTCCCTCTCCTAGCAGTTTGTGTTCCTAATCCATTGCCATCCTCCTCCTATTTCACCCATCCCACACATTTACCTCCCTAGTATCATTTATTTAGATTAGATTAGATAGATTTAGGTGTTATTTTTATTTTTTACCCATTCCTCTGTTCTTTCTCCCTACCCTACATTGAATCCTCCACCCTCCTCCGTTTATATATTCCATCCCTGATTCCCTTCCCCTGTTTTTGGATCTATTTAGAGTAGGATTAGATTGATTTAGGTTTCATTTCAGTTTTGTACCCCTCCCTGTGTTGTTTGGTGTGAGCTGTCTGTGTCCCCACTCCCATCCCTGTGTAATATAGATAGATAGATAGATAGATATTAGATAGTTACAATAGTTATAGATAGTTGTAGGAGTTAGCTTAGTTACAGAGATTTATTGTTTTATTTATAGATTTATACCCTGCCCCTCCTGAGAACAGTTCGGGGCGGCATAGATAGAGATAGTGTGTAGTGATTCAGTTTTATAGTGTGTTTGTAGGACTAGGCCTTTGTAGTTATTAGATATTCCATTTAGTTCCATAGGCTTTAAATATCAGTTAGATTTAGTGTAGATATATATAATATTAGATTAAAAAATTGAATAAAAAAATTATACAGGCCAGTCTGCTGAGGCAGCACAGAGGGGTAAAAGATTGGACAGGTCAAACTCAGCTGGTAACAGATATAACTTTTAAAAAAACAAACATTAACAATATAACAAGACATAAAAATAACAAACTTATTAGTGTCTCAGGGCCAAATGATACCAATACCGAAAATAAAATCTTTGAAATCGGTATTGATATCGGCACCGATATCAATATCGATTTTCTGAATCTTCGGCCAAACCGAACTCCGCCAAACCAAACAACCGAACCCAAACTCGGTTACGGAAACAAATGACCGAAACCGAACTTGGTTCCCAAACTGAACGACCGAATGGCTGAACATCCGAACCGCGTTCTGTTTATATATCCCTGCTAACTACCCCAAAAACTCTTTCAAGAATAATTCTGAAAGTGAATTAGCAAGCATCCTCCCCCCAAAACCCACTTGAAATATACATCACTCAAAATTCCCATCATCCACCAACAGGCATGGAAATGGAAAGTTAAGGCAGGAATGAAGGAGTGAAGTTACAGATGCCAGGGTAAACTCCCACACATCTAAACAAATAAATCTATACTCTCTTGCCATGAAAGAATCTGGTTTACTACACCCCAGAAACATGAGTCACTTACATAAGTCACTAGTACATATGAAGTGTGTCTGTCTCTGCTTTTGTTTGGGGTGCTACGTGATGTACCACTATGTGCATGTGCACACACGTTAACTTGCAAGCATTAACATCTGTACGTTAACCAAATCAAATTGGGTCTCCCGGACCTTGATAAAGATAGTGATTAAGATACTGCAAATATGTGCTAATTATACTGGTTCTTCAATGACCCATTTTTAATCACCACCACAGCCTGGTAAAATATGGGCATTTTGTCAAGACATGAACTGATGGTACGTTACATCTGCTGGCATGGATGGCAAGTTACATCTGCTGGCATGGGAGATGGACCATTATCCCACATTAGCCCAGCTGAGGTAGCAGTAGCCCTTGATGCATCACCTCTGGCCTTCTCTGGCCGATGCATCATATGGGTTCCCACCCCGGGATGGGAGTGGGTGAACATCTAGCAGATACCAATACCAGCCAGACAGTTCACTGCATCTCAGGGCAATGTCTGCCCATATGGGTGTTGGTAATGACCTACAAGCCCTAAACGGCCTAGGCCCAGCTTACCTGCGGGACTGCCTCAGGCCCCGGATCATATTTCAGCTGTTGCGGTTGGCCGGAGATGACCGACTTGAAGTCCCACAGGTTTCCCCCGTGGTGACGATGGGGGTGGGGGGCATTCTTGGGGCCCACTATCAGGCTGTGGAATTCTCTTCCGATGGAGGCCCACTTGGTCCCATACCTTCTGTCTTTCCAAAGACAGTTTAAGATGGTGCAGTGTTCCACCAGACCTTTGGGGAGGGAGACGGGTAGGGTGGGTTGGAGGAGGGGGGGTGTTTCTGCCCTTTTAGTATATTTTTAGCATTTTAATGAATTTTAAATTGTATATTATGTCTTTGTTTTATTATTATTGTTGTTGCTATGTATTGTAAGCTTCCCCGAGCTGCTCTGTGAGCAGGAGGATGCGGGGTAGAAAAATAGCAAAATAAATAAATTAATTAATTAACTAATGTGGGATTATGGGTGAAAACAGTCATGACATTAAGTCCACTTCAACACCATATTAAGATCTGCACGACCTTGCTTCTAGGGATGGGCAAACAAAATGTGGTTTGGATGTTCGGACGTTCGGTTCGAAACCTGAGTTCAGGTTAGGCTGTTCGGTTCAGCGAATTTCGGTTCAGCCGAACTTGGCCGAACATTCAAAAATAGCGCTATTGATACAGATTAGAGATGTGTGAATGCGGTTTGGAAGTTCAGGGTTCGGACTGAACTCGGACTGTTTGGATGACCGAACACGAATCAGAACACGAACTTACCAAACTGAACTAGATTCCGAATGTCAAAATGACCGAACAGTTCCATCACATTCAGGTGAGTTCGGGTGGCAAAAACGTGTCACTGGAAGGCAAAATGTGACAGGGAGGCCCAGGGAGGGGAAGGCGGTTGAGGAGCAGACTTCCTGGCACCAGGGGTGGAGAGGCTTAGAGTAGCAGCCAGCCTGACCAATCACCATCCCTTTTCTCCTCAGACCACTGACTTCACAGTCTGTTACTAGGCCGCACGGAGACAATTGGGCTTGTGGTAAGGCGGTCGCAGCAAAAAACAAAACAGATTGCCTCCCCCCTTCCCAACACCTTCTGAGCTAGTCAATGTTCCTGAACAGCAGGCGTTTCAGAAGGCTCCCTCTCCCAGCAGTTTTGTTCTCCTCAATGCATTGCAATCCTCCTCCTATTTTACCCATCCAACCCATTTACCTTCATATTATCATTTATTTAGATTATATTAGATAGATTTAGCTGTTATTTTTATTTTTTACCCATCCCTGTTTTCTCTCTCTCCCTACCCTCCATTGAATCCATTCCTTTCCCTCTCCCTCTCCATCCATTTTCCATCCCTCATTTCCTTCCCCTGTTTTTTTATTTATTAGAGTAGGATTAGATTGATGTAGGTTTTATTTCCATTTTTTTACCCCTCCCCATGTTGTTGTGAGCTGTCTGTGTTCCCCCCCCCTCCCTGTGTAATATTGTATATTTATATATAGAGAGAGATTATAGGAGTTAGTTATTAGTTAGTTAAGTTAGGGTGATTTCAGATGTTACGGGGCCCGTTGGCCCCGTACCGAAATCACCCAATTCATTCCCCGCCGGGATCACCCCATCACCCCATATCAGACGTGCTGGGGGGATCCCAGCGGGGAATCTGGGAGGGGGTGGGGCCGTGCGGCCGCACAGCCCCGCTCCGCCCCCTCCACGCCCCCCACCTCCCGCCCTCCGGGGAGACGGGTGGGTGGCGGGGCCAATGAGGCCGCCGCGTCGGATCGGATTCGCCACGGCCCGGGATCCCGCCGGTGATCCCGGGCCGTGGCGCCCGACCAGACGAGACGCCGGGTTTCACCCCGGCGTGGAATTACATTCAACACGCGGCGGCCGCCGGCCCCTCCGCTTCGGCCGCTCGCGTGGTGAATGTAATTCCACGCCGTGGTAACATCTGGGGGGAAACATCCGTTTCCCCCAACAGACGTGCCAAAATCACAGCCACCACCCGGAATTGAGTGTGGTTGACTGTGATCTCGTAACGTCTGAAAATACCCTGAGTTTAGTTATAGTTTATAGAGATCGGTGATTCAGTTTTAGAGTGTATTTGTAGGACTAGGTGATAGATATTCCATTATTTAGTTCCATTGGTTTTATAATAGTTAGATAGTTAATAGCAGTTAGATTTAGTGTTTTATTTATATATATATATATATATATATATATATAATATTAGATTTTAAAAAATTAAAAATTAAAAAATGTTTTTATAAAATATTTGTGCAGTCTTTTGGTGGAAGAAGTGGAGAAGGAAGGTAGGAGAGGGCGAGGCCGGTCTGCTGCCCACAAGCCAGGCAATGAGGCACGTGGCAGAGGTGGCAAGGACAGGGCCAGCAGAGTGCCAGCAGGCAGAAGCAGCAGCCCATCACCATGTCCCAAGCTACACAGGCCTGGTTGTGGGTCTTCCTCTCCCAGCACTAGTGGCACTAGGGACCAGGGGGCTAGGCATCGCCTCCTGGCAGCATCCTCCACTGCCACACAGGGCACTGTAATTTCTGCATTGCAGGCGGCTGAGGCTGTCTCATCTGTGGCTGCAGGTGCAGGAAACTCATTGCCTGAAGCTCCTCAGGGGTCACCATTGTCCCCCGACTCCCCCACAATTATAGAGGCAATCCCCCAAAGCAGTTCAGGGTTGATGGATCTCACCTCGACTGCTAGAGGCAGAGCCCAATCCCCAGGCAATGGAAGAAGGGAGCTGAGGCAGGGGTGGATTGGGAAATCAAAGTGACCAGGGAAAATATAGTGTTAGTGGCCCTGTGCCGGCAGCAAAGCCGCCGGGGTGCCGGAAATGGGCCAAGGGGGCGTGGCTTGGGGTGGGGAGAGTGCACCAGATTTGGGGCCTATCGGAGCTGAGTCCCCAGACTCAGATCCTCAGAAGCCTGGCAGGGGTGAGCGGGAGGTTATGGGGGGATGGCAGGGGGAGACTGCCACTGGGTGGGTACTGGCCCTCATTTCAGTGCTCTGGCTCCCCAAATCACTCCGTTTCAGTGCTCAGTGGCCCCAAACCAACTAGGGGCCAGGGGGTTAGGTGTTGCCTCCTGGCAGTGTCCTCCACTGCCACGCAGCAGGGCACTGTAATGTCTGTGTTGCAGGCGGCTGAGGCTGTCTCATCTGCGGCTGCAGCTGCAGGCGACTCAATGCCTGAAGCTCCTCGGGGTCACCATTGTCCCCAGATTCCCCCATAATTACAGAGACATTCCCCCAAAGCAGTCCAGGACTGATAGATTTCACCCCAGCTGTTAGAGGCAGGGCCTGATCCCTGGGCAACGTAAAAAGGGAACATAGCAGCAGCAGCAACAGCAGCTATAGGTGGCAGGGGGAGAGTGCTGCTCAGAGTGGGAGCAGCATGGGGAGTCCAGCAGCCTCCATCACTCTGTTTGGGGATGGGGACACTGACGCAGAGATTTCTGTGGAGGAGATTTCTGTATCTAGTGCTGCTGAGATGACGGCTGTCCCTCAACGAGCTGTGTTACCAGTGTCACCATGTCCTGCCCCTCCCAGGAGTACATCACCCAGTGTGGGCCAAAAGGCAGGAGGGGCTAAAAAATCATGGGTCTGGGAGCATTTTAAGGTGTAGGCAGATGATCCGCAGCAGGTGCAGTGCACTTTGTGCAATAAGGTGGTGAAGCATGTGCAGGTGCTTACCAACCTGGGGACACCCGCCATGTCGAGGCACCTGAAATCGTGCCACAGTGCTAAGCGGGGAGGCAGGATCAGTGGATCATAGCGGGTTCCCGACCCAAGCAGCTAGTCATCCGCCTCATTCACTGGGTAACCGTCCTGCTCCAGGGGCTGCGTCTAGCAGCAGGAGCAGTATTGCTGATAAAGGGGAGCAGCAGGAGCAGCAGCCTCACCAGCAGCATCAGTCCACAATGGAGTAACTGGGATGGGGGCAGCTGCCAAGGCCATCGGAAGCTGGAGGGCAGTGTGGTTTTCAAGAGAAAGTCACGTGCCTGTTGGGTGAGATGATCACTGTCGATAGTCAGTCCTTCTCCATTGTTGGGGACACCGGGTTTAAGCTGCTGATGGGGTTCCTGGCCCCACAGTTTAAGTTATTGTCCTACACCACCCTGAGTCATACGGTGGTGCAAGCCCTGTATGGGGCTTTGAAAGAGCGGGTGAAGGAGCAGCTGGCAGGGGCTGGTAGTGCCACTGTCCATTTTACCACTGACCTGGGGTCCAGACGGAATGCCTAGCACGCATACCTGGCGGTGACGGTGCACTGGTGGCAGGACCCAGACTCAGCATTTGACAGTGGCGTGAGGGGTCCTGAGCAGGGTATAGGTGGTCTCTGCTTCAGGGGGAAGTCATGGACTGCCCCCACACTGCCAGGAACATAGAGGCATCCCTGAATGCTGTGGTGGGGAAGTGGGTCATGCCAGGTGCACCGCCCACCCCAAGGTGTGTGGTGACCGATAATGCGGTCAATATACTCAAGGCAGTCCGCGATGGGGACTTCACGAGCATCCCTTGCACCACACACACCCTCCACCTGGTGGTCAAGGACGCTCTGGGATTGGCGGACAAGGGGATTGGGGAAGGCACCCTTAGATCCCAGATACAGCAGGGGAGGGAGCTGGCTGGGTTCTTCAATCGCAGCGTGAAGGGCAGCGAACTCCTCAGGGCCAAGCAGGCAGAGCAAGGCCGCCCAGTGCACCAGCTGGTGCAGGATGTCTCCACCGGGTGGAATTCCACCTTCCTAATGCTTGAGCGGCTTGTGGAGCAGAAAGCCACCTTGCATCAGGTACAGTTGGACACAGACAGCGGGGCTCCTCCAGGCTTCAATGGGGCAGAATGGGAGATCCTCTCCCAGATGGTCTTCGTTCCACGACCGTTCCTGGAAGTGATGGAGACCATCAGCTCCTCCACAGCCATCATCAGCCAGGTGACCCCTCTGGTCTAGAGTCTCTACAGGAGTCTTGAGGAGATTCTGCAGTGGCAGAATTGCGGCCCTCGGGACAAGAAGCTGGGGGATGAGGTGGTTGGGCTGGCACAGAAGTTCAAGATAGGCCTGAAGGCGAGGTTTGACGAGTACCTGCTGCGGGGGGAATATGTTTTGGGAACAATGCTGGGACCCAGAGTCAAGGGCAGAGTGGTACGCAAGTCATCCCTCTATGGCCTCTGGAAGGATGATCTTGTGGGGAGGGTCCGGAAGGCAGAGCGGACTCATGAGAGTGCGTGGCAGCAGCAGGACACCCCTGAGGATGGTGGGAGTGGGAGCAGCCAAACCTTTCAATCAGCGGGGTCTATCCCTGCCTCCAGACCTAGTGGTAGAAGCAGCAGCAGCAGGATCAGCAGCAGCAGCATCACTCCTACTGCCAGCAGCTCCTCCTCTAAGCAGCCCACTCTGGGGTGCATGGGGCCCAGCACAAAAGGGCAGACAGCATGGCTGACGGCAGTGGGGGTGGGGGTTCCCAGGGACAGCTATGAGAGGGAGTACAATGGTGCCGCATCAGCAGTTGAGCCCTACATGGACAAGGAGTCATGCATTGATCCCAGCAGCAATCCCTTGGTCTACTCGGCTGGCAAGACTGACGTGTGACCAGCCCTGTCCAAAGTGGTCAGGGGATTATTGTCCTGCCCACCAACCAGTGTCCCCAGAGAGCGGATGTTCTCTGTGGCAGGGGGACATTTGCTCCTTGCACCGCCTGAGACTGGGGGCCAAGTTGGTGGCGCAGTTATTGTTCCTAAAGGTAAACCTTCTGCTGCTGGGATTCCCTGAGCTGCCCCTGGACAAGGAGTGATGGTGCAGTGGCACACGCCATCCGATGTCAGGGGCAGTTGGGACGGGGCTCCTCCTCCTCAATCTGGGCTAGGGCTATTGCTCCTATGCTCTGATGCCTCTAGTTCTCCCTCCTTGGGGTGCTTGGGATGGCAATGGAGAGACGCTGTCTGGCACATGCAAATCCTGCCCTCCTTGGGGTGCTAGTAGCGATAGCAATGGGAGATGTGACCCTGGGTGGCAGGTGTAAATCCTGTCCTTCTTTGGGTGTTGCGGAGGGATGAGACCCTTGCTGGCAAGTGCAAACCCTGCCCTCCTTGGGGCGCTATGGATGGCAACTGGAAAGACCCTGGTGGCTGGCACGTGCAAATCCTGCCCTCCTTGGGGTGCTTGGGATGGCAATAGGGAGACCCTGGCTGGCTGGCACATGCAAATCCTGCCCTTCTTTGGGTGCTGGGGAGGGATGAGACCCTGGCTGGCATGTGCAAATCCTGCCCTTCTTTGGGTGCTAGTAGTGATGGCAACTGGAAGTACCCTTGCTGGCACGTGCAAATTCTGCCCTCCTTGGGGCACTATGGATGGCAACTGGAAAGACCCTGGCGGCTGGCACGTGCAAATCCTGCCCTTATTTGGGTGTGCGTAGGGAATGGGATGGCAACTGGAGAGTGGAGACCCTTGCTAGTCTGGCAGGCACATGTTTGGGTGGGGGTGCTGTTCGTGCTCATGCCTGACTGCTAGAAGAGCCCCCCACACTACAGTACCCTCTCTCTGTGTGGCAGATATCCACTGCTACCCGCTGATCCCATTGTTTGTGCCTGACTGATGCCGACCACCCATGTACCCACCCACACGCCAGTCAGCTCACTCTAAGGGACAGAGCCTTAAGTTTCTTGTCCTCAAAGTAAAAAAAAAGTTTACAACCCTGGCAGCAGTGGCAGCAGCACCTCCTGTGCCCACCAGCTCTGGCTCCTCATCCACCACCGAAGGTCCAGCAGCGGCCGGAGGAACCTCTTCCTCCACCACCAGCTCCACCACCTTGGCCTTCCCCCAGACCCGGCATTTAATGGTGGTGGCACTGGTCACCTTCTTCTCCATTTTTTTTTTTTAAATACACAGCCAACACAGTCAGTCACACACAGCACCCACCAACACTCACCAACCAGCCAAACCAAAACCAACACACACCACACAGCCAAAACACATGACTCACAACCGAACACCCAGCCAGCCACAACACACATGCTCTCACCCACACAAGCTCCACATGCACTCAAATTTATGGTTTCCAGTGTGATCCCAGGCTCTCACAATACTTTTTCCGAACGCCTGAACCGAACCAAACACGACCGAACTGAACGGCTGAACCCAAACATGGTGAGTGAACCAAACGGGCAAACCGTACTGTACCAAACTGAACAGCCAAACCCCAACTACGATCTGTTCGCCCATCCCTAATACAGATACCGAATTTGAATTTTTTTTCCGGTATCGGTATCATTTGACCCTCAAACGACTCCTGGTCTCCACCCCTGGTGCCAGGAAGTCTGCTCCTCAGCTGCCTCCCCCTTCCAGTCACGTTTTTCCCACCTGAAGTCATGTTTTTCACACCCCCGAACTCATCCGAACTCACCTGAACATGACCGAACTGTTGGCCGTGTTCGAGTTTGGTTCAGACATTCAGTTTGGACGTCCGAACAGGCCGAGTTTGGTCCAAATTCCAAACATCCGAATAGCGTTCAACCATCCCTACTTGCTTCTCCTTGCTCTGCAGCTAGCTCAGTTCCCCAAGTCTAATTTCAAGTCGGGATGGGCAAACGCGGTTTGGAAGTTCAGAGTTCGGTAGACCAAACCGAACTTCCAAACCGAACCGAATTTCCGAACTCAGTTGTGTTCACCCATCCCTAATTGCCAGTAGTCTCACAGTTGTTCTATACTGTATAGTTAGTCTTTTATTTTATATTTGTTATCTGGGTTCTTACCCACCTTGAGCTCTTGGGACTGCTGCTGGTTATGCATAAACAAATGGCAAGTAGGACTTGTATGAGGGCATACCACTAAGAACTGTAAATGGCAATTCTACCTCTCCTCACCTTTAACTTTTTGCTAGAGGATCACTTGATCACTAGCAATGGGCTCAGGTATTAACAGAGGTTGAATTGCTGCTCACCCATATCCTAGAACACATAGGCAGGAAGGAGCAGGAGAAGTTACGAAAAGGAAGAAGGGAATATATTGCTGGTGTGTATGTTTCGGGTGGTTCTTGGCTTACCTTGTGTCCCTGAAAGGCCTGGATCCTGGCAGTGGGGGAGCCAGCAACAGTCCCAGTCAGGATTAACTGGATAAAGGAAGCTTTTCAGGTGAGCAGCTGAGGATGGGAGAGGCTAGGATAGGTCAGGAAGAGGTAGGGAGTGTTTGTGGGGCTGAAGGGTATAAGAATGTCAGGCTGCTGTAGGCAAGTCCCCCAATAAGTATAAATAAACATAACCCCAGCCCAGATGGGCAGATGTCAGGTGAAAAAAGAGAACCTTTATTTTTAATTATCGTAGTTTTATTCTATATCTCTTATTCCCTCTCTTTCTTTTCTCTCCCCTGTATCGCTATTCATTGTTTATTATTATTCTTTCTCCTTATATTCCTACACACACACACACGCTAGGGATGTGTGAACATGGTTCAGATGTTCGGAGTTCAGCCCGAACTCGGTCTGTTCAGATGTCTGAACCGAACATCTGAACCAAACTCGAAACCAGTCAAACAGTTTGGTCATGTTCGGGTTAGTTCGGATGAGTTCGGGGGTGGGAAAAACGTGACTTTGGGAGGGGAAAACATGACTGGAAGGGGGAGGCAGCTGAGGAGCAGACTTCCTGGCACCAGGGTGGAGATGAGGGGTTGTTTCAGGGCCAAATGATACCGATACTGGAAAAAATCTTCAAATTTGGTATCGGTATCGATAGCGCTATTTTCGAATATTCGACTGAGTTCAGCCAAACCAAACTATGCTGACCCGAACAGCCGAACACAAACTCGGGTTTCGAACCAAATGACCGAATGTCTGAACATCCGAACCACATTCTGTTCGTACATTACTAACCCACACACACACACTTGCTTTAATTCAGCTATAGGAAAGCTATGCTGTAGTAATTAATTTTACACTTTGCTCTGAAGGCTGGAAGATTAGCAGTAATCCTAATTTTCTCTACTAATGAGTTCTCTGTTGAGGAACCCTTTCCCCACTCTTACAAGCCTTTCCTTAATGTTTAGAGAGTTACAGATCTAGAAATAATACAGCTGCTGAGGGAGATGATGTTGAGTATGGAGAGAGGAAGATGTTCTTTGAAGTAGCTGTGACCAATTAAATATATTACCTTAAAAGCAGCACCAGAGTTTTCAACCTGGAAGTGTTCTAGCTAGGCTTAGAAAAATAATCTCAGTACTGAGGTGATGTACCGTCAGTAGACAGTGCGAGACTGAAAAGGCAGGCTCCAAATTTTTCAATATGGGGGGTTCATAGTTAAATACATGTGCTCTCTGGACACTTTCCCATGATACCTACCTACCATGCAGAATTTGCATCCGGGAAAGAATCTGGAAGGCAAAGCATGTGCTGGGTTTGTAACGTAGGAACATTTCCCCTGCTCATTTTTGCCAGCAATCCTGTGGGGGATTGCAGAGTCAGGAAATCCAGCTCTGCAATCCTCTGTAGGATCGCCGGAAAAAATGTGCAGGGGGGCAGATGCTACCACGTTACAAACCCTGTGCATGCTTTGCCTTCCGAATTCTTTCACCGAGGCAAATTGTGTGTGGTATGTATCATGGGAAAGTGCCCAATGTTGCATAACTTAAATCCTCTTCCCTCACCCTCCTTAATTAGGAAGGACATATGTTATTTTTAGAAGCATTAGCTGTACTCACATTCTCTTCATTAAAAAAAAAACAACCTCCCCCCCATGTCTATTTCAACTGAGGTAAAAACTTGTGTCCCTCCTGTCCTCCATAAATGGCTCCATTTTTAGATTTCAAAAGTTAACAGCTATGCTAATGTAAGTATAAAAAGATGTTGTGTTCACCCTTCATATTAGGAAATCCCCTCTCCTGTGCAAGTGGATTTCTTTTTGTGATTATAGAGAAAGATTTATAAAGTTTAAATTATATTCAAACAACTTTGCAAGGCAAATTAGGGAGGAGATAAAAGGATATGATATCAAACATTTGAGGTTAAAACTTAGTACCACACAGGAGAAGCAACAAAGATGCCAAACTATTCTTTTCAACCTTTGAAATTCTCCTTTTACCTGACTAAACTTTGGTGACCTCTCTTGTTTGTGGCCATATGTCCATGCACTTAAAAGATGACCACTGAGCAAATGCTACTCTCTGAAATAGGAAGATATCATTATTCTGTATCTAGAAAGAAGTCCCCCACAAATTAACTTACATTCTCTAATAAAAGTCAATATTTTCTTTTTATTTCTCAGTCTGGGTCTGGAAAATATTTCTTATGTACTTCATAATTCATTTTTGACATGCTTGAATTTTTCCCCCCTCTTAAGAACAGAGGGCTGCATTGTCCTGCATTTCCTTTTCACTTTTTGCTTCACTCAGACCTTTTCATAGATGTATATTTAACATGTTTTCACATATTGCTGTATGCACTGAAGAGCTTTCATCATCAAAGGATTTCCCTGTGAAAAGTTACAGTGTGAACATTGTACACTTGACCACATCCCGGGAGTGTAGCATAGTAAAAAGCTGCAACTTTAGCTACCATATAGAAGTCATTACAGAAAGAGACTTTTTCTAACACCTTGTCTTCATCTCCTGGACAACCGATCATATAGCACGTAAGGCAGCCAGGGTCCTTATAGGAAACACATGCTAAAACCAAAACCATGATAACACTAACAACTGGGATGCAAAGCATTTTTAAATATAATAGGTTGGATGATCTTCAACTTTACTCCACCTGTATAAATCAGAAATAACTTCACTGAACTTGACACAGTTTCATTACTTTGGGTGTTTTCAAATGTGATGGTGGCATGGTTTAACCCGCTATCATGTTGAAATGCAGCCACCAGATGTTAACACAGCCTGGTTTCCAACAGTGGTGGGGCCTAGTCCAGACTGTGACTTGGAGAAATCCCCAAGTCACAGCCCGGGCTAAGCACCACCATGGTTGGGAGGCAGCCACTGGAACCAGAGTAATGCAGGCTATTACGTCTGATAACTCACCGTACTTACCGAGTCCAGAGTAGCAGGAGGAGTCAGACAGGCACCATGGTGACTATCATTGGCCACGATGGACACCCATCAGAATGTGGAGAAATAGCTGCTTTGGGGGAACTTCCAGGGAGTAGGGCAATTTATCCTTTGCACCTCACCCCAAGAAACAGGAATCTGGCTTTCCCTTTCTCTGCCACTTCCCTGGATACCAGAAAAGTCTCTCTGCTGGGCTCCTGTAGTGTCTCCACTGGATCAAATGCTCCCAGGTCCCCCCTGCTCTAACTCACTAGCCCCTTCTCCCCTCTCTCTTGACTTTGTCACTGGTACCATTTTATTACTGCTCCCTTCTGTTAAAAATCCCTGCCTGTGACATTTTACTACTCATGGATATTCCCCCTCCTCCTCTCTCAATTTTCTCTGTTATTTTTCAGGACAATTGACCCAGCAGTCCTGGCTCTCAGCCCCCCTCCTCTAACCCACTGCACCCACTCCCCTCCTAGAGAACTCAGGGGTCCTGGCCCCCCAAGCTCCCCTGATCTAGCCCACTAGCCCCCACTCCCTCCCAGAGAATCCAAGAGTCCTGGCTCCCAGCCCCCTTCTCTAACTCACTACCCTTCACTCCTCTCTAGGCCTTTCCTTTAATATATCAACTTCCGAAGGGGCTGGAGACTCAATTATTTTTGGTCCCATGTTTGGGAGTTCCCCTGCATCTGATCACACCATCAGTTCCTCCCCCGGATGCCATTTTGAGGATGTGATGTCATCAATATTAATCACTAATAACTTTTTTTCTCAGAGGCATAGAAATGCCCTAATTGCTGGCACCATGTCATAGGGCTTTACATATCCCAATGTAATCCCCTTTACATATCCCAATGAGGTTTGTCTGTGGGTGGTCATTTTCTGGATTCTGGTTCACCCCCACCCTGATTTTCAAAATGTCTGCCACCGGTCCTGCCCCCCCACTTGACTTTGAGGAAGAGGACTTGAATCAGAGCAAAAAAAGCATATTCAGGGTTGGGGGAGGTCTCCTCTATTAAATGGTGGTCTTGTTTTACCCACCCACCCACCCACCCATTTTTAAAATGGCCACCGCTGGAGGTTTTGCCTCTTAACTCAGTTTGGGGCGAGGGGTTGAATCAGAGAAAAAAGTATATTCAGGGTTGGGGGAGTCTCTATCGAACATCTGGGGGATCCCTACTTTTCATGCCATGCTACAGGATACAGCTTGGGGGCAGTTTTATTTATTTATTTATTTATTTTCTAGATTTCTATACCGCCCCATCCTGCCATGCAGCTCGGGGCGGTTAACAACAATAAAAATAGTATAAAAACATTTAAAAACAAATATAAAATATATCAATAAAACAGGGCGCGGTACAATTATAAATAAATATATAAGGTGGGGGATTAAAAATCACCCCCC
>QEPC01009046.1:255844-282846 GCA_003113815.1 Sphenodon punctatus | reverse complement strand
GGGGAGGGGGTGAATGGTTGTTGGGTGCGGGTGGGTCCCTCTTGGGGGCCCCCTGCCCCCCTGCCTGCCGCCCGGGGTCCCCCCGGCCCCCCCAGGGGGGTTCTCCCATGCCCCTTGTTCCCCTCCCCTTGGTTGCCCTTACCCTTTTCCTGGGTGCCTCCTCTGGGCCCGTTCCGGCCGCTGTCCCCGGGGCGGCGTGACCCGGCTGCAACTGTGGGTGTTGTTCCCGGGACGCCTCCCTGGTCGGGTACTCCCGTGTGCCCCCTTCCTGCACCTGTGCCCCCTCTGCCTGCATCGCTGGGCCTGCCTGCACCTCCTCCACCTCCTGGCCCTCCACTGTCGCTGTCTCTGCCTCCGCTCTCTTCCGCCTGCCTCCTCGCTCCATCCCGCCACGCTTGCTTGCTGCTGATCTCACTTTAAATCTCCCTCCGGAGCTTGTGCTGTTTCTGGTTGCCCGGCAGCGACGCTGCATGCCTCGTCCCCGGCTGGGGCTCGTTTCCTTTGGTTCCGCGCGGGGATTGGCGTCCAGACGTTACTTTTCCTTGGTTCCCGGTGGGGGTCCGTTTGACCATGCTTCCCGGGACCTTCCCCCGGCTAGCCCGGGAAGCGTGGTTGAAACTGACCCCAAGTGGGTATTGAGCATGATGAACATCTGGCGTGCACCGAACAGACGTTCAGGGCCCTTTGGCCCCACGGGGGGGTTGAGGGTGGTTCAGTGTGGTTGAGCGTGATCTCGTAACGTCTGAAGACACCCATATTTGCCGTAGTAGACAGGGTGGTAGCTAGGTTGGAATGGACCCTGGTGCAGAAGATGGAATGCCTTCCCAACCCCTTCTCCCAGTGACAGGGGATGCAACTGCACCAGAGAGCATGGATCCTCCAGGCTCATAGGCCCTGGTGCCTGTTCCTATTACGCGATCTCACAATTCTTGTGTTTCTTGATGAGAATCATGGTTGTTGGCTCATTCTGAAAAGCAAGAATGAGCTGAGAAGCAGCATCTCAACTCATTCTCATCCAGAAACTTGAGAGGGAAAAAAGAATTGTTCATGCACAAAATGGACACTGGGGAGATTCTATGCATGCACATCCCTTTTTTAAAATGGTACCATCAGCATCACTGCCATTTTGGAAAAGGGCAGCCATTCTTCACATGTAAGGTGACCATTTTGTGCATGTGCAGACTGGCTTTTCTTTTCCAAAATGGTGGTGACTTTTAAATAATTGTGGAATATAATGAGCTAAAACTATACAAGTATATTGAATGATAAATTTGCCACAACAGACAGACAAAGGATTGCCTGAATATAAGTGATTATGCTTTCTGTACTTTGAGCTTTGAAGAGGAGTATTGTGTTCCTTTGTGCATGTTGCCAGTGAATTTGTATCAGTGATTTTTATTTGAATGTTAATATGTAGATTTATACTGTTTTGCTATTACGTTATATGTAGGCTAGATATATTAATATACTTCCCAATAAAATACTTTAATTTAGGGGCCAAAAGGATTCAGTCTTACTCCATTCCGTGTCAATAACCAGAAAGGCCCTTGTAAAACCCTATTAGTTCTGTTTATGCAGGGAGAAAATAATTAGCCTGAATTCAAGTAGAGCTCTTGAAATGCTCAAATAGTGGAACACTTCATATTTTTTCCTTTGATAATGATTTTCACAAAAGACAGGCATCAGATACTGGGAACATGTTGACCTCTTCCCTTTGTGATGCAAGCTCTCAAGAGGATTATATATTGTTTGAGCTTTTAATAAACATGGGAAACTTAATTGGTTTGACATTAGTATTACCTATCTGAATGCAACGATCTTCATTCTGTATATACCAGCATGCTCAGTCCGAGAAGGCATTAGTTGGATTTTCTATCAGTCACTATGGTGAAATTTATATTTTTAGTGTGCCTGACAGTTTTGCTTATTGTGGACACTTTCACAGTATCACTTCCCTTATGGTATCAGAAGAATATTTTTAACATTTCAGGACCAGGTAACTTCTGAATGTTGTCTTTGTGCATTCCTTTGTGTGATGTGTTTCTCTAAATATCCACTCATAGGACTGAAAATAAGTAATGTTGATCAATGTTGTGCAAGTTAATACAGAATATTTTAATAATAAATATTAAAATTCTAGAACTCTTCTAAGAATTTCCATGTATTACAGGCTTCATGTCTGATGTCAAAGCAGCATCTGTTTGGTAAAAATTGGCAGTGAGTATATTTATAAAATGAATGTATTCATCACATTGGGATTGCTCTTGAAACAATTATGTATTGTGCTAAACTTTCAGAAAAGCTAATTAGTAGTGCCATGCTTTTTGCACTCTGCCACTGATGACTTCTACATTCTTTGCAGAAAAGCATAGTTTGTAATGCACACAACCTACTCTCCCTACTAATTGGAGTGGTCTTTGTTTTTAATTGCATTTTGTGGCCATCAGCAATAACCTCTTGTAAGAAACCAAAAAAGAAGCTTTGTCTCAAAGAAGGAGACAGAGTTGGGGAGGAGTGAGCGAAAGTGCTATTGTAGGTTTAGAGTACAGGGATTTTTTTTCTCTCTTAAGCTGTATACTGTAGCTGGCACATCATCACAGTATTTGCCTACTAGGCAAACACAAGAAGTTCAAGACCTATGAAAGAGTTAGTTCAGTTTATTAAATGTTCCACTTGTGCGTGTATTTATTTCACTTCAAAGCTATTCGGGTTGAGTGGTTCTTTGAATATGTATGGAAAAATGACCCTAAGACCCACTTTTTAATCTCTTGTCTAATGGACTCTTCATCCCTGTACACGCATGCTAAGTTTTAAGCCATTTGTTTCTTTACAGAATATTGAATTCAGAACATGCAGCCCTTTAAGAGCTTATTTTAGTTTACAGGAGAGAAAGAGGTCTTTGAGGAGTGGTTTTGTTTCTCCACAATCTTGAAGAAAGAAATTGAAAATCTAATCAGCAAGAACAATTAGCAATATATGGATGATTAAAAATAGAACTCTCAGGAAGTAAGTCAGTGTGATCAATGCTACTTTATTGCTTCTATTAAAATATATGGCATGCGCTACTTGTGCCAAATATTGATCTTCATTGCAGAATATATATTATATTTCTGGCCACAAAATCAGAACACCCATATAACAAGAAACTACAAACTTAGCTGCATTTTACTTCATGATAATATTTGACTCAGTGACTCGACCTGAGAAATGTATAGCATTTAAATGATATTGTTTTTATTGAAAGAAAAAAGCACAATAGGAAACCTCTGATCAACTCCCGTTGTCCTGTTCCCTCTGGAACTGTCGGTCCTCTGCTAATAAAGCCCCTATTCATGATCTTTTCTTCTCTCGCTCCCTTCACCTTCTCGCCCTTACTGAAACCTGGATCTCCCCCACTGAATCTGTCACCCCCGCTAGCCTCTCCTACGGACATCTCTCCTTCTCCCACCAGCCCCGCGCCGAAGGCCGGGGTGGTGGCGGAGGACTCCTCGCCTCTTCCTGCCAATTTCAACCCCTCCCCCTCTCTCTCCTTCCCCTCCTCTGAGGCTCACTCTGTCCGCCTCTACTCCCTTCTCCACCTCCGTGTTGCTATTATCTACTGCCCCCCCGGCTCCCTCTCCTCCTTTCTCTCCAAGTTCGAGTCCTGGCTCACCTTATTCCTCTCCGATGACATCCCCACACTCATCCTTGGCGACTTCAACGTTCCTGTTGATGCACCCTCTCAGCCTGGTATCACCTGCCTCCACTTCCTAGCCTCCTCCTTTAATCTCCACCTTCAACTAGCTCCCCCTCCCACACTGATGGACACTCTCTTGATCTCGTGTTCTCTAGGAACTGTTCTGTCTCCGATCTCTCCTTTGAGCCCATTCCCATATCTGACCATTTCCTCACCTCCGTCAACCTCTCCCACTGCTTCCCCTCCTCTTCCCCATCTTCCTGCCCCTTCCACAATCTGCAGGCCATTGTGCTCCAGGGCTTTGCCTCCTCCCTCTCTCCTCTTCTCCCCTCAGTCCTCTCCTCCTCCGCCCTCGATTCTGCCATCTCCACCTTCAACTCCTCTCTTGCCTCCACTCTCGCCTCCTTTGCCCCCCTCTCCTCCCACCCAGTTCGCTCCCGTAACCCTTGCCCTTGGCACACCCCCACCATTTGTCATCTCTGCTACTGCACCCGAGCTGTGGAACGCCTCTGGAGCAAATCCCACTACTGCACTGACTTCCTCCACTTCAAATTCTGCCTCTCATCACTCACCTCTGATATCTCCCTCACTAGACAGCAGTACTATGCCTCTCACATTGAGTCCTGCTCCCAGGACCCTCACCACCACTTTTCCAGCTTTGACTCCCTTCTCAACCCCCCCTGTACTCCTCCTCCCTCTTCTCTCTCCTCTCACGATCTTGCTCTCTTTTTCACCTCTAGATTGACATGATCCACCTGGAAATTGCTTCCAAGTCCTCTCCCCCTACTACTCCCCCCATCTCCCTCCTTCCCCAACTTCTTTCCTGTCTTCCTTCCCTCCTGCCTCTCCTGAGGAAATCTCCTCCTTGATCTCCTCCTCCAACCCCTCCACTTGCCCCCTGGACTCCATTCCTTCCCACCTCCTGACCTCCATTGCCTCTACCGTTGCCTCCCCCCTCCTGCACATCATCAACCTCTCCCTCTCTACCGACTTCTTCCCTCTGCCTTTAAACATGCCACTGTCTCCACTCTGGATCGCTCTGAACCCTTTAATTACCATCCTGTCTCGCTCCTCCCTTTTGCCTCCAAACTCCTTGAACGGGTTGTTTACTCCCGTTGCCTTGACCCCCTCCAATATGGCTTCCGCGCCCTTCACTCCACTAACACCGCTCTGGCTAAGATCACCAACGATCTTCTTGTGGCTAAATCCAACCACCTTTACTCAATTCTTCTCCTCCTTGATCTCTCTGCTGCCTTCGACACTGTTGACCACTCCCTCCTGCTTGAATCGCTCCACTCCCTTGAATTGCGGGACTCTGTCCTCAACTGGTTCTCTTCCTACCTCTCTGACTGCTCCTTCAATGTATCTCTTCTTAACTCCTCCCTCTCCTCCTCCCTACCCCTCTCAGTTGGGGTTCCCCAAGGCTCTGTCCTTGGCACTCTCCTCTTCTCTATTTACACCCAATCCCTAGGCAAACTCATTGCCTCCCATGACTTCCAATACCACCTATACACTGACGACACTCAACTCTATCTCTCTACTCCTTCTCTAAGACCCCTCTGTTCAAGCTCATCTCACCAACTGTCTCTCCGATATCTCCGCCTAGCTGTCTCAATGCCTCAAACTGAACATGGCAAAAACTGAACTCCTTATCTTCCCTCCCAATCCTACCTCTTCCCTGTAAATTACCATTTACAGGGTCTCCATCCTCCCTATCCCCCAAGCCCGCAGCTTGGACTTCATCTTTGACTCGCACCTTACCTTCAAGCCCTGTATTGACTCCATTGCCAAATCCTGCCCTTTCTCCCTACACAACATTGCCAAGATCCGCCCTTTTCTGTCTGTCTCCTCTGCCAAAACTCTCATCCATGCCCTAGTCATCTCACGTCTTGACTATTGTAACCTCCTCCTCGCTGGCCTTCCCCACTCTCACCTGTCTTCCCTTATCTCTGTTGNCCTTTTCTGTCTGTCTCCTCTGCCAAAACTCTCATCCATGCCCTAGTCATCTCACGTCTTGACTATTGTAACCTCCTCCTCGCAGGCCTTCCCCGCTCTCACTTTTCTCCCCTTATCTCTGTTCAAAACTCTGCTGCCAGGATCATCCACCTAGTCCATCGCTTTGACCACATGCAGTCTCTCCTCTCCTCTCCTCTCTCAACTGGCTCCCTCTTCCTAAGTGCATTTTGCACAAGCTCCTTGTATTCATTTACAAAGCCCTTCACAACCTCGCTCCCCCTACCTCTCTGCCCTGATCTCCAGCCGAACCCCTGCTTGAGCACTCCGCTCCTCCTCCATCCCCTCCCTCATCCTCCCACGCCTCCCTTGCTCCCCCAACTGCCTTCGTCCCTTCTCCCTCACTGCCCTGCATTCCTGGAACTCCCTGCCTACCCTCATCCACCTGGCTCCCACCTTTCACACCTTCAAGTCCCTCCTCAAAACCCACCTCTTCCGCTCCGCCCTTCCTAACTCCTGCTAACCATTCCCACCCAGGATTATCCGCCACCTGTTATCTGTAAACTCCCAACTTACTGCAATCAAGCCAAGACATGTACCTGAGCTCTCACATCCTCATGAATGTTGCATCCCTTGTCTCTCACTCTGTTCCCCCTTCCCTGTCTCCCCTCCTGCTGTCTTTAGATTGTAAGCTCTCAGGCACGGACCGTGTCTGTCTTATTATTTGTAAATCACCAGGTACATTGCTTGTGCTATATAAATGCTAATGCTAATACTAATGCTAATAAATAAAATAAATAAAATAAATAATAATAATAATAATAATAATAATAATAAATAAACCTATCACCTATTCTTTTTTCTCAAAATACCTTAGCATGGGCTAGTTTACTTAACAGAACAGAATAGAAACTGATAGCATTATATTCCAGATTTCAACAGTACAATTTTCCCTCAAATCACAAGATTTTTTAAAATTACTTTTAAAGCCTTCTTAATGAAATTTAGGGTGAAAACAGACATAACGTTAAATCCACAGCTTTACAATTTCTTATGCATGTTGTAGGACTGCATAGGGCATCAATACAGCCCTGCAATATGCACAAGAAATGTTAAAGTGGTGTTAAAGTGAAGTTAGCATTATGTCTGTTTTCACCCTTCAGCTAGCAGTTTTTGAACTTGTATGGTTTACTTTGGGCAGACAACTGTACATGGACAGATCTGAAAGTCCACAAAGTCTCTCTTTGGGGATAGATGTCCTGGTATTGAGTCAACAATCGGAACCCTAGTGGAAAGGCATTAGATGTGGGTACAACTTTCTACCAAAGAGTTAATTTAAATGGTAAAAGAAACCATATACTATTAGACAAAACTTCCTTATATAGGATACGATCTGGCACAACTTACTTATAAGCAGTCATACTGTCAGGGCTCTGCCCTGAACCCCCAGGCCTCAGGGATTGAGACTGGTGGCTGTTTTCCCCCCGGGGCACTGTGTGGCCTGCTTGGCTATGGAATTTTAGTAGTGTTCTCCTTTCTCCGTCACACTGCTTGGAGCCACACCCACCAGCATCCTGATTGGTCCCAGCCTTGTTATAAGGAGGGCTGGAAGTCACAGGAAGCTGGTGGAGCATCTGTTGTGTTTTGTTCTGTGATGTTCTGACTCCCTTTCTGATGTTGAACTTCTCTTTCATACAGGTTCTATGATACTTTCATCATATTTCTCAGTTAGAGCTTCCATTCCCTTCCACCTCCTTCTAGCTTTTGTGTCTTTTAATACCCATCACCCCCCTCCTAAGCTACCCAGTATTCCTAGACCCTGTAAGCGTGAGTCTCTTTTCTTAGTCCTGTTCTAGTGTTAACCCTCTCTTATCTGCTTGTTAAGTTTCCTTCTATGGTCTTGTGTGGTTGTTAAGAGTTTAGTGCCCTCTCCCGTCATACCTTGTATTGTAGAGTTCTTGGATACTGAATCATTTAGTGTCTGGTTCCCCTATGGTATTGCATAGGTTCTTGTATTCTTCCTGCCTGGCTCGTTCCCTAGTTCCCTATCCCTTCCATAGCTGGATCAGCTCCTATCTGCAGTGATTCCTTGTCTCTGTTGATTTACCCTAGCCCTTTCTCCTTCCTGTATTGTGTGTTGCTGTATGTGTCCTTCTCTTCACTGTGCACCTGTTCCTCTGTAGTCTTGTTAGACCCCTTCCCTTCAGGTCTCACTCCTTCTGTGTTATTAAAATTAACTTAGTGTTATGTCCTACAGCCTGTTCTTCCCCTTTCCCTATGTTCTACTATTCCCCCATAGACAAGTCTGGGATTCTTGGTGTGCTCGCGTGCTGGGTTTTCCCTTTGTGTGTCTAACCTCTCTTGGGCCCTGCTCTAGAGTCTGCATTGCTACCTTAGAGAGCTTCACGGCCTCGTGCCTGCATCCTCCCTTGGATTCTGGACTTTGGAAATTCCTGATGATGATCTCGGCCATGGCCTCAGAGCTTAGCTGTCATTAGATCCTGAGGGAATGTTAACAGTGTAGGTAGGGCCCTGCTTCCTTAGTCTCTGTCTGACTTGTAGACTGATGTGTGTCTATCCATCCTCACTCACAGCTCTGCTTTTCCTGTTTAGTTTCTCTAAAGTTTCACTATAGTTTCTTGATGGTATTTCTAGGGGGCCTTGATCCTGACTCCACAACACAGTTCCTGGCTGTGCTCCTGACACCTATGCTAGTCTCATTGAATGCCATTTTTACATGGGCCTCCAGCTGCGTGGGGGGTGGGTGTGCGCACCACACCATGAGAGGCAGGTGGGTGCCAATGCACATGGGCGCACACCGCACACCCACACCCCATGCACGGAGCAACCTCCATTTCCCCCAGTTGCTCCTTGCATAGGGATGCATGTGGGGTGAGTGGGGATGTGTGTTTCATGGAAGTGCGCACACACCCCCACTCACAGGTCATGGGGTTTATACGAGATGGTACCACTCATGCCCAGGCATGAATGGTACCATCTCATGTAAAAACGGCTGAAGTTAATAGGACGCCTCACAATTATGTGGTCAGGATTGTTTTGGATTCTGGCTGCAAACTGACACAAATTCATCCTCATCACATCATTAGCCATTGGCAGCTTCAGCAGACAGACCGGGTTCTCAATGAACATGAAAATTCAACTAACGTCAAGACTTTCCAACTTCTACTCCTGAGATTCCTGATTAGGAAGGAAAGCTGCATTCCCTTCTGCAGTCTGTTCTAATCCTTTAAGTTTATGCTGAAGATTTCATTTTCCAGGTCAGTTGGGCACTTCTCACAAGCACTAGGAGAAATTATCATGCTATGAAATGAACATATGTATTTAGTATGAAATGAACATATGTATGTATGTATGTATGTATGTATTTAGTAAATGAACATAGTATTTAGAAAGCTGCCTTGCAGAACCAGTAACTCTTCTGCTTCAGCGTTTGTCTAGCATGCAGAAATGAGGACTGGCTGGTTATCTTCAAAGGGATCCCTTAATGTGGTAAGTTTACCCGTCACCATTTAGTTTCATGTGTATGATTAAATGGTGAGGTAAAAAGAAAACATTAGGTCTAATGTTGTGAATTTAACAGCCAAGTTCTCGTTGACTTCAACTGAAGTAGCTTCAGGCCCAATTTAATTCCTTTTATCTGGACAATCTTTATGGATAATTATACACAGAGGAGAGAAGGACTTTTACTCTGGTCTAAGTCCAGAGCAAGTACAATGACTGTATAGTTTAAACAAACTGAAACTAGATTAGAATCTGGCTCACAGTCTTCTGCTGTTTAAAAATAAATGAATTGAAGTCTGATCAGAAATAATTATCTGAAGTCAAGGCAGGTTGTGAAAGAAGAATGAAGCCCATAGACCAAGTCTTGCTATTACTAATGTCCTGTGTGCAACTAGCAATGAAGGCAATGGAGAAGAACAACTTAAAAGTCAGGACAGAATTTGGCATGCAGTATTCAAGGGCAACTTCAATTCATAATATACTAAGAAGCTCAAAACGAGTAGAAAACCCCAATGTATTGAAACTTGTGTTCATCCCAAATTTGGACGAGACAAAAAATGGCAGTTTTCCACAGAAGGAAAATTGAGGTAAGGGAATTCACCCAAAAACACCACCTAAAGGAAACTATTTTTGACTCCATTTTAAAGGAAAGCTAAAATTGTTTCCTTCAGGTGTCAAACTCAGAAAGCTTTCATCTATTCACTGTGGTAGCCTCCATTGCAATTCCTAGTGACCTTGTTGGTCATGCTTCTGTCCAGAGTCAGACTGCTGCTCACATAATCCACTGTGAAGGAGCTCCAATGAGGTTGCTACTGTGTCATTGTGCTGTATTATAGCAGGAGCAAGGTCTGTAAGGCACAATGGAGCCAGACAGAGGTCCATTACCAAAAGTAGTCTCATGTAACTCAACAATCATGATGTGAAAGTTTCTCGTATAAGCACACCCACAGTAGAGCATTATGGAAGTGGTAATCCACCAATAAGAAATGCCCTTTAGGGTAGAATAGGATCTGGGATAGGGGCATTGTAGAACTACTGCATTATATTTCAGTTCAGGACCTTATTAAAAACACAAACGTTTTCAATTGTATTGTGGTAAAAATCCAGAGCAAACTTTTCCTGTTGGGAAATCCATAAGAAACTCTCTTCCTGCAGAAATTATAATTTCTGATAAAACTGCATTTTCCATCAGGAAAAGATTTTATCTGAATTTTTATGACTAACCATACACCTCCGCCACCCCAAAAATAAATGCTGAAACAAAACAAAAAAGCAACCCCTGTATTTTTGAGAATTTCCTCCTAGCCTTGGAGGTCAGAATTTCCTTGTATAGAAGAAGCAGTGTTCAAAAGTAAAGCAATCTCATGCAATTCATTTGTGATAATAATAACTATTATAGCAAGTCATTTCAATCATGACTTACCTGCAGGGAATTGTCAAGCTAAGGATGAATGCATGCTGGAAAAAATTTCCTTAGAGGATTTCAGTTGACTGCCAAGTTGTTCCTTAATCAGTTACAAAAACACTGGTTTGATCACCTTAAGCTTCCAAGAAATAAAGTGTGAGACAATAAACCTGTCATGAATTCATTAGAGTACAAGGTAGAGTGCTGGCACATCTACAGCTTGCAAGATTGCTGGTTCTTCCCTGTGCATTTTCTTATTTTTATAATTTTACATTTTGATTCTTTGGTGTTGAGTGTGTCATTTTTAGGCATTGACTGTAATGGAGAGAGAGAGAGAGAGAGAGAGAGAGAGAGAGAGAGAGAGAGGGATGCATTACAGCCATGCCTAAAAATGACACATTCAACACCAAAGAATCAAAATGTTAAATTATAAAAATAAGAAAATGCACAAAGAAGAACCAGCAATCTTGCAAGTTGTAGATGTATATATAAAAAATACCCAGCTCCAGGGCTTCAAGTTTTTCCCAGAGTCAGACTGGCTATGCTTCCATTTTGAAGATAAATATTGAATAATTCCAGGTGACATAATAAAATCTATTTTAGCCACTCTAACCAGTCTTTTGCATTAATGCTGTCATCAGAGACAGAATAAAAATGCTGTCAGTTAAATCATTGAAGTATTTAATTCGTTTAAGTCATATGATCTGCAATATAAGTGTCATTAAAGAGAAATGTAGCAGATGCGTGCCTTGTGCTAATTGCAACACTAAAGTAATAATTTCAAAATGCAACGAATTAAAATGTATAATGAAAGAATATTTAAAATGACTATAACAAATGACTGTATTCTCTAACAATAATACTAGCACTTTTTACATGAGACGCTCCCCCTCATGGACACCCATCATCCATGCGGGGGAGTATCGAGCATCCCATGCAAATGTGGGGGTCCGTGGGTGCACGTTCCCCTGACCCACACATCCCCCACACACATGGAGCAACTGGTGGCAATGCAAATTGCTCCGTGCATGGGAATGCAGGGCGGGAGGGGGGGAATCAGTGTTTACGCATCGCCCCTGCAGCGGCGCCCCCACCAACCGCCCCCTCTGCCAAGGCCCACTTAAAAAGGGCCATTGTGTGAGACAAAGCTGATTCTAAGCTACCTCTTTGTCTCCCTCAATCCTGAGACCTAGGTTCTTTTTAAATGGACTGCGGTAGGTGGGGGGATGAGTGTGCAGCCGTGGTGGGTGTCTGCCCATTCCAACAAGCGCACACCCACCTCCACCCACGGAGCATCGGGCATTGGAGCCCATTGCTCCATGAATGGGTGATGGATAGAGGTGGGTGAAGTGCGGGAGCACGCAGACTCACACACCCATGCCCTGCGGCATTCACACGGGCACCTCCATCCATCTCCATGCAGTGAAACTGCATGGAGATGGGGTGGGAGGTGGCATCTCATGTGAAAAGGGCCCCACAGAAAACCAAAATTAGTGCTGAAACAAATAATGATTTTTAATTCATGGATACTATTTGTATTTTATTTTTTTTTGGTAGCTCTGGGATATTCAAATTGTATCTACAACTGAAACTGATATTTGCATGGCCACTTCAATGTCGATACATCATTTATTTTTGGTATTTCAGTTATTTGGGCCATTTTGTTTGTTTCAGCACCAAAGTTACCAAAATTCCAAAATGATTGAACTGAAAGAGCCATGGCAGGTATTCAGCAAAGTGGCATCTAATTTGCTGGAACTGAATAAAAACAAGTGAATTTGCCAGATACAGTATTCACCTGGCATCATCATTTCAGTTAGCCCAAATGTCCTCTTATGACAGTTGCAACAGCAGCAGAACTGCTGTAACTGATGGTATCCTACAGATCATTCTCCTGGCCATCACAAACTGGCACTACCCAACTGTTCTCAGTATCTCAACTGTCATTAGTGTGTCCCTCCTGTCCCAATACACAGTATGAAAAGTAGGGACAATGCTACATGTTGAGAGAAGCACCAGATGTCGATTTAGGCCAAGTCTGCAACTTTTTTTTGTGGTCTTGGTCCTGAGTCTCTTCAAAGCTACAGATGGATGAAAAGGGCCACAACTATATTTGCATAAATTTAGCACATGTTGATTTACTTGAATTTATGCAAATTAAAAACTTTATTTTTGGCTTGGAATATTTATTTATTTTTAAAACCCTTTTTTAAAAATAAAGAGAACTGCACAGGGGTAAATGGAGAAGAGGGGGAGTGACACACACAGGCAGGACAAATGGACACACCCACACACTGATGGAAGCTCAAGCAACGGGGATCTCCACGGGTCATTCTGGAAGTGGGGTAGGGGCAGAGGAAGTAGGGAGCAGCAGCAAGGGAGCCTGCTCCAGCAGTTTAGGGAGGAAGGTTGCTCTGGCAGTCTCTTCTTCTGCTTCCCCGAGTGTCAGTGAAGGATCTGTGGTAGCTCCTGAGTGGCGAGGTAGAAACCTTACCTACCCTTTCCCTTCCCCATGACTTGGCAAGCAACAGGCTTCATGGGCAACATATTGCCCATGGGAGTACCAGAGTTTTAGGGATTACTTCAAGTTCTTCTGTTCTTTTCCAGTGGCACAAATGGACCCCAGTGTAGCCCAGATTTCTGCCCCATTGTTATTCTTCTGCCAGTGGTATCTTCTGATGCCTATTTCACTGCAGAATCAGTGTTGTTATACCACCCCATACTGGGCAATAAACGGGGAACACTAGTCTCCAAAAGAAATGTTCTCTAATCTCTTTTCATATCAAATTGAAACAGAGTCCATAAAACTATATAGTAGGTGGCACATTTTGTAACTTATTCACTATTTTCTAAAGCAAGATTTAGACAAATTGGGGGGGGGGGGGACCTCCAAGATATTGCTATCAGCTGTCTTGGCATTTCCACAATCAGTTTTTAATATCAGACCTTTCATTGAAAATTACTTCTCAGTATTTCCAAAACTGTCAAAATGCATGTGAGCAAAGTGTGAAATGTCCAGTTTGAAGAGGTATATAAAGTATACTTCCACTACGCATACATGCAAAGGTTATCAGAAACATGTGAAGGAAACAATGATAGGCTATAGTCTTCGGCAAACAAAATATTTCAACAACTGTGTTCAGTACAGAGCAGGTCTGAAAACCAATTCTCATTACATATACATAAGGCAGATGCAGAATATTTTTTAACTCTGCTGTTTTATGGGCTGATTCAATATCCATGCACTGGGGCCATTTTTACATGGTGCCACCAGGTGGGAGGTGCATGGGCACGCCGGTCATGGAGCAACCTCCATTTTTTTTTATTTTATTTAATATATTTATACCCCACCCCTCCTGCGAACAACTCAGGGCGGCTGACAATCTAATATAAAACATTTAAAATATTTAAATCATCATAAGAACAACAATTAAAACAGGAATAGACAAAATTATACTAAAAAAAATAAAGAAGGGTAGAGGGAGAAAAAAACCCACTAACCCACCCTCCCACTCTCCCCAATGGCCTGGGTGAACAGCCAGGTTTTACAAACTTGCTGGAATGTTAAAAGGCTTTGGGCCATGCGAGCTTCCTCCGGGAGGGAGTTCCAAAGACGCGGCCTAGCCACTGAGAATGCCCTCTCCATTGTGGCCCCCCGCTTAACACGGGGGACCTCCAAAAAGGCACCCACAGCAGACCAAAGGAGCCGTTCTGGAGCGCGGAGGGCAAGGCGACCCCTAAGGTATGAGGGGCTGAGATCATGAAGGGTCTTATAGATTAATACTAATACCTTGGACTTGGCTCGGCATGCTATTGGCATCCAGTGCAGAGCCCGGAGCACAGGTGTTATGTGGTCCCGGTGACCCGTCCCTGAAAGGAGGTGGGCCACTGCATTCTGCACTAGCTGCGGCCTCCAAACCAGGAACAAGGGCAGCCCCACATAGAGCGCGTTGCAGTAGTCCAGCCTCGAGGTGATGCAGGCATGGACGAGGGAGGCCAGGTCTGGGCCAGAGATGTACGGATGCAACCTCCGCACCACATGCAACTGGCGAAAGGCAGCTTTTGCCACCCCCTCTACCTGCTGCTCCAGATGGAGATCCGCGTCCAGCACCACCCCCAGACTCTGGACCAGATGAGCTACAGGAGGGCGAACCCCCCAAATCAGGGGGGCCAACGCCTCCCTCGCTCTCCCCACCAACATCACCTCCATATTATCGGGGTTGCACTTCAGTCTGCTCTGCCACATCCATTCCGCCATGGCCTCCAAACACTGGGATAGCACTGAGATGGCAGGGTCTGGGTCAGTTGAAAAAGAGAGGTACAGCTGAGTATCATCAGCATATTGGTGACATCGCACCCCGAACCCTCTCACAATCTCCCCCAAGGGTTGCATGTAAACATTAAATAATAACAGAGACAGAATAGAACCCTGCGGAACACCGCAGGACAAAGCCCGGGAGCAAGATGCTTTAGCTCCCAGCACTACCCGCTGGCTTCTCCCCGAGAGGAATGAACGAAACCATTCAAGAACAGTCCCATCCAGCGCCCCCAGGTCACACAGCCATCTCAACAGCAGCCCATGGTCCACGGTATCAAAAGCAGCCAAGAGATCTAGCAGGACGAGAAATGTCGAATTTCCCTGGTTGCTCCATGTGTAGGGATGAATGGGGGGTGAGTGGGGGATGTGTGTTAGGCAAAGGCGCACACAAACCCCCACTCACTGCCCACACCCACACCACATCCTTCACACAAATCACGCCCACTCATGAACATGCAGATTTCTGTGTGTTCATGAGTGGGAGAGGCCTGTGTAAAAAAGGCCTGAGTGTGTATGTGCATGTTGTTCTTGGACTGGCCTCTAGGCTCTTAGGGGTTTTCATGAAAACTCTCAAAAGCTATAACTTTCTTCAGACTATTCTCAAAGAAGCAAATTGCACAGTACTTATTCTGCCAGACACTTTCAACTAGATGGTACATTTCAAACCAATACTAAAAAATACATGACTTAGGACTCATTTGGTTAGTTGCATGATCCTGTCACATTGGGAGAAGCTTATAGTGTTATGGAAATAGAGCGGAAGATTGCCCTAAAGATGACTTCACTAAAACCCAATATTTAATTGCTGACTTTTACTTAATACAGTTGCAAGTACAACAAATTTAGGCTAGAAATAGTTACTGTATTCCAATTCCTTCAAAGTTAATGGAAAAAAAAATTCAAAGTAGTGCAGGGGAACAAAACTTCTTTAAAAAACTAGATTAAATCCTTGCTGCACTGAAGTGAATGAAAAACTCCCAGTGAGCTCGATCCCAAAACCCACATAAACTGTGAAAAAGCTGCCCACGTGGTTTCCGGATGGTACAATGGGACGCCTATGGGGATGATTTATGCAGGCTTTGGGACTGAGCCCATTGACTGTAGTAGGATCAGGATTTCATTTATAGTGTCAAATTTTGCTCTCCTGTATATACCGGGAATAACTTAATCTACATCAACAATGGTAAACATAACCATTTTACATTATTGTAAAGCGAAACATACAACTGAAGAAATGGAAGAGGGATGGATTGGCAATAAGAGGCACTGGGAAGAATCCTGGTGGGCCACTGCCTCCCATGACATCATGAGGCCGGGCTGGGCCGGGCTGGGCTGGGCCAAGCGGGGCCAGGCTGGTGCCCATGGAGCTGGACAGGCCAACCCACAGAAAGTGCATCTGCGGCCAAACGTCAGCCTCAGGGCCATAAGTTTCCTCTCCTCCACCCCCCACAGCTGCATTGCGTGGGAGGGGCTGCCAGTTGGGCTGCGGCACCAGAGCAGCTTCTTGCACTGCTGCTCTTCACCCGCTCCTTCTGGCCGCTTCCTGGCCCCTCCCAACAGGGCTTCCCAGAACAACACAGCCAGATAACATAATCTGGCCATGCTGCTCTGGAAAGCCCTGTTGGGAGGAGCCAGGAAGCAGCCATAATTTAAGAGCAGTACTTTAAGAATCCACTGCCACTGTAACATGATCTGTTACAGCACGCCGGCTTCATGATCTGGCTGCTGCCACACGATCCTGGGTCTGTGGGACTTGGAGGGGGCAAGGCCCCAGGGCCAGGGTATGGCTGGGCCCAGCCCGAAGGAGCAGCCCTGCCCAAGTGGTGATGAAGAACTGGAGGGGGAAGGGAGCACACTTCTTTGAAGCTACTGCACTGACCCACCACTGCCACTGCCATGGGATGCCTGACTGACTGATGGGCACACCGCCAAGGAATGGAGTAGCACAATAGAGGAAGACCCCTGAGTAAGCTGTCTGAGTGGATTCTGGGGGCCAGAGGGAGTAAGCTGTCTGAGTGGATTCTGGGGGCCAGAGGGAGTAAGCTGCCTGGGGATTTTTTGGGGGGGAGGGGTTGGGGCCAGGCCTGTAGGCATGGGGCAAGGGACTGCTGTGCTGGGAGGAGGGTTTGGGTGGCAAGGGGCTGTTGTGTTGGAGGGAAGGTTATGGGGGAAAGGAACATCTGTATTGGAGGAGGGTTTGAGGGGGAAAGGGCTGCTGGGGCATGTGGGGAAAGTCACTTGGATATTTTCTTTTGTGAGAGAAAGATTTGGGTTGCCTAGTTTGATCATGTAAGTGTGCAATTTTGGGGTTGGCTCCGCCTCCACGGGCCACTTTTAGAATATTTTCCAGGGCTGTTTCAAGTTCCCAACAACCCCATCTTGACAAATGTCTGTCCAGTCTTTGAAGCCTCCAGGGAAGGAGATTAGGATATAAGGAGTTACCTAACTGAGTCACACCAATGGTCCATCTTAGCCCTGTATTGTCACAACCTGACATGGCAGTAGGGTTTCAAATCCAGCTCTTCAGGATCCCTGATAGAGGCCTCACCCAGGCATGCTAGCAGAGATCCTGAATTGCAGATGCCAGGGATTGAACCTGGGACCTTATACATGCAAAGCATGCACTCTGCCACCTGAGTCACAGCTTACCAATCTCTCTAGGCAGTTTGTTCCACTGTTGAACTGTTCTAATAGTTTAGAAGTTTTTCCTATTATTTAACCTAAGCCTACCTTCCTGTAATAAAAACTTCATATAAATAAATATTATATATACATACATGCACATATAATATACCCATTGCTTTTTGTCCTTTCCCAGGGACAATGGAGAACAAATTTTCTCCATCTTTTCAGATAATTGAAAAATTAAAATCATCAGCATGTCCAACTTTATTATTAAAATTGGATTAATGTCCAACTTTAATTTTATTTTCTCTAGGCTAAACATGCTTAGTTCCATCAGTCTTTCATCATATGACTCGCGTTCTAGACTCTTGAACATATTCATTGCTTTTCTCCAAACCCTTTACCCTTTGTCAACATGCTTGTTGAAATATGAAGCCCCAAGATGAACACAGCACTCTAAAATCCACCTAAATTACACTTGGAGACTGTACAAAGGTTTCCTCTTAAGTCATCACAGGTTTTTCAACCCGAGATGTTAAAAAATCATGTCACAGGCTTTTAAATAGTTTTCTTTACCGTATTACAAATCACGAAATTGAAAAATCCAGAAATAAGCCAGGCCCATTGGAAAGCATTCTTATTGCTCAATCAGATAGCTATCTAAGACAACACAGTGGTTAAAAACAGTCATCCAAATGGGTTAAAAACATAATCAACAGTCAATATACAGATCCTCAGCAGAGCAGGAGAAAAACACGATACATGCTGATATGCTAGAATCAAAGTTGATGTCCAGTATCGCAGCCTTTCTGGGGGGCAACAAAGGGTCCCACCTGTAGAAGATACTTCCTCAACACAGGGTTCCTGCTTATCGTTGATCTTGTCAGGAGCAGGCGCACACCTTATTTAGGATTTGTTTGGTCTCATTGCAGAAAATGTTAAAACACCAGAATATCCTTTATAGTAGAGAAATGTAAACTTTGTATTTATATTTGAACTATTTCTACTTTCAACATTACAAAAACTAACAAAGCTGAAAGCAAGCAGTCGCTTGGTATTAGAGGTGTGCACAAGGCACATCATTCATTTTTGTCTTCATTTTCATTTACAAAAACCCCTTTGTGTTAGGGGGTTTTCATAACAGACTCTACCATTTTCATTTATACTTTTGTTTTATTAAAAATATATTTTTTAATTGTGGTGCATGCTCCAAATGTCCGCTGGGATCGTTCTGCACATACATAGCCCTTTTCCAAAATGGTGCCAGCAGTGTCGCCACTGTTTTGGAAATGGGTGCACATGCGTAGAATGGGCTCGGTGGCCATTTTGCACATGCACAGTGATTTTTTAATTTTTTTTTAATAAAATAAAACAAAAAAAATACAAACAAAAACAAATTAAAGATCATCTGCAATTAGCTTCATAATGAATGTTATGTTTAAATTATTGTGGGGCGGGAGGGAGATATTTCATTGACATGAGCATTCATGATAATTGGCAAAAAAAGCAAATCAACCTCAGAGTTTGTTTTTTCCCGGTAGAACAAAAGGAAAGCAGCAGCAATACCATCTGCTGCCCATCTATAAAGGTGGAGTTCTGAGCTGCAGGGAACTCCCTGCAGGGGTATTCCAAGTAGGGGTGTGTGATTCATATTGTATTAATTCATTACAAAAATGAATGAAGCCCCATTAGTATTTATAACTAGGGTAACAAAAACAAATGAATAAGCAAACATTTGTTTGATTTAATATATATCTACTAATAAGCACAAATGCTCAGCTATATACAAACCCCAAGAGGAGTGATCCTACGATAAAGACTTGACAATCTTTTATTTATTCTTTATAAACTTCCATATGTCTCTCTTCCACTAGTTTGTTAAAAATTTGTCTTGTTTCCCATTTCCATTGCTGCCAGTTAGCTTACTTGTTTCCTTTGCACAAACGTCTAGATTTGGAGGGGTGGGGTGGGGGCGGAGAAATGAGCAACAATTTTGCAAGTGACTGATAGACTCTGTACTGCTTGTGCAGACACTTTGGCCCTTTTTATACAAGACGCTCCCATGCAGGGACACCCATTGTTCATGTGGGGGAGCATCTCATGTAAATGAGCAGGTGTATGCTCCCATGAGTCATGCATCTCCACCCAAGCACAAAGCAATTGGTGAAAATGCTTTTTGCTCTGTGCATGGAGATGAGTGGGGATGCATGTGGAATGGGTGTGCATCTGTGTACACGTCCACCTATGTGCCACCTGCATGGGCAGCACCCACAGACCCACCCCAGCCCCCATTTTAAAAGGGTCTTTATTTTCCAATTCATCCTGATGGGCTAAAATGTAATCGTATTGTAAGTGCATGAAAATTCATGGTGGTCATCGGTACACTTCCATAGGGCTGAAGCAGCAACTCCTTTTTCTGCTCAGCTATTTCATTCCTCCATTTTGGAATTGCCCACGACTTTCCACAGTTTTTTCACCAGCATTTCGCTAATTCCACTGGCATTCTAATAATTCGGAAATTGTCAGAACAATCTCGGAAACTGTCAAAACAAATGTTCCACTACTTAGCGGAAATTGAAGAAGATTAAAACTGTAGGAACAAACATTGTTCCTCTATTTTCGCAGCCAGTGGAAGAAGTAGCAGAATGAAAGTAGCGGAATGAATGTCTCTATCGCACCGTGCCGCTCATTGCGGAACAGCTTTTTCCATTAGAAAAAGCTACCACAGTGGCTTGCCATTTCGGGCTTATGCTTGCATCTATTTCCCCTAAGCTTAAATTGGGCTCCCATATTCAGAATGTACTTTTTAGAATGTTTAATTAAACGTAACTTCTCCTGGAAGATAGAGGAGAAGAGGATGAGGAGAAAGAAAGGAGAAGATCATTCATGAAACCCTGACCGTACTCTAAATGCAAACCAAGCCACTGAGAGCTAAAGGAAGATAGCAGGAGAGGACTGACTTGCATCTTCCTAGCTGCTCTCTGTAATTTTTTTGAATTAATGCTCTTGTTGTCATTCAGGCTCAACCTTTGGAAATCAATGCAGGGAGAAGGTTGGCATTGATTTTCTTATATGAAATAAATCTTAGATTCCAGGCAGAAAGCAATAATAAAGTGTACTTGGGTAATTCGGAAGGACACATAGATTCTTACTTATTTTAGCTGTTTCAGCACTTCACTTGTAATGCATCTTTTCCAGAAAAGATTTAGTTATATGTACATATTCTGTGGTTAATCATGACTGCATTTACTTAACATACTTCAGCAGCAAATATATGCTACTGAAATAATGACGACAACCTAGGAAAAGCATTAATGAATTTAACTCTTTTCCACACAATTGACCAAATTATAATCTCAAATTATAATCTCAAATTATAGTAGTTGGATACTTTAGTTGATGTCCAGTAATCAAAATAGATTTGTTTTCTTCGCTACTGAAAACAATAAATCACACAATTTTCAGGGGTGAATTTTCAGAATTCAGTTCCCAAGCTGTGCCCACAAGCAGGTGTGTAGATGTACATCTAATATACATGCTATACATTCTTAATAACAACAAAAATCAGTTAAATTTCTTCATGATTTAGATTAGCTGAACATTTATTACTCATTGCATTAGGTTAAGTTAGCAGAATGGTTTGAGAAAAAATGACCCACATGGGTTAACCAACTTCTCCTGAGTCTCCAGTTACCAACTGCTCCCATTGCCCTCTCCCCCATACCCTTCTATATAAATATATACTAAATATAAAAAACAGCTCATAATTGAACATAAGCTATCAAGATAAATTAACCAAATCAAATACATTGTAGTTCAATTTTTTCGAGAAAGTAACTCTACTAAGATACGTACATTATACAAGCACATTTTAAAAATGGCCGGAATTCTATCACCTCAATCCGCAAGGGAATACATAAAAACAGAACCCCGAACTAAACAATCCCCCACTTGAACCACTCTAAGTAAAACCTAATGAAACATAGTATATAAACTAAGTAAAACGTTGATATAAAAGAAAATATAAAAAGAAAAAGAAAACTAAAACCATAACTCCTAATAACCTGGTATCCTGCTCCTAAACCTATGCCTTCTCCTTGGCCTACTGGCAGACCAATTTTGCCAAGTTGCCTTGGATCGTATTCCTTTTCTTAGTGGCCAGCCAAAAAAAAGTTGCAATGGCCATGATCTCCTCCACTTATGCTAGGAGCATCAAGTACTGATAACGTTGCTCCAATGTAAAGGATAAGTCCTCCCATAACAGTGGATGCAGCCAAACCAGACGCAAGCTGTCAAAATTTGGGCATCATAGCAGAAAGTGTTGCAATGTCTCCACCTCTCCCTGACTACAAGAACAATGCCATTGATTAAAGGGAATACGAGACTGTCTACCCTCTACTATGGCTGTTTGTACTTGATGAAATCGAGTCAAAGTGTAACATCTACGGAGCCTAGGGTCTCTTATCCTATCCAAATATGGCTCTAGATTGCCATCGGACTTTATCTGGCTCCATGTGGGAGCTACTTTCCAAGAGTTTAGGGTACCAAGATCCTCTTGCAAGGCTATATCCTGAGCTTTAATTACAATCTCACGCAAAAACTGGGCCGGGGCTTTTCCACAAAAGTATTGGAAGGAGAAGCCAAAATATGCCATCAGCCTCCCCAGATATATCAACCAGGGGTAGGCACAAATGCCGGTATACAACAGTTCTTCCCGTAGACATGAAAGCAGCAGGTCTGTTTCCTGATAGGAAAGTAATCTTAGCCAGAATCTAATATAGGCTAATTTGGCTGACAATTCCAACGAGACCAAGCCTGTTTCCAAACGAAACACCGTTCCCCACTTTTAACAGTCTGCGCAGGAAAACATTTTGGACTTTCTCCAATATTCTGAAATTGGGGAAAGGAATCAGCTCTATCCCGAACATGGCCATAGCTGGCACCTTAGCACTATAAACACGCAGGAAGGTAGACATAGTGACTCCATAAGAGATGTTGACTGCTCGATTGAGTGCATTGGCAGCATTTTGTGCTTTTAGTGCTCTGCCCGTAAGGTGGCTGTTCCAAGTTCCCCTATTTGAGAATGAAACTCCTAAATAACAAAAGGAGGAAGTCAGTTCCAAGTCCTGGGCTGCTGTATGCCATTTGGTGGGGAGCTTCTTTTTGCCAAAGACCATTATTTTGTACTTGCTTGGATTGAGAGTAAGGCCATTGGCTACACAATATAGATTAAATTTGTCGATCTCTCTTCTTAAGCCCACTTCCGTCTGTGATATAAGAACCACGTCATCAGCAAACTGCAAGAGGGGGACCTGAGCATTCCCCACCCTTGCAGCATGAACATCCCCTAATGAAATAAAGGTGACTAGATCTGACATAAACAAGTTGAATAATAGTGGGGTGAGCACACACCCTTGTCGCACACCTCGTTCTATACAAATTAGTTCGGTCTGTGCCTAGCCATGAGCAAGCTTAATCCTGGCCTTGTTATTACTATAAAGGTCCCAATAATCTAGGTCCCAATAATCTAGGCTCGATACCCAAAGCCCTAGGTTTGGCCCACAACCTGGGTCTGGGTACCGAGTCAAAGGCCTTCGTCAAGTCCACGAAGGCCAAATATAATTTCCCTTGCCTGATCTTGTGATATTTGTGCACTAAATACTGAAGAATAAAGCAGCAATCAAGTGCTGATTTATTTTTCCTGAAGCCGAACTCTTCGTACGGTATCAGCTTCTGCTTCTCTGCCTGCTTTTCTAGATGGTGAAACAAGATCTTGCCATATAGTTTCCCTACATTAGACAGCAGACTTATTGGCCTATAACAATCGGGGTTTTGGATATTACCCTTCTTGAAAATAGGTACTATCCAGCTTGAAACTCAAGTGAGGGGAAATTGAAGCTTGCAGCTAACCTCCAAGAAGAGGATGGATAGTAAGTGTGCCCACCATAAAGGAACGACCTGTAACATCTCTGACAAGACCAAATCTGGGTCTGTCACCTTGCGTGGCTTTAGGGCCCTAATGCACTCACATATCACATCTATGGAGAAGTCCTCGGGTTGCCACTCCACACTCTCCATCGAACAATCATGCCAGATGCCTACCAGGTCAGCCAAGCCTATCTGATGGTCAGCATAAAGCTGGGCAAAAAAAGACTCTCAGACAGGGGCAGAAATTACATGTTGGCTATGCTTCCTAGGTTTTAATATGGAATTGAGGCTAGACCAAAACCTGCTCGAGTTACCTGTAGGCGAGTCCACCATCATTCTGGCCCAAGTTCTATTATAAAAAAGGACCCTCTTCTGTTTCAGTAACAGGCAATACAGTACCCTAGCCTTATAAAACTCGGTCCCCACCAAAGGATCCTGCCCTTGAAAACACTTCCTCCTAAGGGCAGTAAATCCAACTTTCCTTTGCTTACATTCCTGATCAAACCAGGGAAGGGAACTCCATAGCAAGCGACTACTGGACTGTGTCCCCAGAGTTTCCTGAAATATACCTATGATGTCTGAATAGGCTGTAAGCAAGGGTTCTATATTGTCTGCCATTCTCATGGCTTCTAAGTAACCACCAGTCCTGTCGGAACTACAGATGTCATGAATTGCACGTATAAGGTCCACCCCCACTATTTTCTTCAATTTAGGTGCCGCAGCCCCCTGAGTTATGATACTATGCCCCATTTCCCCAATTCTTGCTCTTCTAACCTGAGTAGTAAGAATCGCATGGTCACTTTCTGGCCTGTGGTGAATCGTCACCTCACCAAAGTCACTACTTGCATAGGCATCTAGTAAAATTAAATCCACCTGGCTACTTCCCTGATGGCCGATAAAAGTATGTCCCCGCTGGGGATCATCTAAATGATCTTCGTTCAAAATAGCCAATGCAAATTTCTGCACCAGGTCTATTAATGGAACCTGAGCACGGGCTAGATAGGAAGCAACACCTGTACTTCCTATCTGAGGTGAGAACACCTCCCTATGGCTAACCCCACTAAGTTCACCCAAATGAGTGTTACAGTCGCCCAACAGAATCATGGATGCAGATGGAAACTGCTCCTGAGCATCCATAATTTCCTTTTCTAAGGCCTGCCAAACATCACTATGTAGCCGGGGGAATGTAGATGTTAAACAAAATAAAGTGTTCTATGCTCTGTTGCATGGAACACACCCCTTCTCAAAATTTTCTAGTGGCATTCAAGCTGCTTGCAAAGGACCCCACCAAGAAGGAAGTTTTCAGAGGGGGGCAGGGGCAGAGGGCTGTCCTTGGTGACTATTAAAATGTCTTTCCTGGTGGGGTTGCTCACTCTGGGAGGCCTCTCTGTTCCCCTCCCTACTCAGAAAAGGCCAAACAGGGAAGTCCCCAGTGTGGTGGTGAGGCGAGTCAGTCCAGGGGCAGGTTCAGAGGGCAGGGGGCTTAAAGTCACTCCCCCCTGCACTTCTCAGATGAGAGACACTGGGAGGGAGCACCTTCAAGCAACCTCTTGGGTGTCGTTAAAAGGCTGCTTCCCCCCCAACACACACACCTCAAAGCAGCTCTTTGGAGTTGTGGGAGGCAGGGAGTGCACACTGCACAGCCAGCCATTGAAACTTACAGGCACTATCCCCGTAGTGGCAATTTTTTAAACTGCTCACTGAGAAATTGCATCAGGAACGAGATCTCACTATGTTCACAATTGCATGCATTTTCACGAGCAGCAAAATTGCAGCTCATTTCAGTCCTAGTTTAAACTGCTATAACTCACTAATTATTAATAGATTTTCTCGAAATTTGTATATGTTTCACACCTCACCCAAGTGACCCTTCTTAACAAGTTTCATACTGATAGGACACATCGTTCCTATCTTAGAATGTTTAGAATGGTCATGATTTTAATGGTACAATGAAGAACCCTTAACTAACAGAGCCTCTCCCACAGCTTTATAATTCATGCAGCAGTTGTAATTCCTTCACCAAAGGTAATACACCGGTGCATAATAGGAGGAAATGGCCTGCATCTTTCTCTATTCCTCTTTCTGATGAACTCTGAAAATTACTTTCTCCCTGGGTATTTTCAGACGTGACAGGCCATTCAGCCCGCCACGCTGAACCCTTGACCAGGATCCGTCTAGGATCCCGGTCTGTGATCAGACGAGCCGTCCTTTAGATGTGCCGGCCTGATCTCTACCGACGTTCATGGAGGGGGCGGGGCTGTGCAGGGAGGGGGCGGGGCTGCGCAGCGTGACATGTGGTGACTCAGCCCCACACCCCCACACTCCACCCGCCCTAAGGGAGACGGGTGATCCCGTTCAGTGGCCCGGACCATGGTCAGGAACGAGGCAAGGTAACAGACATTACCTTCGCCCCATTCCTGATCGTGGTTCAGTTAACGACAGTTCTGGAGGTGAGGCCAGCCTCACCTCCAGAATCGTAGTTAGCACTGAATCCCACCATAGATTCACTGTGGTGAACATCTGGTGGGGATCAAATAGACGTTACAGCGCTCACAGCCACCACCCAGAATCCACTGTGATTCAGGGTGGTTGACTGTGATCATGTAACGTCTGAAAATACCCCTTGTCATCCCTAGATCTGGGCTCCAAATCATTGATCTCTGCCACAGATTCATTTCCTATCCTTGAGTACTTGCCCTCTTCTACACTCCTTCTCCGGAGATCACTTTATTGGATTTAAGGGGAGGGACTGGATATATGGGCCAAACCAGGAATTGAAAAGGAACCAAAGAAAAAACAGCTGCATGTCAGATTTGGTCCATGGGCCAGAGTTTTCGAGCCCTTCATTTTAATTTTATTTTTCATCATTTATATCCCCTCCCCTCCTCCCCAAAGGCAGCTTGGGGCAGCTAACATAGCACATATAAAACACAAATAAAAACCATAAAAATACAATAGAATATTAAATAAAATAGAACAGCTTAAAATACACAAAGGTCCTGAATTAAATACCCATCCTGATCCCCTTAAAAAAACCCTGCCTGCTACCCATCCCCCTCACCAAACACCTGGTGAAACAGGCAGGGTTTACCGTTTCTACGGAAAGAGGGGTGATCTGGAGACAGGAAAACCTCCACCAGAGGACAGTTCCACAGCCTTGGTGTGGCCACCGAGAATGCCCTCCCAAAGGTCACCACCCAGGACACCCAGGGAACCTCCAAGAAGGCGCCCCTGGCTGACTGCAGGGGCAGAACCAGGACCCAAGGGATGACACGGTCCCACAGGTAAGCAGGGCCCAGGTCATATATGGCTTTAAAAATTAAAAACAACACTTTGAATCAGGCCCGGAAGACTATGGGCAGCCAGTGTAGAGAACAGAGTTATGTGCTCACGGTGGACCATTTTCACCAGGAAGCAGCCTGTTGCATTCTGCACCAGCTGCAGTCTCTGTATCATCTCCAAAGGTAACCTCACGCAGAGCATGTTACAATAGTCCAATATTGAGGTGATGAATGCATGAATGATGGTGGCAAGATTGGAGCCTGAGATTTAATTATTTATTTATTTATTTATTT
>QEPC01009046.1:222169-252794 GCA_003113815.1 Sphenodon punctatus | reverse complement strand
TCCCCGCACCACCTGAAACAACTCCGCCGGGCGTGACTTCACAGATGCTATGAGGACAGCAAGGAACTCCTTCCTTGCTGTCCTCACAGCCTCAACATAGGACCACAAATGGACCCTATGGAGAAGTCGGTTGGAGTCAGATCCTAATCTGAGCCTGTACCTACTCCTGACTGTGTTCCAGGTCCTGATCTGGAGGACTCTGAACCTGGACCCAAACCTGACTCTGCCAAGATCCAATCCTGAAGTCTGCCCATGTCCTGGACAACTGAACCTGACAGGAGAGAACTGTAGAGAGGGAACCTGGAAAAGAAGTGGGGTCTGACTCTGGTGTGGGAGTAGGAAGGGAAGCTAATAGGTTAGGGAGATTCTGTGGTTGTGCTGGAAGTGTCAAAGTAGAGTGTCTGGATGGCAAATTGTTCCCCTCTAGCATATGGGCCAAAATTACTCAGCTGAACAAGAGTGCATAATAGAGTAATAGAGTAATTATGCAGTTTTCCTTAGTCACAGAAAGATAAACATCCCCAAATATCACTCTTCTGCTCAAATATGACATGCAGCTATGTCAAGCAAAGGAAACAAAAATGCAGTATCAGAAAAAAACAAAGTTATGCTGCCAAGACAAAGCCCATCTGTATCAAATTAGCAACCATACTGTATGTACTTAGACACTTCTAATAACTCTTAATCAGTGGTAATTTGTTCAAAATAGAGACACCTGGAAATACAGAGCATGACTGCTGCTCGTCACAAAATATCTTCATTAGAGCTTCTTGAAAATGTAATTTCCCCCTGGTGGAAAATTCCAGCATGTCCATGATTTTCCCAAAACAAGTCAGGAGCAAAACTCAGACATTTGCCCAGACAATGTGTAAATAAGGCCACAATTGGTAGGGTTAGATCCAGAATGGTTCAGACTGTGTAACTGCAAAGGGCCACATGAGTTGGAATAATGAGGTCTATGAATAAACTTGAAAGGACGACTTATATGTGAGATACACTGGGTGAAGCCACATGGGCTGCGGAGGGTGAAATCCCCACTCTGCCCTGTGGCAGGAAACCGCTGCTGCCACACTCAAGGCAAGTGTAGGGAGCTGGGCAGATGGTTGGCCCCCTGCAAGCACCTGGCCCTGCCCTGTCACCCTTCCCTACCCCAAGAAAGATCCCACCCCCGGCCGTGACTGCACACAATGGGCAACACCATCAGCTGCTCAAAGCTCTGCAGCAAAGCACACCACCTGGTGGAGCAGATGTAGCCCGGCCACGTGAGTTGCTCCACCTTGGTCTGCCTTACCCCATTTGGGCTAAGGATTAGGGGTGGGAATTCTGGATCTTCTGGTATCCGATACTGCCCGGTATTTGGTGTACCGGCAGTATCAGATTAAACCCGGTAATCCGGGGTAATTTACCAGATTCCCCATACTGGATTTTTTACATTGCAGCCATTCATTAAAAAAAACACAACCCCGCCCCCCAATTTCCCTCCCCAGTCCAGGCTGCTCAGGTAGAAGGGGAGACACCACCCACCCAGTCTGGCTTTAAAAAAATAATAATTTCCCCCCAAAGTACCTGCTAGTGTGGGCTCCGGGCTGTCGCTGGCGACCCAGAGCCTGCACCATCAGGTAGGTAGGTTGTACTAGGGTGATCCCTGGGGTGGGGGATGGTTTAACACACACCCCACCCCAGGGATCACCCTACCTCCCCACCCAGGGATCGCCTACCTTGCGCTCCGGGCGGCGGCCCAACTCCGGCGGCTTCAGCACTGGCTGTGGCTGCTGGCTTCAGTGCTACTAGGCCTTCTGGTGAACTTCCGGGTTTCCCTGGAAGGCCTAGTAGCACTGAAGCTGGCAGCCACAGCCAGCGCTGAAGCCACCGGAGTCGGACCACTGCCGCCACCGCCCGGAGCGCAAGGTAGGCGATCCCTGGGTGGGGAAGTAGGGTGATCCCTGGGGTGGGGTGTGTGTTAAACCACCCCCCACCCAAGTGATCATCCTCGTACCTGCTGGTGTGGGCTCCAGGTCGCTGGCGGCGGCCCGGAGCCCGCACTAGTAGGGACTTAGGGTTAAAAATAAAATAAAATAATCCAGGCTGGGCAGGGTGGGTGGGGGTTCCCCCCCTTCCACCCGCATAGTCTGGGAGGGGGAGGGAGGAGGTTTTTTTGGGTTTTTTCCATTGATTTCAATGGGGACAGTTCCCCATTGAAATCAATGGAACAAATCCGGTACCGGTAAACGCTTACACAAATCCAGCAATCCGTTTTTTTTTAATCCGGTAACCGGTAAATCCGGTAGCCTGTATTTGACCTGATGTCCCACCCCTACTAAGGATGCTACATGACATGTTCTCAAACTTTTTCTGAGGATGCATCATGTAGCAGTCAGTTGCTCACCCTGCCCTGGGACAGGCGGAACATCTGGAGGTCACCGGCCACATAATGTACTGCATCATGTGACCTGGCTGCCCAGAGTGTGTTAAGGCTACCCAAGGTGTGGTTGCCTTCCCATGAAGTCTCATGTAGCTGCTGCCCAGTGACATAAAATATGAACCCACCAATCCTCAAACATGGAGACCACTAGTCTATGGAGGCCCCACAGAAAATCAGTAAGCCCACTACGCATCCGCCATGAGTATTGCACCATAGTTATGGAGTATCCGCACCCCATGAGTAACCTAGAAATAAGATGTGTGTAACATACAGGCCTGCAATACAGGGAGTCCTGGCCCATGAAGGGGATGTTATAACATTTTTCTTTTTCTAATGGGAGAGTCAGTGGGTGTTAATAGACAAGAGATTACCACGCTTGAGTCTGGGGTCACTCTGTGGAGCCTGCGCTCAGCCATTACTCGCAGGTTCCATGCAATGAACAGCACATATGGACAGGCATTGTACTCTGTCACCCCTCCCCCGATGCACAACTGTGTCAACCCTTGGGTACAGGAAGCTGCCCCCGCTGTGGTCTTCATCTGTGTTCTTGTTTATTTTGCTTTTTGGAGCACCTTTTTGGGGTGCCCCCAAAAGTGAAAGTAAATAGGCACAGTGCCTGAGCGAGCAAGAATGGACGGGGCGCTTGCTCGCTGGACCACTGTAGGAACCCGGGACTCTATGATCCTGGTGGACCTGGATGTGCATAGAGGCTGCACACACCCTAACAGAAAAGAAATGGTCACGTGGGGGCACGTTCTCCTACCTTAGCCAGCATTCACTCACATGTTAAGAAGAGCCCCACGCCACCATTTCACCCAGAGATCCAACTTCTCTGGATCTAGCACTGACAATTGGTATTTTTATCTTTAAGCTCTCAGAGTAAAGTAATTTAAACTCATTCTAAGATGGAAATTCCAATGCTAATTGAGTCAGTAGTTTATATTATCACATTTTAAACCTACTTCTTTTTTCAGGCTCTCTTTAGTCTGGTCTTTCTCCACTGTATCTGCACTGTAGGATTAGCCCCATGGATATTCCTAGTCTATCAGATTTCCTTGTCTGTTGGCAATATCCATCTTTCAATGTAATACTCAGAGTTCATGCCATCTATTGCTATACTTTTTGTTTATGAAACTCTCAATAAATTATTCTTGAGTGCTGGCTTTAGATTCTTTACATGGGTATACAAATATTTGGTCAAAAAGTTGCCCATGTGTATAACTTGTGATATCATCTAGTTTCTTGTGACAAAGTAATCTAATTGTGCCTACCATTGTGCTCTGGGGGAGTTATCCTCTGACCTTGATGACCGTCTCATTGATGACCTCGTTAAGCTATGGAACACCTTGCTGATGGAGGCTATCGATCGGATGGCTCCCAAGTGTCCATTATCTACCTAGGAGGAGGCTCTGCAGACCTCCATGGTTTTCCGAGGCGCTGTGGAGGATGAAGCAAGCTGGGTGACGGTTGGAGCGATGGTGGTGTCGCTCTCTTGCTGAAGCCGACAGATTGCGGCATAGAGCTAGTTTACAAACCTATGCTGTGGCTATGCGGGTAGCAAAGAGGGAGTTCTTTGCTACCCTTGTAGCATCCGCAAAATCCCATCCAGCTGAGCTGTTCCGGGTTGTGCAGGGGCTGGTCAGTCCGGCCTCTCTCAGCCCTGGAGTTGAGTCATCATCTGCCCGCTGTGACATGTTTGCGGATTATTCTGTGGATAAAATCACTCGTATTCACTATGTCTTCGATGCCACACTTAATACAGTAGAGAAGGTAGAGGTTGTAGAAGCCCCGTCATGTCCAATTTTGTGGGATCAATTTCAGATGGTGACACCCGCTGACATGGTGGAGGTTCTGGGGGCGGTTCAGACCACCTCTTGTGAATTAGATCCATGCCTGTCCTGGCTAGTTAAGAGCTGCCAGGAGACAATCGGGTCGTTGCTGGCCGGGGTGGTCAATGCCTCCCATTGGGAGGGCAGAGTGCTGAGCTGACTCAAGGAGATGGTGGTGCAGCCTCTGCTCAAGAAACCATCGCTTGACGTTGACTCCCCTTCCTGCTATTGGTCTGTCTCTAAGTTTCCCTTTTTAGGGAAGGTTATTGAACGGGTAGTGGCCCGACAGCTCCAGGAGTATCTTGACCGTGTCAGTTATCTTGATCCCTTTCAGTCTGGCTTCCATCCGGGTTATGGCACTGAGACCACACTTGTGGCTTTGGTAGATGATCTCCGCCGCAAGAAGGATCGGAGTCGATCGACCCTATTGATCATGTTAGATCTTTTGGCAACATTTGATAACGTTGACCATGAGATGTTGGTGACATGCCTGCAGAACAGTTCAGGGGTGGGTGGGGCTGTTCTCGAATGGTTCCACTCATTCCTGACTGGAAGAACTCAGTGGGTGGTGCTCGGTGATTGTTTTTCATCTTACCGAGACCTCTCGTGTGGGGTTCCTCAGGGTACTGTTTTGTCCCCTCTCCTGTTCAACATGTATATGCAGCCACTCGGCAAGGTGATTAGAGGGTTCGGGGTGAGGTGTCATCAGTATGTGGATGACACCCAACTGTATCTCTAATTTTCAACAGATCCAGGCCTGACTGTGTCAGTGCTTACCCGGTGTATGGCAGCTGTGGGGGATTGGATGAGGGCTAACCGACTGCGGCTGAATTCTGACAAGGCGGAGGTGATGGTAGAGGGTATGTCAGTGGAAGTGACAGCTCCCATAGTTGATGGGATCTGTCCTCTGTTGACTTCCCAGGTACGGAACCTGGGGATGCTCCTCAACACGCAGCACCACGTGCTCAATAGTTATTCTAGCGCCAATAAGGGCAATAGTTAAAAAACAAAACAAAACAAAAAACAACTTTGTGGTCAAGCTATCTCAAGATACTACAATAAAAACAGCAGGGGCAATTACAAATACCCTTTTTAAACTACCAATTAGCACATACAAAGAAGGGCATTACAAAGTAAATACTAAAATGGCATTACAGAGAAGAGCAGACCCAATGTATGCAGACATTAAAAAAAAACAAAAAAACGTTCAGCATAATAAACTTAAAATAAAATACATACAATTATTTTAAACAAGCACTAAAGTCCTAACAATAGAAACCTGTAACTATAATAATCACACAATATAAATCCCCTCGAGCAATCATGCCAGAAAAGCAACGGTTTACCCAGCAGTAGCACAATAATGAAATCCAAAATATCTCAACCCGCCATAAATCCAGAAAAGAAAAAAAAAAAGAAAGGTCAGTCCTTGCTCATCTTCACCGAGTATTAACTCCCGGGGGTAGGGCCTAGTAGGTGTTGTACCTCCAGGGTGCAGATGAAAATACCCTGGCCACCACTGCCACTCTGGCCCACTAACAGGTCACCAATGGGTCTTCACCCTTTGGCAGCATGCTTAGCGGGCCTCCTAGAGGGCGCCATCCCCTAGGCAGCAGCACCCCTTTCTAGTGGTTACCTGAGTGGGAGGAGGGACAATAAAAGAGATTCAGGTGGTCAGGAGTCCATCAGCCCCAAGCAGCAAATGAACTGTAATCCCCCTTCTGAGTTCAGTCATTGCATTATATTTGAAATTTAGCAACAAAGTTTGGAGGGCAGTTTGATATGCACTAGAGGTGAAAATATTCAGTGCAAATATATTTGTAGAATTTGACTGCTACAACTGAATATGAGAAATCAGATATTTGTCCTGCTCTTGTCAGATATCTGCATCAAATAATCTGGTTTGTTTTGTTCAGTTCATTTGGTTTGTTCAGTTGAATGTGCATGTAGAATAGCACCAAAACAAATAACCAAACATCCAAATAATTAAACTAAATAAACTGAATAACCAAATGAATTGAAAAAGAGGATATGCAAATATCTGTTTTGGATGTGGATACTATTTGAATACCCAAAGGGCCATCTAAATATCAGAACAATATCTACAGATACAAAATTGCCCACTTATATGGGCATATTGTTTTTGCCACAAATATGTACTCTTCATTAGTTCATGTTTTTGTCATGTTGTCATGTTGGGGTTACCTCCTTGTCCATAGAGGACATTCAGTGTCCTAACCCTGCAGCCTCAGACACACTCCTTTTTCCTCAGTTCCCCAGAAACAATTCTTTTCACAATGTTGCGAACCAAGAAAGCAAGTTTAGCTCAGGCACGGGGATATAAACACATTACAGTACCTTGCCCCCACACAGTGCCTGCCCAGATGGAAACCAGTCTCATTATTACGACTTTCCCTCTCAAAGCTGACCTCACCTCACAAATCCCAGAAGCACTGCACTGTTGTGAGTTCACTGGACAGTTACTTCCAGCCTGATCAGCATTGCTTCAGCAGACATTAACAATTGCTTTTAGTCTTACAGGTAAAGAGGCAGAGAGATCTCAAGTCCCTGGCTGCCTTCTCTTCTCCATTTCACAGCTACACATGGAGAGAGATTAGTCCAGTATCTCTCATTGGTGAAACCAGGCCCAGGAAAACAGCAGCATCTCTCTCCAGCCTGAAGCTCCTTTCCCTCTTTTTTTTTTTTTTGAGAGAGAGAGAGAGAGAGACCCAACCTACCTTACATCTCCCCATTACTCCAGGTTCCCTGTCCCCAAGACAGGCACCTAATTCAGCCAATCAAGGGAAATCAGCATGTAGTTTGGTTGCCTGCTCTAGGTTTACATAACCGCACTGCAAAAGGGGGGGGGGGGGAAAGCAAGGGAGATAAAAGGAAAAGGTCTTCTTTCCACACAGAGTAATTTCAGACGTGACAGGCCATCCGACCCACCACGTTGAACCCAGACGTGCTGGCCTGATCGCAGAGGGGAATAAGGGAGGGGGCGGGGCTGCGCATTGCAACATGCAGCAGCTCAGCCATGCCCTCCTCCCCCCTGCACTTCCATGGCCACCTGCCCTCAGGGAGATGGACGGGCACAGCGTCCAATCAGGCCACTGCGCCCGATCCCGTCCCGTGGTTGGAACCTGATTCCGGGATGAGGCTGGGTAACAGTCGTTACCCACGGCCATTCCCAGCCCCATCCCGGGCCGTGGCCAACCTAACCACAGTTCTGGAGGTGAGGCCGGCCTCACCTCAAGAACTGTGGTTAGCTTTGAACCCCGCCAGGAATTCACCGTGGTGAACATCTGGCGGGGCTCAAACAGACGTGCACGGGATCATAGTCATCAACCTGAATCCACTGTGATTATTTCAGCGTGGTTGACTGTGATCTCATAAGTCTGAAACACCCATAATGTTACGTTAGTTTACTACTCCCTGTCAGTTATAATCAGCATAAATGTTAGTAACAGAGGTTAAACAAATGTCAGATAATTATATAAATTTAGATATTGTTAATCTTGTCTCAGTGCAGGGAGTTCAATTAGATTACTCTTGGGATTAGCCCTGCAGCAGGACCCACTGTGGGTAGGCCTCATTGGTCCAGCACACTTCGGCATTCATTTTGCCAAAACGAAGCCACCAAAATAATCCAATAAAGAGCTATGTGAATAATTTTTTGGTAGCAAGTAGGTATTTGGATATTTGGAGGGCTATCCAAAAATGCAAATTATATTCATGAATAAAAAAATCTTCCCTTTGTATCAGCTCTAAGTATAACAGTTCTGGCCATATAGTTCCTGATCAGTTTTTCAGAATTCAGTATCTTGCTTTGTAATTGTTTTTAATTAAATAAGCATTTGCCAAATATCACTGTACCAATTCCAAGCCATCTGTGAACTGCATTACTGTTAAAATCCTTCTTCACCTTTAGACTTATATTTCCACTTGTATAACTTAACAACCAAAATAAGGGTGTAATTTTCCCTTCCTCCCCATTTTACTCTGTGACCTTCAGCTGGCAGTAATTGTGTATGACTGAGCCTTAAATCAAGGCCGAATATTATCTGCAAATGCTGCCACCACATATCCACTGCTATTCCACTAGGAAAGCAAAAGCTGAAACCTTGCAATCAATTGTTCCGAATGCAGCATTTAAAATTACAAGTGCTGCACAGGTGTTTAATATTATCTTGTACACAGGGGTCTATCTGGATTTTATAGAAACACTAAAGAATTTTGTCATTAACATCTAAGACTAATATATTTTCTGTTACTCATAGTTCCAGGTTTTGAATGCAGAGGGAAAGGAGGAGAAGATAAAGACAGCAGGGATTTCTTGCTATTAATTGTTCTGACCACCGGGTGTCAATCTAAGAGTACATCTCTAGCCAGTTTAGAACACTACTATGGAAGCAAGCAAACACCACAGGTTTTGGAGCAGAAATGAATTGCATTCACCAATGGACAACCCCTACAATAACTATTGTGTGCCTCTTTCTGAGTTTATCTTCACAGCAGTGAGGTATGCACACTAGCAGATCAGCTACTACTACTACTAATCATCATTTCTATAGCGTTACTACGCATACACAGTACATTACAATAATAGATTATCGGAGACAGGTCCCTTCCCAGTGGGTTTACAATCTAAGATGGACAAGATTTAGGGGATCATACAGGGAAAGACATACATACACACATTCCCATTTTACAGATGAGTTACTGAGGCTGAAAGGTTATGATTTGCCTATTGGCTAAGGTGAGATTCAAACCCAGATCCAAGTCCAGCACCTTATCCACTGCACCACACTGGCTGTACAGGACACATGCACAAATGACCGGTGGGTCGTTTTGCACATGCACAAATGGCACCTGCCCTTACCCAAAATGGCAACGATAGGCAGACATTAATGGGAGATGGGTGAAATCTTGCACACCTGTCAACACTAGGTTTTCTACCTCTCATGATTTGACCCTGACACCCCCATAGGCCAAAATGGCAACCCTAGTTACCATACTAGATATCACAGCAATGCAGAGTGGGAAATAAGCTGCATCGAACTGTCTTCAGTTCTCCAACCCATACATCAGAATAGCCCCATTGTTTTCAATTGGACTGCTCTGTAGTAAGTGGATTAAGAACTGCAGCATAAATCACTATTCACATATTTTTCTGTGCCCCAAATGCAGTTCAATTACATGCTGTCACTGACTATGGGGCTTCTAATATCTTCGTAAGCTAGGTAGGCCTTAATGAGTGTTTCATAAAACTCTATTCCAGCTCAGTAATGACTCAGCAGCTGTCCTGTGATCTGCAGCCCAGGAAATCTGGCTTCTTGACGGACTTTGGATCTTTCATTTCTCATACCAGTGGGAGGATGACAACTGCTCATTTGCCCAACCACATCCTAGTGGAATGGCACTCCTGTCTTTGCTCCTCAGAAAGGCTGCTCACTTGCCGCACCCTGTTGGCCACACCACAATAACAGCTGCTAGAACAGATGTAAAAACGAATGCAAAAACAAACACAAACACAAAACCACCAACTCCTAGGAATGCTGGGAACAGAATTTCAAGACCTATTCAGAGTCATTTAAAGACATGGGGTAGGCAGCACACCCTTAGAAGAAATCACTGCCAAAAAAAAAAAAGGTTTTGAAAAATCTAGAACTCAGGGCACAGTTCTTCCACCCATTAGGGTCAATGACAAACCTCTCTCTTATTTTAAAAGGTGGAGGACTGTGCCCTCAGAATTTGCAGTTGAATTCAGCTGTAGTGATCATCATGTGATGATTCTACAAGTGAATAAAAGTAGATACCTCTTTAATAAAATGTTACAGATTATGAGAAAATAGTATCACAATATATGCAAACTTACAATTTGCACTTATAAATATTGGGCACTGTTTAATATTTACCAAGTTACTCACTATGTTCTTGTTTACCTGTTCCTGGTTACCTGTGATACTGCTAACCACTTCTCCCCATCCAATGGCTAGGGCTGAAATGAGATTTTGCCAAAATGGGAAATCTTATAAAAATCCAAGTCCCAATACTGTCTTGGTCGAATTGAGAACCTCTCGGCACTGGTAATGTCTCCACTGACATTTTGGTTCTCGATTTACCTACTTTCCACTTCCTGGGATACCATTTCCGTCTTTGCCATTTAACTTTTTGACATCCATTTCAGATCCTGAGAGGTAATACTGATGCAATACCACATTTCTTTCTTTTAAACCCTACATTGACTCTGTTGCTAAATCCTGTCGCTTCTCCCTCCATAACATTGCTAAGATTCGCCCCCTCATCTCTGTCCAAAACTCTGCTGCCAGGGTCATCTACCTCGCCAGTCTCTTTGACCATGTGCAACCCCTCCTCTCTTCACTTCACTAGCTTCCCCTTCCTGAACGAATCCTGCACAAGCTCCTAGTCTTCACTTATAAAGCTCTTCACAACCTTGCTCCCCACTACCTCTCTGCATTTATCGCCCTCCATACTCCAGCCCGTGCACTTCGCTCCTCCTCTGTCCCTTCTCTCACCCTTCCACGCCTCCCCTGCTCGCCTAAGCGCCTTCGTCCCTTCTCACTTGCTGCCCCCCACGCCTGGAACTCCCTCCCTGTCCACATCCGCCTTGCCCCCTCCCTTCATACCTTCAAATCTCTCCTTAAAACTCACCTCTTTCGCTCTGCTCTGTCTGACTCTTTATCCTGCTGAGCCACTATTTCTATACCTACGATCGGTTTACCCTTATCCTTGCAACATGGACCTGCCTGCTGTCATTCTCATCGTAACCAAGCCAAGTACGTGCACTTGAGACCTCGCATCTTCATGAATGTTAGACCCCTTGTCTCTCCCTCTGTTCCCCTTCCTAAGTCTCTCCCCCAGCTCCTGTCTCTCAGATTGTAAGCCCTAGGGGCAGGGACCGTGTCTATTTTATTACTTTGTAAAGTGCCAGGTACACTGCTGGCGCTATATAAATGTTTGTTAATAATAATAATAATAAATAATTTCTTGCACACCATTTTCCATTGTACTTCCTTGTCACTCATTGGCTGGTATGCAGATTCTTTTACTAATCTGAAATCCAGTTGCAGATTGGTCAAAGCAAAGGGAACAACATATAACAATTCTGATTGGAGGCACTGAAGGGAGGTTAAGGGGCATGGGGAGGAGGTTAAGGGGTGGACTATTTGCTTAGTGATTGGCTGAGAAATGCAGAAACAACAAACCCAGAAGTAAAACAGTACCATTAGCAATATGGCTGAGACGAGAGCAAGTGTTCCCATTCCAAAGGGAAAGAGCAACCTTTGGGGAGTGCTTGCAAGTGTCCGTCCATACTTTATCACTTTCCAGGACTTTTTCATCACTTGTTATGTCATTTATGTCACTTTGGGGGACTTTTTCATCACTTTCTGAAAATTTTATGACAGTTTTATGGCAGATTTACAGCCATTTTGTGGTAATTTCCAGCCCTTCCCCAGCCCCTACTCAGTAAGTTTTCATCTCCACAGCCTCCAGGGGGGCACATGGAGCACACATAGGGTTTTGGACCAGCCCATAGTAGCCCCATTCAAGTTGCAAAAAGTAACAGAAAATGTAAAAAAAAACAACAGGAAAACCCAATAAGTTTCTGCATTGCATGAATGACAGAATGCCCTGCTTCTAACAGAAGCAGCACTCACTGATATTGTTCTTGTCAAGCCTACTTGGCATGCAGTACACAGTAAATGGGAAGTGAAACGTTGGTAAATTGGGATATCTTGCAGTATTGCGAGAACCGAGAAATTGCATCAGTATTGGGAAATGGTCAGGAAAACAAAGCAAGATACTGAATATCACTCCCGAGGAGCAATTTAACCACTCATGTCAGCCCTATTCCTGACATTACAGGGGTTTGTTATTATTTTAAGGGTAGCAAATTCCAAAGGATGTAAGGTGCCAGCATGTAGTAACTGTTTGTAAAGAAAGAATTTAAGAAATATGTAGTGTATTGTAGCTGAATGGCCACTCTCTAGCCACAAATCCTTATAAGGTCAGGCTCAAAAGTACTCAATCAGCATGTTTCTTTCATTACCAGTATTTCATTTACATCAAAGTTGTGCACTCTCCACTATTCACTTTACAATAATATTTACCAAATCCTTGATATTCCCCACCCCTCTTCCCAGGCTGTGGCCCACCTGTCACTCCTTGCCTAAAGTCTCTGTTCTAGCCTTCCTAGCTGGCCATACCAGGGTAAATGCTGATATCACAAAGCTCTGAAGTTAACTCCCAATCACTTATGGCAAGGTTCTAAACTCTTGATTCTTGCCACTCCCTCATCAGTGGTGTAACTATAGGTGGGGCCAGTGATTTGACCAACGCAGGGGCATCCAGAAGGGCCAGCAATGCCAGCCATTGCCTCGGATTGCCACGTGTAGCAGTCTGTACCCTATTGCCCTGTCTCTCTACAGTCCAATTGCCTCTCAAAGTCCTTGAGCAATGTGCTCCAGCTTAGATCTTTACCTTCAGCCATCACAACTTGCTCTATCAGGCCACTCGGCTGTCCTGGTTACCAGCCAAGCTCCAAGGTGGATACTTTGTTGTGGTTTTTCTCAGCTGGGCTTGTTGCCTTTCCCAGCAGCTTGGAACTCACGTTCTGGCAGCCTGCCAAGTCCCAACGCTTAGCTGTAGAGACAAGGATACTTCGATGTACTGGCCAGCCACTCCCAGTTAATTACACTGACTGCATGTAAACCTCAGCCACCAGCAGCTCCATAGTTCTCTATGGACTCTCCGGGTTCCTTGAAGCTCCTCAGCATTTTGGGGATTGTTAGTTCTGCTTCAAGTGGCCTCGCACCACGAACCAGTCCATGCCGGACTGGGCTTTCTTTTGTAGGCAAGTGCCTCTGCCCTTTGACACTCCTTCACCCACCATCTTCCCACAGGCTCTGATCTACTAGCCTGATCTTAGTCTTTTGCTAGCTCATCTCGCACACCTGGGTCAGTCTCTTTTGTAGCCATGGGCTTAAAGGGGACCAGCTAATTATTTTCCTTTGTACAGAGGAAGCCTCGCTTCACTCTGTTACATGAACTCTTGTGGCTTCCTTGAGACTCTCATAGGCCAAAATGAGAGACTCAGGCTTAAACTCTGAGAAGTTAAAATCCTACCCTTGCCAGTGTGGTGTGAAAGTTTGCTTCTCATGAGAAATGCATACCTTGCTAGTACTGAAAGTGCTCAACCTTCTCTTATGCTGCCCTCACTTGCTGTGATAGTTCCTTACATGCCTTCAAAATGTGGGCAGTTGAAGTCTACTGCAAGGAATGAAGGGCAGGTTACAGGGGGACATGGTAAACTAGATCAGACTAAAACATATGGGGTAATATGAGTATTTTGTGTTTTTTTTATCAAGAAGAATCAGGAACAGGTTGCAAGAGATGCAGTTTTAACAAAGACTGAGTATGCTCAGTGTCTCCCTATGTAGCCATTGCATTCGCTCGGCCCTCATTTGTTGAAACACATTTCTACCTCAACCAAAAAGAAAGGATAGGAGCTAGATGACAAATGAGAAAGTGTGTCTGCTCTTGGTATGGATGGAAGGTGACAACAGAGCTTAAGTAAGACAGCACGTTTTATCCTGATGAAAGGACATTTTTTTCATTGTCCTGAATACTGTTCCATTCACACGTGGCCACCTTCTGAAATGATACCTATGCTGGTTCTCAACTATAAGAGTAAAAGAATACTAATTACCTCATTTCTCCATGTTGTGACATTCTGCAAACTAGTGGGTGGTGGAAAACTTCCAGGTTTCCTGTTAAGGCATGTATAGCCACTGTCTCTCAGCAGTATCCATTAGCTGTATTAATTTGAATGGAGGTGCCCCATCCTCTATCCAAAGAGGCCTTAGGGGCTTGGAATGGTTCCCCTATGAAGAGAGGCTGGATAGGTTGGGGATTTTCAGCTTGGAGAAGAGATGGATGAGAGGGGATATGATAGAAGTTTATAAAATCATGAGTGGTGTGGAACAAGTGAATAGGGAACATCATATATATATATATTTGTTATAGCAAAGTTGCTTGATACAGTAAAGACATTATGATTCGTTATGATGTTCCCTATTCACTTGTTCCACACCACTCATGATTTTATAAACTTCTATCATATCCCCTCTCATCCATCTCTTCTCCAAGCTGAAAATCCCCAACCTATCCAGCCTCTCTTCATAGGGGAACCATTCCAAGCCCCTAAGGCCTCTTTGGATAGAGGATGGGGCACCTCCATTCAAATTAATACAGCTAATGGATACTGCTGAGAGACAGTGGCTATATATATATATTTGTTATAGCAAAGTTGCTTTATATATATATATATATATATATATATATATATATATATAAAATCACATAAAAAACACTAAAATCACAAAATTATCAAGGCCAAAGAAGTACCCCAAAAGACCAATGACCCTTTAAACAGTCTTAATGGGCAATCATGTTTGGGGAACTCAAAGGAGAAGGAGACTTACAATAGTGACGATGATACGGTTTGGCATACAAGTCATCATAAATCACAATGGAAACTTCTCTGCTCAATAGGGAGCAGTTATTTACCCTCTCAAATAGTACTAGGACTAGGGAAAACTCCATGAAACTAGCAGGTAGAAATTTTAAAACAAAAAAAAGGAAGTATTTTTTCACTCAGTGAACAATTAAGTTGCGGAATTTGTTGCAAGAAGATGTGGTCATGGCCAGTAGTATTAAGAAAGTATTAAGCAGGTTTAAGAAAAGGTTGGACAAGTTTCTGGAGGATGGGTTCATTAGTAGTTATTAGCCAGGTAGGTTTGGGAAATGTAACCTCTTACTGTCGAGAGCTAGGAGCAAACAACAGGGAATGGATTGCCCCATAGTGACCTGTTGGGTACTTGTCCAGGCAACCAAGATCGACAACTGTCGGAGACAGGTGCTGGGCTTGATAGACCATTGTTCTGACCCAGTGTGGCGCTTCTTATGTTCTTGAACTCTTTAGCCCTAAGGACCATATTCTGCAACTATTGTTCTGACCCAGTGTGGCGCTTCTTATGTTCTTGAACTCTTTAGCCCAAAGGGCCATATTCTGCAACCATTGTTCTGACCCAGTGTGGTGCTTCTTATGTTCTTGAACTCTTTAGCCCGAAGGGCCATATTCTGCAACCATTGTACTTGACCCAGTGTGGCGCTTCTTATGTTCTTGAACTCCTTAGCCCGAAGGGCCATATTCTGCAACCATTGTTCTGACCCAGTGTGGCGCTTCTTATGTTCTTGAACTCCTTAGCCCAAAGGGCCACATTCTGCGACCACTGGCTCACTCAGGACCAGAACTTAATGTCATTCTGTTGCAAATAAATACACACATATATGAATGAACAAAAGAGCTTCCAGGAACTCCAAAGCACAAAATGAAACAACAGCTAGTAGGGAAGAACAGCAGAAAAAAATCAATGGTCCATCAAGTCAACTTTGATGTAATTCTGCTGCAAATAAATACACACACATATGAATTAACAAAAGTGCTTCGAGGAACTTTTAAGTCAACTTAATGTCATTCTGTTGCAAATAAATACACACATATATGAATGAACAAAAGAGCTTCCAGGAACTCCAAAGCACAAAATGAAAAAACAGCCAGTAGGGAAGAACAGCAATAAAAAATCAATGTAACTGTTCTTACCATGCCTAGCAGTACCACTCCTTGTGGCTTACATCTTTATTAAAAATGAATGACTTTCTTTATTTCTACCGGCTTCTTGCCTCTCTTTAATATTCTATTGTTCAAACTGTAATTCTGTAATGTATTATTGTTACTGCTACAGAGACCAAGTACTGACTCTTTGTTCTAGAAGGTAAGAAAGGCTTTAGCATTTGTAGTGAGGAACAGGAAATAGTGGTGTCAGTAACCCAGTATTATCTGGGCAGTAAATTTAGGCTTAGGTGCTTCACATCCTACCACAGGTTTTGGATGGGGACATGTACAGAAAAAGAAACCTTCTGCCTTTAGGATTACTCACTGCTGCACAGTGGTCTTGCTGGTCTCCTGGTTTGTTAGGGACTTTCAGTAGGTTGGAGAATGAAGGAGAGGGGCCCAGGATCATGGAGACTAACCTAGAAAAAAAGTGTATCATGAAATAAATTGGTGACTTAAGTACAGTAAGATTATACATATAATAAGGCAGAATGTATTCAGTGGCAGCTGTACACACATCCTTGAAAATGGAGATGGAGATTCTGATTGAAGGACTTTAAGAGCAAGAAGAAACGACATGATCAGAATATTAAGGAAGGACAATCTTGGCTATAACATACTGAAAGAGCTGGAAGCAGGAGAATTATGTTATATGGACATGTATTCTAGATAAATACATTTTTTCTTAATAACTGGTAGGCCAGAGCTATATATAAAATGTGAAGTTTAATACAGAACTATAATTAAATCTTGAGTACATGTGTAGCACTGAGAGATTGCTGAGAAATTGTTTTAGAAAGCTGATAACATGACTCTTATTATTCCCTGGCTGGCAAATTATCAGGCAATATTTGGCTCTTGTGGATCCTGGAATACCTTGCCATGAATGATCCAAATCTATTCTACTGGCAAAACTATTTTGCTTTTAGTTTCTTCTTTGTAAGACAGTGAAATCCATCCCTGGGCAGACAGCATGTGCAAGTGCCTCTAGATTGAAAAAGACCGAGAACGTTTTTATAGTGGCGACAGACAGCAGTCATAGTAGAGTGGTGATGTAACACTGCACAGCTAGTAGACAGGCTGTGTATTAGCTCCAGATACTAGAGCTGGCCTGAATTTTTTATGTAAAGTTCAAATTTATTAAGTTTTATTAAATCACAAATAACACGTTTACATTTTTGATCACATTTGTAAACCTTACAAGCAATGTTTACAAGAGGTTGTCCAATTTGTTCATAAATTCACAATTTGTAATTCATAATTTGTTATTTCAAATTTAAGTAATTGGGGAAGGGAAGTGGAACGTTTTCCTTATCAGGGGCCACACTGAAAATTAGTACAAGTTCCAAGGGCTGCATAGAAGTTGGGGGTGGGAGTGCTTACAGGGTGTGCTAAGGAAGAGAAGGGTCCAGTTCATGGGTCTGTGCCATGGATCTGTCCCCTGTCCTTACATGCATTCCCTCATCCCAGCTCCCGTACCCTGAGCTCAGTCTTTCAATGCTTATGGGTAAAAACGTGATGCAGGGGACAGATCCAGGAACTGGAAAGGGGCCACATAAAATCTAGCTGCATTTGGTCCTTTCTCCTGAAGTCCAAATTCAATGGATGCAAATTCAAATTTGAGTATTTGCCAAAAGAAATGAATACTCAGATTTCATTTGTGAATTTGAAAAGCCCTATTCATTTTTGCTGTAGCAGATAGGCTGACTTAGAGGTGAGCACTGGAGAAGGAGATGAAGGATTTTATTGAACTCACATTTAGGAAGCATGGAAACCCCTAAATAGGGAGCATCAAGTTTCTTTTTACCCCCCTGTTTTGATTACTGTATAGAAAATAGCTACAGCACTCCTAAAATAATTTCCAGCACTTCTTAGATAAAATACATGGCATATGTATTTGGTGTACCATACCCTCCAACATTTGATGGAAACAAATAGGTATATTTTATGCCACCCCTAATGTGCATAGATTTACATGTGTTTATGCAAATTTGTAATAGCCCACCTACTAGCTTTGGGGCTTAGCTGGAAAAAGATTATGTCTGCGTGAGCAACTCTGTATATACATACGTTTTTATGTGTAGGGCTGATCGTTCAAGTTACTAGTAGTCAGCCTCCTAAAAAGTAAAAAAAAATCTCAAATGTGTGCATTGACTTTGGATCGAAAGTTTTAGTTCTAAAGTCACTCAGAGGATCACAGATGGAAGCAGTGACAGTCCCTTTCAGCACACTAATGAATCATCTCTGGTGAACACACGCTCCTACCTTTTTTAGTTTTTATCTTGATCCTAGGAACACAGCTCCCTCCTGCCTGGGTGTTATTTTTCTTTGTTGTCGACGCACCCCGGAAGAAGACGAGGACACTTTCCATGGGTTTGAACGGCCACACTCCTTACTAATTATTTATAACCACAAAAAGGGGGGCAAGGGGCCGCCGCCATATTTCCCCCCTTAAACTGGGGTCCTATCTTCTCTTAACTATCCCATCCCCGCCACAGGAGGCTACTGTCCCTACCAGCACTTCTCCTGGCCCTCCGGCCCTTCTACTTCCGTCTTTGGTTGACTCTAAGGAACCTCCTGTGGCCTAACTTCCCAACTTGCAACTTACACCCTGCCCCGATGGCCGAGTTTCCTCGGGCCGGGGCGGGTTGCTCGTATCTATTACCCCTCTTCGGGGCTAAACAAGGGTGAGCACACCATCACCCCCTGGTTAGCACATGGTCCTCCCAGGGGGTCCGGCCGTTCGTTCCTCACCCTTGGGCTGACCATGCTGGTGCCACACTGTGTGCAAATGCATGGCCATGCCAATCTCTTAAGGAGATATTATTAACCATCGTATGCTAACTAATTTAACTTTTTGAATGATAATTTTTGATCCAACCCCTCCGCCAGAGTGCAAAAATTACGACCTACCACCGGCAATTTGCCCCATCGCCCCCTAGGCCGAATCAGCAAGTCACTCCGGGAAAGACGAAAAACCCTTTACCTTCAGTCCAATTAGGTTCGGGGAAAATTCCTTTCCAGTCCAAATTGGCGACCAGTTAGCCCTCAGAGTGGTGCCTTTAAAAGGGGGCGGGTGGGTGGGTGCACAGCTTCTCTGCCCGTCATCTGGATCACAATGAGGTGGCGAGCAGGGAGTTTCTAAGATGGCGTCCGTGAGTCTGCGCCTCTTGTGAGACTCCCGGGCGCTTTTCCTTCCATGCGGCTGCTCCCACCCGACTTCCGGTGCCGCAGACAGTGGCCAAGCATACCTCCTCATCACCTTCCTCCCATGAGTGGGGGGGCGCAGCCAAAGCCCCTCCGCTTTTATCGCGGAGGGCGAGTTGTCGACGCACCCCGGAAGAAGATGAGGACACTTTCCATGGGTCTGAACGGCCGCACTCTTTATTAATTATTTATAACCACAAAAAGGGGGGCAAGGGGCCACCGCCCTATTTCCTCCCTTAAACTAGGATCCTATCTTCTCTTAATTATCCCATCCCCGCCACAGGAGGCTACTGTCCCTACCAGCAATTCTCCTGGCCCTCCGGCCCTCCTACTTCCGTCTTTGGTTGACTCTAAGGAACCTCCTGTGGCCTAACTTCCCAACTTGCAACTTACACCCTGCCCCGATGGCCGAGTTTCCTCGGGCTAGGGCAGGTTGCTCGTATCTATACCCCTCTTCGGGGCTAAACAAGGGTGAGCACACTGTTACCCCTTGGTTGGCACATGGTCCTCCCAGTGGGTCCGGCCGTTCGTTCCTCACCCTTGGGATGACCATGCTGGTGCCACACTGTGTGCTGATGCATGGCCATGCCAATATCTTAAGGAGATATTATTAACCATCGTATGCTAACTAATTTAACTTTTGAAACGATAATTTTTGATCAAACCCCTCCGCCACTAGAACCGCCAGCTCTGCTTGGCTGGTTCGCCGCCATCCTATCTATTTCCTACACTAAACAATGCTTCAGGACCCCAAGATACAGATTACACCCTACATCAGACAGATGTACGCCATCACTTCTAAAGAGCTCATCCCTCTCATAGCTAATCTCTTTGTGCTGTATCACGGCTCCCCCTTTGACCGGATCCACTTCCCAATTTCTTTATTTGCTTTTCTCCATGCCCTATCCACTCTCCCCGGGTGATTGCGTTCCCTCATACCCGCCTCTGGAGCATCTCAGACCACACGGTTAAACACCCCGGAAATTGATGTTGCAACATTTGCAAGTCGTTCTTTACTTTCTTGGTCGACCACAGTTCCATCGCATTAGGCAAGTTGTTTTCCCCCAGATGTACTACTATCAAATTGGGCAGCGGATATCTCTCCGATGCTGAGTTCAGAGTTGGGAGCAATTGCTCCCATTGCATTCCACGCCGGCCTATCCAGATCACTTCCGCCTGATTGACAAGGCCCAGCTGGGTACCCCACCCGCTGCGTGCGGCCATCTTCCCCGCCCAATGCACAATGATGTGGCCGACAATCCAAACCACCATTCTTGCCAGGGGTGCTGCCATGTCTGCAAAATAAATCACAAGTCATTGTGCATATTTCGAGCATTCCTCTGTAAAACCCAAGATGTAATGCCCTTCCCTCTTTCTCTGACTCTGGTCTCCCTGATGTATGTACAGAATGCCGCTGATCACCACCTTCCTATGCCCTGTATCTGCTACCCCGTCAACCCCATGTTTGCTGCCGTTGACGCCGCCCCAATCCTAAATGAGTGTGCGCTATAGCTGCCCAGGTTGAGCCCTGCCTCCCTGGCACACCTCTTAAGGACCGCTCTGAATTGGTATCGGGTCAAGGGTGCCCCATCTTGATGTAAAAATAATGGGCCCACCCCTGGGGGGCGCAGGCCTAGGTATTCTCCCATTGCCCTGACGGGACATATTTCTGGGTCCTCCGATGGGTATAGCCTAATTAGTTTTCCTTTTCCCTTCTGATTGGTCTTCAACTTCTGGAGGTGAAGCATGAGCATATCCGCCTGCCATCCCACATTCCTAAATTGCAGTGCCTTACCCATCCTATCTGTCCTACCCTCCGGGACCAGCTCGCTGATGTGGAAAGCTCCGAACAGTGCTACCCAGTAAATTGCCCCAAAAAGAACCACCTCACCCTTGGAGTAACATACTCGGTATAATGCTTGTGTGAAGAGGGGCAATAGCTGGGGGGTAATGGGGGCTCTCGTGTCCTGCCTGTGAGGTGTATCCCTGGACCCGCTTTCCCTTAGACGGCTCATAAAAAAGCCATTGTCAGGCGAGGGGTGTCCTGCCAACCTGCTTTCAAATGTGATTGCTGCTACTTTTCCTGTGATGGTCCCCGGTGCCAAACCTTTGCCCCGGAGATCCATCACAAATTGCAGGACCTGACTTTCGGGGATGGGAAAACCTAGGCTCCACTGCCATCGTAACCTGAACTCTTGGAATTCAGTGAACGCTGAGTCATATGCCCGCCTGGTTCTGGGTGCGAGGGAACCTCTAACTTCCTGATAGAGATCTATGATCCAAGGTTCCACATGTTTCTTGGGAATGTTTCGGGCTCTTCCTTGGCCTCTGGGGCCAGTGAGCGAAAGCGGTCTATCTGGAACCGAGAAAGGGCATCGGCTATGCCGTTGTTAATACCGGGCACGTGCTTAGCTGTGAACAAGATGTTTGCTTTGAGACATCACCTTACAAAAGCATGCAACAGCCTCATAACCCTTTCTGATTTAGATGACAGTTTATTGACAACATGCACCACTGCCATGTTGTCACACCAGAACAAGACCTTTTTGTTAGTAAAAGCTGCCTCCCACAGAACCATGGCCACAACGATGGGAAAAAATTCAAGGAATGTCAGGTCCCGTGTTATGCCCAGTTCCTCCCACCCCTCTGGCCACGGTTCCGTGCACCACCTACCCCTGAAATAAACCCCGAAACCGTGTCCCCCTGCGGCGTCTGATTGAATCTGCAACTCTGCCTACAGCAGTAGCCGCTGCCGCCAAATATTGACCCCATTGTAGCCTTCAAGAAAAGCCTCCCAGGTAGCCAAATCCTCCCGCATTTACCTTGTCACCCTGACATGGTGGTGCGGGGGATGGTCGCTCCTGATACGTGCGTAAAGCCGGGACATGAATGCCCGGCCCGGGGCCAGAACGTGGCAGGAAAAATTCAGACTGCCTGCGAGGGACTGGAGTTTCTGAACCGTGACCTTGGATGCCCTCAGCATGGTACCTATCAGTTCTTTTAGGGCAGAAAGCTTGTCCTTCGGTAACCTTGACAGGGAGAGAGTTGTGTCCAGCTCAATTCCCAGATAGGTTAATTTGGTTGTTGGGCCCTCTGTCTTCTCTGATGCTAGTGGCATGCCCAGCTCATTGGTGACCTCCTAGAAGGCACACATTGCCCACGCGTATTCCTCGGTGCCCGCCCTACCCACAAAGAGGAAATCGTCCAAATAATGCGTTATGCAAACCTGCCCGGTGCGACGGCGCACGATCAACTTGAGCACCGTACTAAATTTCTCGAAGGCCGCACACGATATGGAACAGCCCATCAGCATGGCCTTGTTGAAGTATATTTTACCCTGGAACCTCATGCCCAAAAGCTCAAAGTCCTCCGGGTACACCGGTAAGAGGCGAAACGCGGACTTGATGTCACACTTTGCGAGAAGGGTGCCTTTCCCACATGCACGCACCATTTTGACCGCTGAGTCGAATGGCGTGTATTTCACTGAGCAAAGCTCCGGCGGGATCGCATCATTCACTGACTCACCCCTGGGATGGGACAAGTGGTGAATCATGCAAAACTCACCCGGGGTCTTCTTTGGCACTATGCCCATGGGGGATATCCTTAATGTGGTCATGGGCAGAGTGTCAAAGGGGCCCTGAATCTTTCCTTCTCGAACTTCTTTGTCTATTTTTTGCTGGACAAGTTGTTCCTTCCCACCCACCGATTTCAAGTTCTTGGCCCCTAAGTGATAACGGGGGCCTGATGTTGGGATCCTGAAGCCCCGGTGGAATCCCTCAACTACGTATCTGGCGGTCTCTTTATTGAGATAGTCCTGGGTGACCTGCCACAAGGCTTCATGCCGTACTGGCGTTGGAGCCATTTCCCACTGCGTGTGGTGTTCCCCCTTGTCCGGATGGCCCTGTTTAGCCCCAGGCCGCCCTCTGCTTCAGGCCCCATACTGCCTAAACTTTGTGCATCCTGAAGCCGGGTGATGACCCGAGCACTGTGTACAAATGTGCTTGAATCGGCATGGGGATCGAAAACACTTTTCCCCATTGTTGAAATCCCAACAAGTTGGGCCAGCCATTGGGTGCCTCGTCCTTCCCCCTTGCCCCCTCTCGTTCAACTGTCCACTTCCAGATCGGGACAGCACGTGTCCACTGTCCAATCGTGGGGCGTACCTGGGGCTACTGATGCACTCCAGCCAGATGATATGTGCGTGCACATCCCATCTAAGCCTGGGGTTATTGGCTGCCCTCCACCGAAACGCCTCGTCATACTGAAGCCAGACCCTGGGTCCCCCTGTGTCAAACGCTCGCCGGACAATGTCTGAGTATTTGAGCATCTCAGCTCCCCTACCTGGGAACTTAATCAAGGTCACCCCCCTATAAATCGTGTAGGCCGCTGTCCAATTGGACAATGTCCTCTCTGCTTTTGACCTTTTGAACCATTCCCTGTCCTTCCGTTCTTCCTTATCATAAGGGTTGAGTATAGGGTCGCTAAACAGGAGGGCGAATATATCGATGAATTCGCCACTCCAAATCTTCTCCTTTGTGGCATGGAGCAAATGCTCCCCCAGAGGAGCAGATACATCAGCATACCCTCCTGATAAAGGGCGGGGCTCCTCACAATGATCGCAACACCGGGCAGCTCTCCTGGTACAACATGCACCCACCTCCCAAACTTGGGCAGCCGCCCTCTGGCCATGGGCTGAGCAATAACCCCACCTCTCACCCTGGCATACCTGTGGCCATGAAGGGGGGTAGTCCTCCCACTGCCTACTTGTATCATGGCATGCATGCGCCCCTTCACCCCATGCACATGGCATCCCATGGGTGGCTGGGGGCTGCTGCTTGGCTGGCCCATGCCCCTCATATTCCTGCTCTGGTTCGTCTCCCCAGTCACCTTCATACTCGCCTTTGCCATGTTCGAGGTCACGCTGTGAGCCGATTCCCACGCTCCCCCTTCCTTGTGATCTCCTCTGCAATGCATCCAGGCTGCTGATCAGTGCCATCATTCCTTCCTTCAGGGCTTCTATCTGGGCTTCCTGGGTCGGTGGCAACTCCTGGCTCCTCTGACTGGGCCCAGGCTCGTTGTCCCTATAGCGACATGGAAAGACCTGGCGACGCCCCTGACCTTCCCATCGCTGGCCCTCCCCCGCAAGAGGGGTAGAGTAAGGTTCCACCTCTACCCTTGATTCCATAACATTCTGCTCCCCTGCACCCATTTGGGTACCCTCCATCTCCTCTAGTCAGGACTGATATTCAGCCAGCTGGGCCTGCATGGCTTCCAGCATGACCGAAGCCTGTCCCCCTTTGGCCATCCGTTTCTTAGGAGGGGGTCTTGTGTTAGGCTTGTTCTTGACAGGCCTCTGGGCCTTCCTTTTTTTAAGTGCCATCCTGCCCTGATGGGGTCTGCTCCCCACAGTGGTGTGAGCTGGAATGGGGTGGGGGTGAGGAGGTAATCCTGCTGCTACCTCTCACCAGATCCCCGCCAGCCCCAGCAGCCCTTCCTTAAACCTGCTCCCCTTTGTGTGAGGGGGGATACCTGTGGGTCCCCCTCCTAGTTGGTCTTTGAGGGAAGGGGTTCCCCTGCGGGAGCACGCTGCCTCCTTCCCCACCCCTTCCCCCCACCTGGGGGCCTTAATTCAAGCAACAGGGCTGTGCCTGGAAAACACGCCCTCAGGATGGGATAGGGCTATCAGGATAATTAGTCCCTAGCCTGTCTCATCATTGGGCATCTGGGTGAGCACACGCCCTTGCTGCTGATAACACACACACTAGGGCGAAGGAGGGGAAACCAGGGAAGTGGGAGAAGTCTCGTGGGAAGGGGGAGTGAGCACACCCCCGGAGGGGGAGGGCGGGATAGGTCTTGCACTCTAGGAAGGGCCCAAATATCGTGCTCCCCCCAAAAAACCAAAGGAAATGCAAACTTTCCTGCTGCCAAACTCACAATGTACTCAAGCACTTGCACACCTACTCACACACACTCACCCCCGCCACCACAATCACTTCATACATGCACCACAAGAACACACAAGGAACTGCTTTGCAATACTGCACAGGAAAAGGGGGCCAGTCTCATGGGCACAAGCATCCAATCACCAGCACTGAGGTAAGTTTGCCTGCAGCCTTTATACTACAGCGGAGGGCGTTGTCGCAGCCGCGCTGAGCGGCGTAAGGGAGGGAGCGTGTTCTCCGCTGCCTGTTTCCTATCCCTGGCCCCACCTCCTGGATCGCTGTCAGCTGGAGAAGATGGCGTGCCGTTCTGGGAGCTGCGGGGCGGGGTCCCGCTGTCCGGAGGTGCTGTGGTGGTAGCAGGGCTCTTTGGGGGCTGGCGCGCTGCTGCGGGGGGAGCAGGTACTGCTAGGGGGTCTGGGGAGCCAGGAGGCACGGGCCTGGGGGCTGGGTTCCTAACACTCTGCTCGCTGCCTGGATTGCAATGAGGTGGCGAGCAGGGAATTTCTAAGATGGCATCCGGGAGTCTGCGTCTCACGCGAGACTCCTGGGCGCTTTTCCTTCCATGCGGCCGCTCCCACCCGACTTCCGGTGCCGCAGACAGCTGCCCAGCATGCCTCCTCATCCCTTTCCTCCCACGAGGGGGGTGACGCCGCCAAAGCCCCTCCGCTTTTATCGCAGAGGGCGAGTTCTTTGATAGTGGTGTTTATGCAAAGTTTGTTAATGTGAGAAAAGGTGCCTTTAACCGGGCAGCTCCTCTGCGCCTATAGGAGCCCTGTTACTGGTGCTGCCAAGCAGATATACTGACAGGAATCAGCCTGGAGCAGGCCTAATTGAGGCTTCAGAGTTTTCCAGAGTCTAAGGCCACTTTTAGATGTGCATGGTGCACATACGGTGTGAAATCACGCTACATGTAAAAATCCCGCAGGTGGGGTTTAGATGCAATGTCTCATGCATTATAGCCAGTCACGCATTCTTTTGCAACCATGAACTAAATACCTCGATATCGAGGGTTTCTAAGTCCCCTGACATGCTCAATTGGTGCTAGTCAGACTGAGCATGCTCAAGGGCTATAAAGGGCCTGAGCCCAGGCTGGCTAGTGTGGTCGTAGGAGCAGGAGCTTTTGTTGTGGGCTCTCTCCTCCTGAGGAGAAACCCTGCCTGAAGCCCAGGGATCTGTCAGAAGAGGGATGGTTCAACCCAAAGGGACTATAGCAAGCCTGCTTTAACCAGGTGGGATCTGCCGAGCTTGGGGCCACACCATGAAGGTACTAAACTTTACTGACCCACAGGGGTCTTTAAACTGGTTGGGCTTAGGCCCACTTACAAGGACTATGCACTGCTGCTGGTGTAGGCCTTGGCTACAGTGGAAGTAGGAGACCAAGGGCAAGCAAGCACCCACTAGGTGGCCCCTTACAAGTCCACCCAACACTTGTGGGAAGATTGTCTTATGGAAATGGAAGGGTGTGGTACTTGGGGGTTTGCTAATTCCTAAAACCTAACCTCAGTGCCCAGTGGAGCTCTGCGGACTCACCTTCCACCCCTGCTACAGTGCTCAATCCTCACACACACACACCAGTAATGAATAATCATAACAGCCACCAGGACAGGGAGTCATACAGATGTTTCTCCAGCTTGATTTATGAGGTGTTAATAGCCTCCTTTGTCTGCTGAACCAGGTACAAATTTGACACTGCTGGAGATTCGGGTTATGGTGTATGCATGTAATTGGAAGATGAGTTGTAATGTGGAATGGGTTTTTTCATAGAAAGATTTTTGGGGTCTTCCTAAAATAATGGATATCTTCTTGCATCATGAATATTAGCATTCTTGTAGCTTGAACTCCCCTCAGAGTTATAATCCACAATAAGAGGTGTATTGCTATCTGTAGCAAAATACAGAAGACTTCAGTAGTTACTTTTATGTACAATTCTTCCAATTAGAGCAAAGCCTTGAAGACTGTTTGGAAACTGCAGCTGGTGCAGAATGTAGCAGTCTAGCTTCTTTCAGTGGCGGGGTTTCATAGTTTTTTGGGCACTATTCAAGGTGCTGATTTTGACCTCTAAATCCTTCAACAGCCTGCGTCCCACTCATCTGAAAGACTCCTCCTCTATGTCCTATGGTTGGCTGGGACTGCGCTCTTGCAGGTACCATCTGCCTATCAGGTTCAAATGGTGAGGGGATCCAGAGAGACATTCTTTACTGCTGCCCCCATATTGTGAAACTCACTTCCCCTGGAGGTTCATCAGACCCCAAGTCTAAGCATTTTCTTGAGGAAATGTAAGACCTTTTTGGACAAGCATTTGGCAGGGGGGATATGGGTTGGAGTAGGGACTTTTAGGGGATTCCTCTATTTAATTTATGTACTCTTATTTAATATGGTTTTTATGTTGTACCCTCTTAGGGGAAGGGAAGTATATAAGTTTAAATAATTTATTCAGTAAGTTAGCTCTTTTTAATTTATCAGTTGTGTGCAATCAGTTTTACAACTGATCATTTAATTCATTATTTGAAAGTATTTACAGAATAATTGCAGTGAATAACTAGATGAATATTTGGTTTTAACCAGACACAATATGTCATATTATATTTCAACCATAATTGGCTGAATTGTTAGTCAGGTGTCATGTGCAAATACATGAGTTTACAAATTCAAAAACAACTACCCACTGTATTTAATTTTAAAATGCCCATAATTGCTGAGGACTGTATTGTCACATGCACATGAAGTTGGTTCTTTCCTTTTCATCAGGAAACGTCTTCCTTCCCGTGTTCCTATAAAGCAAACCCCAGACTGACAATACTGTGTCAGCACACAGCTAAATGGAATTCGGTTTTGACTTGAATATATAGTTGTGAAAAATATTTTGAAATAATTGTCCCAAATGGTTTCTTGCTCTAAATACCCATTAAGTACAGTCTTTTAAAAGTCATATGTCTAATTAAAATATTTTAGTTACTAGTAATATACCATATAAGATGATTACTATAAATGACAGTTTATTCTGTGCAGTAAACAAATATGAGCCTCATCCTCAAAGCACTTCACTCATTGAAGTAGATATAGTTTTCATTGGCGGAGTGCGTTAAAGATTGGAGCCAAAATGGGCTCTAGGGATGTGCAAATGCAGTTCGGACCTAACTCAGTCCGTTTGGATGACCGAACCGAACTTAGGAACCCGAACCCGAACAGACTGAACCGAACTCGATCCAAACCCTGAATGACTGAACAGTTCAGCCATGTTCAGGTGAGTTTGGATGAGTTTGGGTGGGAAAAACATGACTGGAAGGCCCAGGGAGGGGGAAGCAGCTGAGGAGCAGACTTCCTGGCACCAGGGGTGGAGAGGCTTGGGGTAGTAAGTAAATAAGTTTATTTTTTCAACAAAAAGCTACAACAATTTTCCCAAGACATATACAACAAAATACGACAACCCCACCCCCCACCCCAAAGCCAGTTAAAATAAATGTTTGGATCCAAGCAAGTCAAAATATCAAATACAATGAAACTCAAGGGAAAAAAAACAAGTTTTTACTTATTTGGGACACCCAGGACAGAAAACCTTTTTTTTTTGGAGTACATACTCACAAAATCTTGCCACCTGATTGGAAATCTCAGGGGTCTGGTCGGACAAAAATTGCAACAAAAATCTCCTAAAGGCAAATCAATAAATTTCAAAAACAAAGTGTCCAAGAAACATTCACGGGCTCCAGCATACAGCGGACAACTAAAGAAGATAGGGTGCCTATCTTCAATGGCCTGGATGTTACAACTTTGGCAGAAACGTAAATCTCTTGTTATACCTTTAAATCTTCCCTCCAGCATGGCAGAGGGAAAGACGTCTAAATGGAATAAAGTAAAGGCCTTCCTAAGGCGCCAATTATCCCATAACAGTAGATAGCTTTGTTGACCAAGTATTGGCTGGATTTGTTGATAGCAGCTAGAAATCATTTGTCGATAAATAGTGCTATCTTCAGCTTGAATTTCCTGATCCTTAATTCTCTTTGAAATCAGTGATATTGCCACCTTAGGGCCCACGGGGGACAAAAACTCTTTAGAGAAGGCCAAACTTTGGACTTCTTTTTCACCCAGCTGGGCCCAGGGGTTGAGTGATTCTGACTCCTAGGCCAACCTAAGAAGAGAGTTCCCTTCCGGAGGAAACAGTACCACTCTAATCCAAACTTTGATTACTCACTGGAGTGCCAGTGACCGGATAGTTGGGGACCTTGATTCTGCTCTTAGGAGAACCTGAGGAGTCCCACTGGGGACACCAAGGATTACCCTGAGAAAGGTGTTTTGTATGCTCTCTATTTTGTTCAGATATTGCAAGCCCCAGACTGGGAATGCATATAGCAATTGGGCCACTGCCTTGGCTTGGAGTAGCAGCCAGCCTGTCCAATCACCATCCCTTTTCTCCTCAGACCACTGACTTCGCAGTCTGCGATTGGACATGGGGGACGGGAGGGGGCTAGGCTGCACAGAGCCAATGGGGCTTCTTGTAAGGTGGGCGCAGCAAGTAATAAAAGTCATTACCCTCCCCCCTTCCAACAACTTCTGAGCTAGCCACTGTTCCTGACAGCAGGTGTTTTCAGAAGTCTCCCTCTCCTAGCAGTTTGTGTTCCTAATCCATTGCCATCCTCCTCCTATTTCACCAATCCCACACATTTACCTCCCTGGTATCATTTATTAATTATTAATCATTAATTATTAGCATTTATATAGTGCCAGCAATGTACCTGGCACTTTACAAAGAGTAAGATAGACATGGTCCCTGAATGAGAGCTTACAATCTAAAGACAGGGGGAGGGGAGACAGGAAGGGAGAGACAAGGGTTGCAACATTCATGAGGATGCGAGAGCTCCAGTACATCTTATTGGCTTGGTTTCAGAGAATTGGGAGTTTGCAGATAACAGGTGAGGGTTAATCCTGGGTGGGGATGATTAGCAGGAGTTAGGAAGGGCAGAGCAGAAGAGGTGGGTTTTGAGGAGGGACTTGAAGGTGTGGAGAGTGGGGGCCAGATGGACGAGGGCATGGAAGAAGTTCCAGGCATGCGGGGCAGTGAGGGAGAAGGGATGAAGATGGTTGGGGGAGCAGGGGAGATGTGGGAGGGTGAGGGAGGGGATGGAAGAGGAGCCGAGTGCTCGAGCAGGGATCCAGAGGGAGATCAGGGCAGAGAGGTAGGCAGGAGCAAGGGTATGTGAAGACAAGGAGCTTGTGCAGAAAACGCTCAGGAAGAGGGAGCCAGTGGAGAGAGGAGAGGAGAGGCTGCACGTGGTCAAAGCGACGGGCTAGGTGGATAATCCTGGCAGCAGAGTTTTGAACAGAGATAAGGGAAGAAAGGTGGAAGCAGGGAAGGCCAGCGAGGAGGAGGTTACAATAGTTGAGGCGTGAGATGACTAGGGCGTGAATAAGAGTTTTGGCAGAGGAGACAGACAGAAAAGGGCGGATCTTGGCAATGTTGTGGAGGGAGAAGCAGCAGGATTTGGCAACGGAGTCAATGTAGGGTTTGAAGGTAAGGTGCGAGTCAAAG
>QEPC01009046.1:167236-185689 GCA_003113815.1 Sphenodon punctatus | reverse complement strand
GAGAACAGGACTCAATGCGGGAGGCATAGTAGTGTTGTCTAGCAAGGGAGATAGCAGAAGTAAGGGTGGAGAGACAGAATTTGAAGTGAAGGAAGTCAGCGTGAGAATGGGATTTGTTGAACCCAGGTTGATGGAGAAATCGGTTCCCTTGGTTACTGTATACAGTTTAATAAAGAGTGCGGCCTGTTTAAACCCAATTTCATCCCCCATCTTCTTCCAGGGTGTGCAGACAATCACACTATGTTGTTTTGAGCCTTGCCTTTTGGGTGTAAACCAATGAGACCATAGCCCTCTAGAGTCCCTTTTCTGTCCACAGTGCCCCACTCACATGTTTAGCATGTACCACCTAATAAACAGGCAACTCCGACTCAGTCCCCACTCATAGGTTTAGCACAACAAACCTAATGCATGTGCACACATTTGCCTGCACGGTGGATGTTCCAAGACTTCAACATAAGTAGAGACTGCATGTCTGGTGGGTAGAAGCCATGTGGTCGGTGGGGGCAAACACCTAATAAACGAGAAGGTGGACACCCACCTGGTGTGGGCTAGATCTTCTTTGTTAACACTTTTATGGGTCAGAAATATGGAGTGAGGTGGCGACATCCGAGATTAACATCCTGCAGAATAAATTTCTGCGCTCTCTTTTAGGATTGGGTCGTTCTGTCCCTGCGGCTTTTGTGAGGTTGGAAGTGGGGGTTGATTCCTTATTAGTGAATATTCAATTTGTTATGCTCAGATTGCTCCTAAATATATTTTGTGGAAGGTAGACTGGGGGATTGAGAAATAACTTACAATCGACCTTAAACGTAAGTGGAGGGCTGCCCTTGCCAGGTTGAGAACAGAACAAATGTTTACTGCGGTCACTGGAGGCAAGGATGTCCAAGAGAGTATAGGTTTTGCCTATGTCAGAGTGGTATAATAGAGGAAGTTATTCGTTATGTTATGGAGTGCCCATTGTTCTCTGAAATTAGGAATTTGCTTTTATGCACTGTTTTGTTGGGTGAGGTATTTTTCCAACCTCGAAAAAGTGACCTGGCTTTTTTTACATAAGGATGTTGATGTGATAGCACATATGGCAGTGTTTGCATACAAAGCAGAAATTATCAGGCGAACATATGTATAACCAATGCACTTTCCTATATTGTGGTGTTTTGATTGCTGTTGTAATATTGTCTGGACCATGGTGAAAGCCCGTGTCCAAATAAATATGATTTTGATTTGTTAACACCCTTTCAATCATTCTTGTATTCACCATATCTCCCTCTCTGTTCCATCTATTAGTTGAACTGTCACATTCCTTCTTATTCTCCTCCTGTCTAATGCAAAAACCTTTTCATTTTCTCCAGAAATGGAAGTTTGTCCATTCCTCAAATTGTTCCCATCACCACTCTCTGAATCCTCTATATTTCTACTAAATTCTTTTACAAATAGGTATACTTAATCAGAGTATATTAAATGCATGGGGGGGGAGGGGCACGCGACTTTAAAAATATTCCAGTATCATTTTCTAACTGTTTTTAAGGGGTCCTCAAATTTTGTTTGCTTTTTTAACCACTACTGCAAACTTTAACAGAAGTTACCAGTGAGTTATATGAAGCATTGCGCAGATCTTTTACCTGAGTGACGATTACAGCTAATTTAGAACACAGAAAATGCACAAGCAGTTCAGCTTCATCTCTACAATGTGCATTTATTGCATTCAGTACCATGGAATTCCCATCTACCATCATGCTGTTCATTTATCTAACATGGCTAGGTCATTTTAAATTCATAGACTCCTTTAAAAATATACAAAGACTTATTAGTCTTAATGAAGTAGAATTAAACAGCAAAAGTTTCAGACTTGTAATTGAAGTATGGCTGCTGTGGTTTTCTAATAATGTGTTCTAACTTCTGTTTATTCTAGTAAAACCCCTGTGGAACACCACGTTTGACTACACCCACTGCGAACATGTGATAGATGGTTGGGTGACTTGTTCTTGCAAACCAGGATACCCGCTCGCAGGTATTGAAAATGGTGTGGACACCTGTGTAGACAGAGGTAAGCTATTAGTGTTAATGTGCTATTACTTTTCCTTGCTCATACAAGTTAGAGGACCTTTTTAAATGGGCCATGGCTGTGGGGGGATTGGTGTGCACACCAGTGGAGGGGCGGTGTGTGGGTGCATGCATGTATACGTGGATGCACACCAATCTCCACCCACCTCCACGCATAGAGGAAGCACCATTTTGGTCAATTGCTCCATGTGCTGGTGATGGGTGGAGGTGTGTGGATATGGGTGGGTCTCGGAATCACACATGCATGCCCGCCCACCCTCCCACTGTAGCATTCACATGGGAGGCACCCACGCAGCCAGCCTGCGTGGGTATGCGTGGGTGCATCTCATGTAAAATAGGCCAGAGATGCAAATCTCCATTAGATCAACTTGTCCATCCCTCTGATAGTTTAGGCTTAATCTCTGGGATGGTTTAGGGAAGGTAAGGGTGAGTAGCAACAGAAGGATTTGCCCTGGGCCTCACATCTAGATGTTCACATTGTAGGTCCTCAGTGACCTTCTAGGCTTCAAGACTAAAAAGGCAGAGCTGAGTCCAGTCCCCCCCTTGTCATCTACTGCTGGCTCCATTGTGTTCCTATCATAGGCAGTGAATAGCTAGTGGACTTTAACACACACATACACACCCGCCCCCCATATTCTTGAAGGAGGCAGCTGAAAATATTTAAGTTTGAGGAGAGGAGAGGCCTCAAATCTATTGGCTCCAGACCATCACAACTTTTAAAGTGGTCCTGCTTGCTTTCTACAATATATTATTTAGTATTTTGCCTGGTTTCATTTTAGGATAATTAATTATGCTTCCCCTGAAACACTGGGTGAAAACACACGTGACAGTGGGGCACCGCCATAACAATCCCAACTGGGTTGGCAACATGTTGCCACCACAGCCTGGACCCAGTCTGTTGGTACAACAAACATGCTGGAAACCAGGCTGCTAGAGAGGGGAGGGAGATGAATCTATGTAAGTCCACCCAGTCCCAGCCCCATGCTGTGTCCAGAGGCCTCCCTCTCCCCCCATGACTGGCAGCCATGATGGTCAATGATGGGTGCCATCGTAGCCAGTCATGGTGGCCATTCCAGACTGTGTCAGGAACGGTGAGCTACCCCACATGTGTTAGCCCACTTTGGCCCGGTCAGGTGGAAAGTTGCCTGAGCATGTTGGGGGCTAGCCTGGGCTGTGATTCTGGAGGTGTCCAGAATCACAACCTGGACTAGCTGCCAACATGCCTGGGAGAAATCCAGGACAAATATCTGGTCTAGCCCAAAAAAACATGACAGTGGCCTATGAGTGAAAGTGGGCCACAGTGGGCCACCGTCACATTTGTTAACACCCACTGTTTCACAGCTGAATAGACTTTCCTATTAGGAGTAGTCTGTTATAGCTTAAATAACTTCACTCAGTTTCATCTTAGTTACTTCTACTGAATTTTAATGTCATTAAAAATATATTTGTTTTCTTTAGCATAATTTGGAGCTACTGTATCTAAGAAATGCTCCCAAGAACCAGTCAGGAGTTCCAATCTCTCTCTACTACCACAGCACATAAGAAATACTGATTACCCTATGTGTCCACCAAAACACATAGGGTAAAAAAAATCAGACTTTTTTCTTTTAAAAAAAAAAAAGACAGACCCATAATTTATTTCAACACTGAAGTCTAACAAATCACAACACAGCACATTAGTCCCCACAAAGTTTTATATAAATAAAATACTGCATCCTAACCCCTAATTTTACCTCTCGTTTTCTGGAGACGCAGGCCCAGCAGTCTCGGTGCTTACCTGGCACTTGGCAGCTGTGGGGGACTGGATGAGGACGAGCTATCTGAGGGTGAATCCTGGCAAGACAGAGGTGATGCTGGTGGGTAGGGTTGAGGGGGTGGTGACTCCCATCATTGACGGGGTCTGCCCCCCTCTGGCTGCTCAGGTTCGTAGTCTGGGGGTGCTCCTAGACCCGCAGCTCCACCTGGATTGTCAGGTGGAGGTTGTGGCGAGCGGAGCATTTCGTCAATTGCACTTGGTGCGACAGCTGTGGTTGTATGTCTCAGGCTCGGATCTGGATACCATCATCCATGCTTTCATTACCTCTCGATTGAACTACTGCAACGTGCTCTACATGGGGCTACCCTTGGCGAAGGTTCAGAGGTGGCAGCTGGTGCAGAATGCGGCAGCCCACCTCCTAATGGGGATGGGTCGCCGCAAGCACATTACACTGGTGCTCCGGACCCTGCACTGGCTGCCTATTGTCTTCTAGGCCCAATTCAAGGTGTTGGTTATGACTTATAAAGCCCTAAATGGCTTGGGTCCTGTTTACCTGCGAGACTGCCTCAAGCCTCCGGTCATTTCGCGGCCCTTACGGTTGACCTGGGGCGCCTGACTCGAAGTCCCCCAGGTATGCCAGGTGGCAACGGTAGGGAGGGTATTCTCGATGGCCGCACTTCAGCTGTGGAATTCTCTCCCATTGGAGACCCGTTTGTCCCCTGACCTTCCCTCTTTCTGCAGATGTTGTAAGACCTGATTGTTCCGCCGGGCCTTCGGGGAGGGGTTTTATTTGCTAGCTGCTATTTTATGTGTCCATTTTATATATTTTATATATTGTAGTTTTATATGGTTTCATTGTTATGCTTTTGTGTTGTTCGCTGCCCCGAGTTGCTGAGGTGCAGGAGGGTGCGTGCTAAAAGTTTTTTGTAAATAAATAAATAAATAAATAAAATAATTAGAAGTGTTATTAATTAATCGTATTGCTCAGTGCCTTCAAAAATAAATGAGTATTGAACATTCTGACCCAAAGAGAGCCAGATCACTCTGCCCGTCGCTTCGACCATGTAACGCCTCTCCTCCTCTCCCTTCACTGGCTCCCCCTTCCTGAACGTATCCTGTTCAAACTCCTGGTTCTTACGTTCAAATCGCTCCATGACCAAGCTCCCCCTTACCTCTCGGACCTAATTGCCCTACGCGCTCCTGCGCGCGCTCTCCGCTCTTCCTCTGTCCCCTCCCTCGCTCTCCCTCGTTTCTCCTGCTCGCCCAACCGCCTTCGTCCCTTCTCCCTCGCTGCTCCGCATGCCTGGAACTCCCTCCCTGCCGACGTCCGCCTTGCCTCCTCCCTCCGCTCCTTCAAATCCCTCCTCAAGACCCACCTTTTCCATGCTGCCTTTCCCAATGCCCTCTAGTCTTCCCCCTTGCTCTTACTGTCAGCCCTCCTCTGCTGACTGCTGCTACCGACCACCTTGTAACCAAGCCAAGTACACGCACCTGAGCTTTCGCATCTGCCTGAATGTTTGTTTGTCTTCTCCCATGTCTCTCCCGCTGTCCCCTCTCCTTGTCTCCCCCTCCTTGTCTTTTAGATTGTAAGCCACAGGCAAGGACCGCAGCTGATTGTATGTTCTGTACAGCGCCAGGTTGTTACTGGCGCTTTATAAATGTTTAATAATAATAATAATAATAATCTAGATAAGTGCAGACTGTTCAAACACATAGGACCTCATGTGTTGGGGAACCCCAAACAATGAGGTCTACAAAAACATAAAATGACAATGCTTAAAATGGTAAGTTTCCCTTTCCCCCCCAAGAGATGAGTCAGTGTGCATTCAATAAAACATTCCTGTTATGGGGGAAGGGCACATAGCCATTTGTACAGGGCCCCAACTTTCCTCGATTTAGCACTGGATCCAAAGGGGAAGCATGTATGCACGTACAGAGAACTATCATAAACAGCATTGATTAGAAATTCTGGATAACTATAATACAGTTGGGCACTGCAAGCCTTGCCCACCTGGAAAGCTCTCTTACTTCATGAGAGATCTCATTGAGTAAAGCTGACAGGCTGCTCCATACTGATTAAAATATATTTATGTCCTGTGGTATTTTATGTTTAACTTTACAATTGTTTCCCCATTTTTAGTCTAGCTCTAATGTTTCACTCACATTTTCTGTCCTACAGTTCGTATGTATCAGTTACATGTCAAGGAAGCACAGTACAATAGGGTTAATTAGTCTCATTATCCATTAATTGAAAGTATGGTGTTTTTTTTAAAAACCCAACAACAATACTGAATACAACATGTCTATGGCAAGAGGAAGGTTAGCAGAAACAGGCTTTGCACCTGCATTAAGCTACATATTCTTATTTTTCCTCATGAGTGTAGTCAGTACAGCTTGACATGTAAGGATTAGCTCAAACTGATATGAATGTGCCAACTCCCCTTTTGAGAGATATTTCAAGGGAAAATCATAATGTAGTCTGACATTATGAAAACACCACCAGGAAGCTCATTACTTTCCAATTAGAAAATATTTATTGGATACATGCACCAAAGTGTTTAAAGAGGCATGTTGAAACTCAAACTTGTCTCTACCCCAGTTGAAATGATATCTATGCATAATCTTATTTAAAGCTTCCTTGAATTCTTTAGCAATGCCTATCGGATTAGCCAGTTAACCCCCAATGGTGGGGATTCTTTTAGGTTTACTTTCTGAAGCACAGCCTCCAAACACATGAAACAGAGGCTTCAGAGCCCTGAGCCCATGCTAGTGGGAAAACTGTCATTGACTTTAATAGCTGAGGATTGCGCACAAGTAACTAGAAACTGGTGGATCTGAATGAGATAAAAAAATAACTAACTAGTGCTTTGAAATTCCCTTTAGAATTGCAATATAAATCTCAGCATATAGGACCATAGATACAATAGTAACATTAAATAATTAGACTCCTGATGCCTGTGTCACTTCCCCTCAGATCAGAAATTAACTGCTTACTGGGTTGGGCTGAGGGGGAGGAAATCAGTGGAGAAGACTGATTTTTGTAGAATATCTTGAGAAATATTGCTTCCATAAAATCTAGAGGTGGGAAGTTAATCCATGAGGACAGCCCAGAACAGATTATGGATTCGTCCGAATTGAAACAAAATAGCATGTTAACAGTCCTACTTTGAATAGATTCTAAAATAAAAAACATACACAAAAAGGCCACCAGACTGTTCTGTACATGCACACCCTTTTCCAAAGCAGTGTTGCTGCCATTTTGGAAAAAGTCAGCCAGTCTGTGCATGCACAGTGGCCATCTTGTGCACACGCAGAGACCGGCTGTCCTTTTCCTAAATGATGGGAATGCTGCCAGCACCATATTAGAAAAGGTTGCCCATGCACAGAATGGTCTGGTAGCTATTGCACATGCACAGTCATTTTGTTTCTTATTTTTTAAATTATTTTTTATTGATTTAAATCTGATAACTTTGGGGAAATGAAACAAGAAAAAAAAATGAAACAAAGTTTCAAAGGATAAAACCATTTTGTGTGAGGCCACAGTCTGTTGTGTCATTCAGCACCATCAAGGAAGGAAACATTTGCTAATGTCATCATTGGAAAAGTGTTTTACAGTACAATACAAAATACTTACCACAACACAGATAGTAATTTGTGGGCATTCGAACGCTTTATATCCTTGCAGCACCAAAAGTAAATTCCATTAGAGGGAAAGAAAAAAAAAAACACCAGCTCCCGAGTGTGTAGTAGTTATCATAAGATAATCATATGCCTCTAGGGGATGAGAGGCACAGGATAATGCCTCATTGCGATGTAATGTTTTGAGGCTATGATTATCTAATAGAAACCTCGCCCTGTTTCATGCTTTGCAGATGAATTATAAAAGAGCTTTCTGATACAATGCTATCAGTGTAAATCTAAAAAGGTGTGTGGAAAGTAGCTTTGTGTCTGAAGAATTCACTTACCACAATGTAATCAACAGAACCATGACATCTTTAATACTCTGTCAATTAGAAATCTCAATTGAAATAACTATTAAACCAGTATTACTTCCGTAATAATCACAGCTAACAATCCAACCCAACAATTAGCTAAAAGTTCAGTTTACATCAAGTTTTCATCTTGGAAATGACCCAAGTCCAGCAAAGCACTTAAGAAAATACATTACATTAAATCAATGAATTAAAATCAATGATGTTATTTACTTACTTTAAATACATGCAAAAGGGCTATGCTAGATTGAGGCCTTATTCTCTCCTGCTGACCTATCCAGTTCACCTGCTTGCAAGTCAAATGATTAATAATAATTTTTTTAAAACCTATCGGAACCGCAGATACAATCTGGAAGCTGAAAAGGGAGGAAAGAAACAGAACCCAATCTGCCTCTGATCTGTTACTAGAAATTCCTGAACTAGGTGACAATTCTGTTGTCATGGTAGAACAGAATTTGGTTCATAACAATTCTGATTCTGCAATTATCATACTTGTGAAATTTGATTTTGCCAGGAATATCAAGCGATGAGTCACACCTCCAGTAGAAATGTAAAAAAGTAATTTTCAAATGGACGTGGAGGCTACGTGCCTCCAGAGCTGCTCCAGGGGTGCCACCCCCATGTCTACCCACTTCCAGCCCCTGCTGGGTCTGCTTTAGACGGACTGGGCGGGTTCCCCGGCCTGCAGTCTGCCCGCACCATAGAGTTGTGGGCGAGTGCCCAGCACTCTAGGCTGGTGCCCGCAACTCTATGGTGCTGTCAAGGGCAACTACTACTAATAATAATCATTTCTATAGCGCTACTAGGCATATGCTGCGTTTTACAGTCAGATATTTTCAAAGACAGGTCCCTGCCGAGTGGGCTTACAATCTAAGATGGACAATGGTGAAGGGAACACAGGGAAAGACCGACACACAGATATATTCCCATTTTACAGATGGGGAACTGATTCTGAGAGGTTATGACTTGCCCAAGGTCACCCAGTAATTCCAGGATTCCAGTCACATAGCTGTCATTGTGGCCTTGGTTTTTGAACCCTCTTTGAGCTGGGAGATCACATCTGGCATGGGCACTTTTAAATGGACCTGCTAACCCGGGGGTGAAGCAGGCCAGCATGAGCAAAACTGGGGCTGCTGTCCATTTAACAGCACCCATTGTCTGTTACAATTATTTGGGTTTTTTTCTTTTTACTGTAGAACTTTATTTATTTATTTTATTTAAATTTTTATCCTGCCCTTCCCTAAAGGCTCAGGGCAGCTAACAACATATATAAAAACATAGAAATCCATAAAAACAAAATACAACCCCCCCCAAACAACCCTCAACCATTCCACAGCCCCCCCAAACTTCACAATACCACCTCCCCATGTCCCACTCCAACCCCCCTCACAACCCTACCCCAATCCACCCAGCAAACCCTCCATTCCCTATCCCTGCCTACCAAATACCTTTACAAAGAGAAAGGTCTTACACCACCAACAGAAGACGCTCAGGCTCAAACTCAACTGAATCTCTGGGGGAAAGGAGTTCCATAGCATCAGGGCAGCAAGCAAGAGCACCCCCTGTGACCCCTTGCAGTACAAACAAGGTTAACTGATGGTACCTACAGGGAGCTGCTCCCAGCCAATCACAGGGGCAACAGTGGGACATGGAAGGACAGGCAGTCTCTCAGATATGTGGGGCCCAGATTGTTTTAGTGGGGGAGTTTGGCCACCGCATACCAGAGGGGACTGTACTCCATCAATAAGAGTCCTACTCCCCTCCAGGCCACAGGACTAGTCAACCATCATCACCTTGGCCTTGTCTGTATTCAGCTTCAATCAGCTCACCCTCATCCAGTCACCAACGGCAGCCAAGCAACGGGTAAGCACCAAGACTGCAGGGCCTGGATTTGGATGAAAAAGAGAGGTAGAGCTGGGTGTTATCAGTGTACTGATGGCACTTAACCCCAAACATCTGAATGACCTCGCCCACTGACCACATATACATTGTGAACAAAAGGGGTGACAGAGTGGAACCCTGCATGACCTCACAGGGGAGATCCTGAGAAGAAGAGGAGTGATCGTCTATTACCACTCTCTGGGACCTCCCCACTAGGAAGGAGTGGAACCACTCAAATGGTCCCACTCGAATGGTCCCACTGCCAGGTCCCGCAGTCTTGTCAACAACACCCCATGATCAACGGTATCAAAGGCTGCTGAAAGATCTAACAGGATCAACAGGGAAGAATTCCCCTTGTCAATCTCCAGGCGCAGGTCATTGACCAAGGCCAAGGTCTCTGTGCTGTATCCAGGATGAAAGCCCAACTGGAATGAGTCCAGGAATCTGATGATATCAAGATGGGCCTGGAGCTGTTGGGCAACCACCCATTTAATAACCTTCCCTAAAAAGGTTAGAGACAGGACGATAGCTGGCTCGGGAGTCAACATCCAAAGGCAGCTTCTTAAGCACAGTGGCCATCTGACATCCTACCCTCCAGGAGGGAAGCACTGACAACCCCAGCCAGCAGCAGCTCTTTTTGCTCTTCCCCTAAATGAGTCCTCATGTTTAACATAACTAAGGGCCTGAGAAAATAATGTTTAGTATGGTTATGGATTTATTTATTTTTAGCAAATCATGGGAGCATCCCTTTTATACAGAACATATCTGAATAATCAAAGTCAGAGCTTACAGTTCCTTCGCTTGTGAGGTAGGAAACCTAGAGTAGTCACCTCTCTAGTTTTCACTTTAACAATCCAGAAATGGCGAGTCTTTTTCTAGTATTCCATTTGACATATGCCCTGAAAACAAGTATCCAAAAATCAATCTAATCTTGTAAGAAGTCAGCTCTCTGAACTGCTCTGGGACTATGCGGTGTCTGTTCTATGGAGTCCTGTGTGGCTTTGGTGTTTGGAAATAAGGGATTTTGATTTTTAATTTTTTAGCCCAGCCTCAGTGTTTGGCAATGGGCTGTTTGAAATTTGCATGTTTTTGTATATGAAATGTATTTATTATTTTATTTATTTGCATTTATATCCTGCCCTTCCCCGAATGCTCAGAGCAGCTTACAAGCAAAATGATAAAATACAATATAAAAAACATTTAAAATACTATCTCCCCCGCCCCCAAACCCAACTCACTTCCACCCCCAAATTCATTCTCCGCTGCCAAAAGCCTGATGGAAAAAAATGGTCTTACATTGGATCTGGAAGGCTTCCAGTCTTGAACACAGGAGGACCTCCTGGGGGAGGGAGTTCCATAGCAAGAATGTGATGGCTGAGAATGCACTCCTCATAGTGTAGACCCAGTGAAACACTGGAGTCTCCAGGAGGGTGTTCCCAGCCAATCGCAGAGGCTGTGACAGGACACGGGGAGCCAGATAGATGGGGCTTAGGACATTTAAAGCTTTAAAAGGTCATCACCGGCACCTTGAATTTGGCCTGGAAGACTATCAGCAGCCAGTGCAGTGAACAGAACACCAGTGTTATGTGCTCACAGTGATGTGTGCCCTTAAGGAGGCGAGCCATCACATTCTGTACGAGCTGCAGCCTCCGAACCATCTCCAAGGGCAGCCCCACATAGAGCACACTATAGTAGTCTAGCCTCAGGGTGATGAAAGCGTGGATGACAGTGGTCAAATTTGAGTCTGACAGTTGGTGAAAAGCCCGCGTGGCCACTGCTGCAACCTGGCAATCCAGGTGCAGCAAAGTATTCAGAAGCACTCCAAGACTGCGAACCCAATCAACCAGCGGAGGCCATACCCCATCAATAAGAGGAGTCCCAGTCCCCTCCAGGGCATAAGACCGGTCAACCATCATCACCTCAGTCTTGTCAGGATTCATTTTCAGTCAGCTTGCCCTCATCCAGTCCCCCACCACAGCCAGGCAACTGGTAAGCACCGAGACTGCTGGACCTGGGTCAGATGAAAAGGAGAGGTAGAGCTGAGTGTCATACTGACGGCACCACATGCATTGCCAAACCTCCGAATGACCTCTCCCAGCAGCTGCATATAGACATTGAACAAGAGGAGGGACAGAATGGAACCCTGCAGGACCCCACAGGGGAGATCCTGAGGAGATGATGAGCAATTACCCAACCCCACCAGCTGAGACTTCCTGGCCAAGAAAGAGAGGAACCACTTGAGCAGTCCCATCAACTCTAGCCAGGTCCCACAGGTGAGTCAACAACAACACCTCGTGATCAATGGTATCAAAAACCACTGAAAAAATTAGCACCATTAGGTGGAATGAGTGGCAAGCCTAGCAACAAAACACTACCCTCTGTTGCTGCAGACAGCACAGAGAGAAAAGCCCAGGACAAGATTTTTGTCCACTCTCCTGTTGGAAATTTCCAGCTTCTTCTGTAGCCACAATAAACTGAGTAGCAGCTTCAGAAATCGGAACATAACTGTCCAGGACTGCAATACATGAGCAGGGGGTCATGACAGGATTCCAAGATTCCAGTCACATAGCTGAGGACTTGGTTCTTGACCCCTCCTTGAGCTGTGAGATCTCATGGGACTACTTCTAGACTTTTCTTACCAAACTAACTCAGAACTCAAGATTACACCATGTTGAGATTAGCACTTTAAAAGAGGCATGAGGAAATTTATTTACTTATTTATTTTATTTGCAAAATTTATACCCCACCTCCTCCTGACCAATAGCAGCTCGGGGCGGCAAACAACAATAATAAAACATATTATAAACTCAATAAATAATATAAATATAAATACATAATAATATTAAAACTATCAAATTGATGTGACCCGAAAACCATAAACCTCACCAAATTCCTGGTGAAACAGTCAGGTTTTACATTGTCTACAGAAGGAGGGGAGATCCAGAGAGAGGTGTGAATCTCTGCCAGGAGAGAGTTCCACAATCTTGGTGCGGCCACCAAAAATGCCCACTCAGCTGTTGACACTAGGGGTATGCAACTCATTTCATGATTATGATAATGAAAACCAAAAAAATTGTTTTCATTTTCATTATTGTAATAACAAAAACAAAAATAATAACGAAAACAAAAATGAATTTTCATTTTCATTATTATGAAATACTGGGGGGAAATTGAAAAACACATTTCTGGCTAAAATCTTTTTTGTTTCTTATTCAATCCTGATGAAACTTGGGGAGAAAGTACCCCCAATGGAGGGCACTACATGTACCAAATATCAGGATTGGATAAAGAAAATCGATTTTATAAGCAATTGAATTTTCTGACTTTAAGAAAAGCTGCATACACATCCCTGGCTACAACTTCTTTGTCTTTCATCCAATTTTCATGAAACCTGGAATACCTATGACCCTCACAAAGATGTCCATTCCTACACAATTTCAGAAAGATTGGATAAAGGGTCCTGATGTTATAAGTCATTAACATAAAATGCATTTCTGGTTGTAACATTTGTATATTCCATCCTGTGTACAAGAAATTTGGAAGGAATGCATACCACACTTTCCCTGTCATCTCTGACAAAGTACTGGGAAATTTGATAAAGTGCCCCAATTTTATAAGCCATTGAAGTTGTCCCGTTGAAGACCATTATTGAGATAAATAGCAGCACATGCAGTGCCAGTCAGAGGCAGGCACCTGGCATGGCAGGGGGAGGGGGGATGTAGCAGGGGGGAATGTGGAGTAGATATGGGTGAACGCAGTTCGGAACTCGATCAGTTCAGTCGACCGAACCGAACCTCTGAACCGAACTCAAGTTTCGAACCGAACCTAATTTTTTAACTTGGTTATTTTTGCCCATCCCTAATGTGGAGCAACCAAAAAGACTGACAGACACATTCACTGGCCAATTACTGAATGCTTCCAGCTTTACAGGACTAATCGGTGATGGCTTTGGTGCCAGCATAGCCCTGAAGCGGGCATGGAAGGGACATTACTTGGACTTCAGGCAGCAAGGAAGAAGGCAGGGGTATAACATCCCAGTAATCAGGAGACATGGTTTACACATCCAGGCTGTCCAATTATCATTACAATCACATCCTGCACCACTGTGACAGAGGACAAAAGAGAATCTCTATTGGCTCTTTCCCTAAGCAGATGCTTCCAACTTCCCAGTAACAAGTGATGGAAAGAAGTTGGGGTGGTGACAGCATAGAATTGGGATATTTAGTTGACATTTCTGCTGGCCAATTGGCATCACAAACAGATCTTATACCACAGTGACACATCAGAGAATCCCTGGCATAGGCTCATTCTCTGCTTATGGTGGGCAGGATTATAAAATTGGGATTCTTTATTAAATATTTCTGATATTTGGAAGAGACAATCCTGAAGGTGTGCGATATAGCCCTGCCAGTTTCCATGTACACTGGTTGGACTACAAAGATGTTACAGCCAGAAATACATTTATAAGTTAATTGCTTATACTACCAGGCCACTTTATCAAATCTTCCTGAAAAATTGGCATGGTTAATAAACTTGGGGAGGGGTATAATAGCTCAATGTTTCATCCACATTACTTGGAAGACAAAGAAGTTACATCCATTTATGTGTATGCAGATTTTCACAAAGTAACATAATTCAACTGCTTATAAAACTGGATTCCTTTATCCAATCTTTCAAAACTTTGCACACATAATGCCTTCCATTATAGGTACAGTTATTCCAAGTTTCATCCAAACATAATGAAAAACAAAAAAGTTACAGCCAAACATGTGTTTTCCATTGAATCTAATGGAAATTGAAAACAAAAGCAAAAGTGAAAATGAAATTTCATTATTTAGTAAAACAAAAATGAGTTGTTTAAACAATAAAAGCAAAAAATGAAAACAAATGACAGGGGTCCCTGGTGCACACCTCTAGTTGTCACCTGGGATATCTGGGGGATCTATAAGAGGGCGCTCCTGGAAGACCACAGGGGCTGACCCAGGACAGGAGAGATGAGGCGTTCCCACAAGTAGGTCATATAGGGCATTAAAGGTAATAACCTACACCTTAATTTTCCATTGACAATCAAAACCAATGGAAATCGAAAACAAAAGCAAAAACAAAAATGAAATTTCAATAATTAAGAAAACAAAAATGATCCATTTAAATAACAAAAGCAAAAAATGAAAACAAATAATGACATGGGTCCCTGGTGCACACTAGGGATGGGACTATCGGTATCAGTTTGATCCGATAATGCCGATAATTGGCGATATTGGATTAATCTAATAATACCGATAATATCGGGTATCAGTATATCGGTTTTTTAACATTGCCAATTTTTCAGATCTTTAACATTGCGTCCATTTTAACAATGGCCGCAATGTTAAAGATCCAAAAAATCAGCAATGTTAAAAAACCGATATACTGATACCAATAAATCCGATATCGGATTAATCTGATATCAATAAAACTGGTAACCAATAATTCACCTGGAGTCCCACCCCTAGTGCACACCTCTAGTTGCCACCCATGATATCCAGGAGATCTCTAAGAGGGCACCCCCAGCAGACTGCAGGGGATGATCCAGGACACGGGGGATGAGCTGGTCCCACAGGTAGACAGGGCCCGGGCCATATACGGCATTAAAGGTAATAACTAACACCTTGAATCTGGCCTGAAAGACTATAGGTAGCCAGTGCAGAGAGAACGGAGCACTGGTGTTATGTGCTCACGGTCGCCCATCCCCAGCAGGAGGTGAACTGCCACATTCTGGATCAGCTGTAGTCTCCGGGTTGTCACCAAGGGTAGCCCCACGTAGAGTGCTCAAAGTCCACTTAAGAATTCACCTTCCAGTCAGAATTTGGGCTACAAGTAGAGTTTCATTTTACAGAAAGAGTGTACAAATATCCTAGTCTGCATGTTACAGGAATTGCATTTCTCTCTAATCTCTCTTTCTATAGAAATGAGAATAATGAAGAGATTGAAAACACTGGCACATCATTTTCAGCCTTTCCCCACCTGTGACATCTTACATATCAAATAAGATACAACAAAATGTGAAGGATAGCATTTGTCATCAGTGAAGCACTAGTTACAGCCTTGGCAATGTTAATGCTACTAGAAGACTGCAATAGTGCTGTGCATTGTGACTTTAATTCATTCATAGGCCAGAAGATTTTTTATTCTTAGGTCAACATGGTAGCTATCCCTCCTTGCTCATGAGGGAGAAAGGCCTCATTAAAGACCTCATTCAATAACTTTCACATTCTTTCTATGGCCTGACTCTTGGATTAATGTCACGATGCAAGTCCTAAATGTTAGCTTTGTTTAATTATATCCTGTCCCTAATGTTCCACATTTTTTCATATGATTGGAAATGAATAGTAAAATATAAAAGGGTTGTAGAATCATACAGTTAAGCTCTGCTTTCATGGTTTATGAGGTAACCAGAACTATTGATTGTTGGTATAATTATTTAGCTTTCATTGTCTATTATATGTGAGTGCACATTATACGGTTAAATTGTAACCCATTACAACATCAACAGAAATTTTGCCATTTATTTCAATGGAGTAATGATTTCACCATGTGTATTCCATATACAGCATCTTCCATACAAAAAACTATTGCAGAATCACTAGATTTAAGCACTAAATTAAACACCTGGAAATCTTAAATTATCCAGAAAACCAACCAATCTCTCCCCTTCCCCTTTATTTCCCCTTTATTTCTCTTTCTTAGAAGATCTGGGAGAATACCCACTTGCTAATTCTAATTGCATTTTGGAATGATATAGACGCTAATATGCTTTAGCCTGATGGAGCAAAGTGCTCAGACATATACATAACTAAGCCAGGGCCGGCCTGAAGCACGTGCCACCGACGCCCAGGCACATGGCCCCATGGGCCATGGCAGCCTCCAAGGGAGGGGCCATGGGTTGTAGACAGAGTGGGATGCTGTTTGCCACCCCCATTGGTAGCAAAGTCCATGTGGACACCTGTCCCATCTTGTTATTTTTTTTTTCCTGCTGCCCTGGGTCCCCCTGCCAGATGACACGTGCCCCCCCCCTCCCCGCCCCCGGGCTCACACCATCCCTCACCTGCCTCTCCGTCCTATAGCGCTGCAGCAGCAGTAGCTGGGACAACCGATCGGACTAGTAGATAAAGCTGATTGTTTACAAACAGCTCCTCCCCCATGTGCTGATCAGAAGGTTGTAGCCTTGTAAAGAAGGTTCTTTGAGATGGCACCTAACATTCTCACAACTGGTCACCCTAACATTCTCACAAATGCTCACCCTATTCAAATAATAGCCACATAATGGCCTCGAGCTCCTGTAATATAAAAAGTGCTCTCCCCCCTCAGAATGATAGTTCCTTCCAACACTTTCTAGAAATATAAGGAAAAAATTCCATGCGAGACTGGAAGGGTGGGTGTTGTGAGACTGTTCGCAGCCATCTCAAAGAACCTTATTTACAAGGTAGCAACCTTCTGTTCTTCTTCGAATGGCTCCGAATCCTCACATGCTATTTTTACTAAATTTGAACATGCTTGTGTGATCAGGTATTGTTAAAAGCATGCAGCTATTTTGATGTGGCCAAGAGGTTTTGTATATTTTAAATATGTGAACAGGATTTTTATCATCCTGCTATTGCACTACCACTGATGGAGAGAGAGTTGTCCTACTGGAGTCCCATCCACTTACTGGATGAGATGCTAGTAGGAGGGTTCTCTCAGTCTCCAAGTGACAGGGTTTTACTCAGCAACAAAGAGTTCCTAGTGTAAACTAATGTTCTGTCCATCACATCTTAATGCTGAAAACTCTTTGTTGCTGGATTTTTGGAGGCTCTGCCTACAATGTACAAGCCCCTCCCTAGAGCTCTGCCAGGGCTCCGTCTACAATGTACAATCCCCTCCCTAGAGCTCTGCCAGCCATAAGGTTCCACTGACAGACCGGCTGGCCTTTGGGGCCCCGCAGCAAGGCTTGGCACATGGTCCCTCAAACCCTTAGACTGGCCCTGAACTAAGCACATTATTAGTCACTGTCTGAGATTTTTCTCATCAAGCTAGAATGCTCATCAACCTAGAATGCTCATCAAGCACATGCTGTTTTGTTGTTGCATCCTGAATGAGACAAAGACAGCTGAGTTTTAAATGGCCTCACTCTTTGTTCAAATCAAGCCAAATCTGGAGTGGGATAAATTGCCTAAGCAATTTGAGTCCAGTAGCACCAAACATGAAACTAGAAATAATTAACATTAATGGTGCCTGATCCTGAGAACCCCCAGGGACCAGCCCATAAATCTTATAAACTATGCCTCACGTTCCATCCCACAAAGCACAGCGTGGGCAAGGGAGGACGAATTTGTCCTCCCCTGGGACCAGAGTAAGGAGTAGGTACAGAAGGCTCTGGGCCACATATGCCTCATTTGGTGCCCTCAAGTTTACCTCTCCCAGGGATGTGATCATCGCTGCATCTGTGCCGGGTCCTGTTTCCCATTTCAGATGGAAATGCCTCCAATAATTATATAACTGTCAATACAACTTAAGGCAAAAACTATTTCCCCCCCTCCCCCCCCGTGCAAGAGGGCGACAATGGGTGATTTCAGATGTTACGGGGCCCATTGGCCCCGTACCGAAATCACCCCATTCATTCCCTGCCGGGGTCACCCCGTCACGCCGTAACAGACGTGCCGGGGGGATCCCGGCAGGGAATCTGGGAGGGGGCGGGGCCGCGTGGAGCAACGTGCAGCCACACGGGCCCACCCCCTCCACGCTCCC
>QEPC01009046.1:153832-167192 GCA_003113815.1 Sphenodon punctatus | reverse complement strand
CCCGCCACTCGCCCTCTGGGGAGACAGGCGGGCGGCGGGGCCAATGTGGCCACCGCGTCGGGCCGGGTTCGCCACGGCCAAACGTTACTTTTTTTTGGTCCCCGCTGGGGATCTCTTTGACCACACTTCCCAGGACATTCCCCCCGCTAGCCCGGGAAGCGTGGTTCAAATTGACCCCATGTGCCGATTGAGCATGGCGAACATCTGGCGGCCGCCAAACAGACACATTGACCACAGGTGGGTATTCACCGTAGTTCACTGTGATCTCGTAATGTCTGAAAATACCCAATATTTATTTATTTGTAAAATCATTTACTACCCCACCCCTCCTACTCCAAGCAGCCCAGGGTGGCTTACAATGTTAAAACACATAAAATCAATAAAACAAACAAAAAAATAAAAACAGAAGGCACAAAACCCAAACCACCCCCCTCCCTGTTACCTCTAGATTCTCCAAGGAATTAGCTCCACCATGGGGTCAGGGATCTCCATAGGAAAGCTTAAGTTTCCTCACCAAAAAATCACAATAGACAATTATTATGACTAAAATACTACAATTTATTTCCCTGCCAAACAGACTTACACACTAATATAAAAGCACTATGGAAGCATGCAAAAAGGTTATTGATTATAAAATATTTATTCTTGGAGAATATATTTCACCATATAGATATCTCAGGTCCCATAAAAGTTGTTCAGGGTCTGTGGGGTCCTGCTGGGGAAGATAAGATGTTAACTTGCTGCTATGCTAGAGACTTGATAAGAATTAAAGTAAAAACAGTAAAAATAAAAGATAGAAAAGGTAAAGAAAAATATAAAACAAAATTTGTCCAGAGGTTGAGGAATGGCCCCTCAACAGGCAAGGAGCATGGAAGCTCAACAAGCAAGGAGCATGGAGCATGGACCATGAAAAAGGGAGAGGGAAAGACAGAGAAGCACTTGGGGGAACTCTGTCCACCTGACAGAGTTAAAAATGAAAAAGAAACAGCTTTATCTAAGACCAATACAGTGCTTCCCTAAAAGAAAAGTAAAGTCTGCACTTTGGGACAAAACCTTAAATAAAGATAAGAATTGCCCTTGAAAAATGGGGAAAGAATTTTTTTTTTAAACAAAACTTTAAAATGGCTTTAAAAGAGTGAAAATTGAGGAAAAATTAATTTTAAAATGAAAATTAAAATGGCTTGAAATGAAGATAAAACTGAAAATAAAATACCAGAAAAATGAAGTTAAAATGAAAATAAAAATGGCTTGAAAAGAGTGAAAAATGAAGTGAAAAATGAAAATAAAATGTAAAAATCTAAATAAAATTAAAGATGAGAAAAGAGAGAAAAGTAACCTTAAAAACAGCTTTAAAAATTAAGTGTAAAAATGAAAAATAAAAGACTTAGGAAAAAGTAGTAAAAGAAAAAATTGGAAAAGAAAAGAAAAAGAGTTGAGATAGGAGAAAAAAACTAAGTCCCACAGGTGACTTGGCCCAGCAGCATGTTGGTTAGCAAGCATCTTCCTCTCCTTTTTTTGTCAACAATATCCTGCCAGTCTTATAGGATTTGTGAGAGATTTGCAATATGGCTGCCATGTGTTCCTCCAATCATAGGCAAACAGGTGAGGGGTCGGTGTTCCTCCAATCAGCATGAAGGTTGCCTCTTGCCAAGTGATGATGCTAAAAAAAGATGTTTTTGGTTTCCATGTCTCCACAGCCATATCTTCTTCATGGTTATTTTGAATTCACCCCTCCTTACTTCTATGAACCAAGACCATGGCAACCTTTTACTGGTTTTGATCTTTGTCCCACTTCAGTAGAGTCTATTAGTTCAATAGAGCTCTATGAAACCCAATGGAGTCCATTAGCTTCACTGAAGTTTTATTAAATTCTATTAATTCTACATACAGGGATTCTTGTCAGGAAGTTGTTGAATAACAGATGTTATATTTGTCTTGGTTCTACTCATTTTAGAAAGAAATTTCTAGAGCAACATTGATTTATAAGACTTGGAGTTTCATATTGTCACGGGAGGGGGGTACAATGGGGAGACTTACGTAGAGATGGGGGAAACACACAAGCCAACCCCAGGCATTCACCCAGAAGGCCAAACTACTCCAAGCTTGGCTCGCAAGACTCTCGTGAGGAGAGTTGTGCCCATCAGGATATTGTGTTGGCCCTTTAAATCTCCAAGAGATATCATCATAGGGCACTGAGCTATCTGTGCAGGAGTATTCCTCCTTTCCCACCACCCACCACACAGTCACCACACTCATCAAGTGGGGAGGAGAAATGGTGCTGGTAGTGGGGGTGCACAGGGAAGGGAATCCAAGGAGCACGGAGAAGGCTAGGGGCTCTCGCACAGCAGGAGACACAGGGAAGGGAAGGGGCTCCCAAGGAGAGGGGCGGCCGGACTCACACCAGACTGCTAGCAGGCCCACTCACTCGCTCACTGACTCTGAGGTTAGATAAAAGGGGTACAGGGTACAGCACACACTCACGTTTGTGCTCACGCTCGAAACGTTCAACAGGAAAGGGAATCAAGAAGGACACAAGACAGGGACTCACTCGATTGCTCCATGGGGAGTTCTCTCTCTCTCTCTCTCTCTCTCAGTCTTTCTCTTTCACACACGGGGGGCAGTCTTGAGCAGATCACTGCCGCTGTGTGCTATGCAGCGCCGGTGTATAAGGCAGAAGCCATGCCCCCTCGCTGCATCTGGAGCTGCAGTGAGCAGCGTAACCATACTGGCCCCGTTCCTGCGTTCTGTGCAGTGGTGGGGGAAGGTCCCTCCTTGGGATCCTGTTGTGGCAGCTGTCTAGCAACCGCTGAGTCTGTGAGTGCTCTAGAGGGGGGATCAGGTGAGCTCGGAGCAGGGAGCGGTTCTGGGGTCTGGGGCATCCACAAGGACACCCCCCAGAGGCAATGTTGCTGCGATGGCCGCCCCGGAGGGTGGCCCTGATATTACCCCCCCTGAGAGCCCCCCAGCCAAGGGTCCAGTGGGGGCCAGACTTCTCAGGGTGGTAAAGATGAAACAAATGGGTGAGATGGGAACATACACATGAGAAGCCAGCTCCCAGGACTGATCATCCGGGCCGAACATGACCCAGTCAATCAGGTAGTGCAAGTGGCCCCATCGTATTTTAGAGTCCAGGATGGCCTGAACCTCATAGGTAGTGTCGTTGGGGGATCTGGGTCCCAGGTCTGGCAGAGGCTTGGGGGGCCGATCCATGACTTTAGCTTATTTGAGGAGGGACACATGAATAGTGGGGTGGATTTGGAGACACAGGGGAAGCTGGACCTTGAAGGTAACATCATTCACTTGTTTGAGTATAGGCCCATGTATCAGTTGTCCAGTTTCTGAGAGGGTCGTGCCAATGTGTAATGTCAGCGATCTATCCATACATAATCCCGGGTCAGAGGGGGGTAGTCGGGCATCAGTGTCGGTCTGCATACTGTTTGTACCTTTGACAGGATTCAGCCAAGGTAGTCTTGGTGAGGCTCTGGGCTTGATGGATGTGCTGCAGTAAACTACCTACTGCCGGTACTTGGACTGCAGGTGATATCCGTACAAAATGTAGAAGGGTGAGTTGCCTAAGGAGGCATTGGGGGCGTTATTGTGTGCAAATTCGGCCATCGGGAGCCCGCGTACCAATCATCCTGAAGATAGTTGATATCAATCAATCAATCAATCAAGTTTTATTTGCTTGGCCATAGGCCATTGCAAAAGGACATATAGATAGTTGATATAACAGGTAAATAATGTTCGAAGTCTTGGTTAACTCGCTTCACCTGGCCGTTTGCCTGAGGGTGATAGGCTGTTGTAGGTTTTAGTTGTACGTGCAATGCTGTAAACAAGGCCGGCCAGAAGTGGGATACAAATTGACACCCTTGGTCGCTGATTAGCTCTAGTGGCCACCCATTCAGTTGAACGATGTGATGAACAAACAGCAAGGCCATTCGACGAGCTGATGGTAGGCCCTGGCATGCTATGAATTGTGCCATTTTTGTAGAGTGGTCCACTACAACACACACTGTGGTGTACCCATGGGAGGGAGGTAGATCAACTATAGAATCGATGCTCACTCATTGCCAGGGTCCTCGGGGGACTTCAGCAAGCTGCAGCAGGCCTCTCAATGCTTGTCTGGGGACCTTCGTATGGTCACAGGTGGCGCAGTGACTGACATGGTGTCGTACATCTTGTAGAAGGGATGGCCACCAAAAGGAGTGTTGGATAAGGTGATAGGTACAATCGCACCCAGGGTGCCTGGCAAGGGGGGCATCATGGTGCGCCCACAAAATTTGGGACCCACAAGAGGGGGGGCAACGATGCACCCTTGTCTTCTAAGAAGCCCATCATTCTCCATATAGGACGGATTTGAGGCTGGCAGGAGTTCTCGTGTGGTTGCCTCAATGAGGTGCCCTTGAGTCATGTAGGCAGTGGCAAAAATCTTTGGGTCCACTATAGGGCCCTTGTGCTGTTTCTCCTCATGTTTTCCCTTATGGTAGCGGGACAGGGCATCAGCTAGGACATTCAGTTTATTGGGGCAATATCAAATAGTGAAGGTGAAGCTTGGAAAGAAAAGTGCCAGCGCGCGTGTCTAACACTGGCAATCTGTGCCGTCTGGAGGTATGTAAGATTTTTGTGGTCAGTAATGACAGTAACTGGGTGTCGGGCACCCTCCAGATAGTGGTGCCACGCTTCGAATGCAGCCTTAATGACTAACAGTTCCCAGTCAAATATTGAGTAGTTTTGTTCCACTGTAGAAAGTTCCCAGGAATAATAGGCACAGGGTAACATTTGGTCCTGGTTTGGTGTTGGTTGTGATAATACAGCTCCCAGGGCTTTGTTGGATGCATCTGGTTCAAGCTGAAATGGTTGGTGGAAATCAGGATGGCAAAGGAGGGGGGCAGAAAGGAAGGCATCTTTCAAAAGGCAGAAGCTGTGTTGCTGTTCATCTCCCCATATGAATTCCTGGTGCTTTTTCAACAGTCGTGTCAAAGGGGTGGTTAGCCTAGCGAACTGAGGAATGTACCGGTGGTAGTAGTTGACGCTGCCAAGGAACAGCTGTAATGCTTTCACAGTTTTTGGTGGGGGCCACTGTTGAATGGCTTCCACCTTGCGCAGGTCCATTTGAATCCCTATTGGAGTAATAACAAGGCCGAGAAAATCTACTGATGTCAAATGGAATGCACATTTTCTAATTTACAATAGAGCTTATGTATGCGGAGGCGTTGAATTACACTCCGGACATGGTCCACATGTTGTGCTCATGTGGCTGAATAGATCAAAATATCGTCGAGGTAAGTGATCACGAATACGTCCAACAGATCACAAATGATGTCATTGATATGTGGTGTTGGAAGGTGGCTGGGCGTTTGCTAGGCCAAATGGCATCACTAAATATTCAAAATGGCCGTAGCAATTTCGGAAGGCAGTTTTCCATTCGTCCCCTTCTCTTACTCGCACAAGATTGTACGCTCCTTGTAGATCAAGCTTGGTGAATATCTTTGCACCTTGTAAGTGGTTCAAGAGTTCCAGGATTAGTGGTAAGGAATACTGGTTTTTTATGGGCACACTGTTCAGGCCCCGATAGTTGATGCAGGGGTGGAGACCCCCGTCCTTTTTGGGTAAAAAAGACCCCAACTTAAAGACTGCTTTGCTTAAAACCCATTATCCACTAAAGTCATCACATTATAAATGATATTTTGATACCCCCACCTCATATCAATAGAAACCCATTAAACTTTAAAAGTAGACAATTCAAAGTCACATCCCTCCATCCCCCCCTACACCCCATCTCCCTCACCAAAAGCCAGGCAGAACAGCCAGTTTCACACATACGACGGAAGAAGGGGAGATCCGGGGCCACCTGGGCCTCCACCGGGAGGGAGTTTCACAGCCTAGGTGCAGCCACCGAGAATGCCCTCTCCATAGTGCCCCCCCCGGGCCACACAGGAACCGCAAGAAAGGCACCCCCAGTGGACCGCAGAGACTGCTCCAGAGTGCAGAGAGTGAGGCGGTCCCACGTGTAAGTCGGGCCAAGGCCATATAGAGTTTTATAGGTCAAAACCAATACCTTGAATTGGGCTCGGAAGACTATTAGCAGCCAGTGCAGCACCTGGAGCACTGGTGTAATGTGCTCGCAGTGACCCGTCCCCATAAGGAGATGGGCCGCAGCATTCTGCACTAGCTGCAGTTTACGGACCGTCACCATAGGTAGTCCCATGTAGAGTGCATTGCAATAGTCCAATCTCGAGGTAATGAAAACATGGATGATGGTGGCCAGATCACTATCTGAAACATGCAGCTGAAGCCTTCACACCAGATGTAATTGGCAAAATGCACTCCTCGCCACAGCCCCCACCTGGAGATCCAGGCAGAGCTCTGGATCACACACCCAGACTATGGACCTGGGATACTGATGGAAGGCAGACCCCATCAATGACGGGAACCGCCACATCCACTGCCCTTCCCACAACCATCACCTCCGTATTGTTGGGATTCAACTTCAGTCAGCATATTATAATAAAACAAGCCCCTTGGTCCTAATGGCCCTAAGAAGCCAATTGCTTACAAGCACTGTGGGGAAGGCAAAAAACAGAAATCCCTGCTGCCAATATGGGAAATCTGTAAAAAGTCCATCCCGGTCCAATACGCAACTGGCATATACTACTCACAGTGATGATGAGGGAGGGAGGGTGGGTGCTGCTCTTGATCCATACAACTGTCCTACTACTGGTGCTCCAATGTGACACTGAGCCACTTTCGGTCCCCAAGTCTGTTCACTCCTGGCCACTGCTGCCTAGCAACCCTGGCCGGGCTTCAGAAAGTGTGTGCCTTTCTGGGGATCGTCATAGCAGCCCAAGAGAGCAGCAAGAGAGCAGCCCTTTCCATGCTCTCTCTCTAATGAGGGAGTGCACCAAAGTGTCCTTTACCTCTACCCCTACTAGTAGGGGAGGCGAAAGGGTAATTAGTTCACAGACCTCTTTCTCTTGCTTTGGGTTGGGAACCTTTTCTCTCCCACAGGCCATTTTGGAAAATACAAGCTCCACAGGCTGGATAGGAGTTGGGAGTGGGAGTGCTTAAGGGGTGTGTTTCGGATGTGGGAAGAAAGGAGAAGATCCTGCATCCAGATTTTGAACCCAAGCCATTGATCCATCACCTCTCCTTGAATGAATGTCCTCATCACCACTCTCTTCCCTTGAGCTCACTATTTCAGTGACTGTGAATATGGGCTGAATAAAGATCCATAGGCCTTCTGGTACAAACTGCACTGCACCTCCCTGGGATCATCCACCCGCACCAACGTAAAATGCGCCCAGACCGAGGATTTTTTGCCCCTCCTGCCTTCTGGACCGCACTTGGTGATGCACTTCTGGGAGTCAGGGCAGAACATGGTGGCACTGGCAACACAGCTTGCGGAGGGACAGCCATTGCCTCAGCAACAGATACCTCCTCCACAGAACTGCTGTCTGCCTCACTGTACCAAATCGCTGATGGACTGCCCACCATGCTGCTGCCACTCTGAGAAGTACTTTCCCTCTGCCCCCTAGAGCTGCTGCTGCTGCTCCTCTCCCTGATGCCATTGCCCAGAGACCAGGCCCTGCCTCTAGCAGCCGGGGTGGGATCCACCAGCCCTGGACTGCTGGGACCGATGGCCTCTACAACGGGGGACAATGGTGGCCCCTGAGGAACTTCGGCCCCTGAATCATCTGCACCTGCAGCCACAGTTGAGACAACCACAGTCTCCTGCACTGCAGGTGTTCTAGTGCCCTGCATGGCAGTGGAGGATGCTGCCAGGAGGCAATGCCTCACCACCCCCCTAGTGCCACTAGTGCTGGCAGCCTCAGAAGCCTGTTGCCCAAAATCAGGCTCATGAAGCTTGGGGCGTGGTGATGGGGTCGGGCTGCTGCTTATGTCTGCTACCACTCCACTGGCATTGCCCCTACCCCTGCCACCTCTGTCACATGCCCCATTGCCTGCCTTATGGGCAGCAGACTGGCCTCTACACACACTACACTAACTCTAACTGCTTATTAACTATTCTAAAACCTATGCAACTAAATTTAATATTATCTAATATGAATTCCTATACAAAGGCCTAGTCCTACAAACACACTAAATATTAAAACTAAATCACTAACAGTATCTCTACCTCTATAACTAAGCTAACTCCTACAACTATCTACTATCTAATCCAATATCTATCTAGCTATATACATGGGATGGGGGGGGGGCACAAAGAACACAGGGAGGGGTACAAAACTGAAATGAAACCTAAATAAATCTAATCCTACCCTAAATAAATCCAAAAACAGGAAAAGGGAATCAGGGATGGAATATATAGAGGGAGAGGGAAAGGATTCAATGGAGGGGGGAGGGAGGAAGAACACAGGGAGGGGTAAAAAATAAAAATAACGCCTAAATCTATCTAATCTAAGGTAAATAAATGAAGCTAGGGAGGTAAATGTGTGGGAATGGGTGAAATAGGAGGAGGATGGGAATGGATTGTTAGGAAAGCAAACTGCTGGGAGAGAGACACTTCTGGAAGCACTGCTGAAAGGATCAGTGGCTAGCTCAGAAGGATTGGGAAGGGGGGAGGGCAATGACTTTTGTTACTTGCTGCGCCCACCTTTCCACAAGCCCCATTGGCTCCGTGCAGCCTAGCCCCATGCCAATCGCAGACTGCAAAGCCAGTGGTCTGAGGAAAAGAGGGATTGTGATTGGGCGGGCAGGCAAGCTGCTATTCCAATCCTCTCCACCCCTGGCACCAGGAAGTCTGCTCCTCAGCTGCCCTCCCTCCTCCCTGGGCTTATTTACCCCGTTGTTCCCGCCTGAACATGGCCGAACGTGGCCAAACTATTTGGGGGCATGAATGTTCGGTTCGACCGTTCAGTTTGGTTTTCCGGTTGTCGAGTTCAGTCCGAATTCTGAACTCCCGAATCGCGTTGACACATCCCTAGCACTAGTGCCTTAATCGGACAGAACACACATACTGCTATAGGGGTATAGATCATATATGCTCAGCAGCGGTAGCTGTTCCACCTTTAAAACTATTGCAGAATGAACTCCTTCCAGTACCAGCTGTATGGGTCAATCCTGTGTCCCTTACTTTGAACCCATGAAATGGAGGCATACCACTTGTATGGTATAAATTGATGCCAATTATGCTATTTGACCCCTATTTACTGGCATAGTGAATGGGGGTGGGGGGCAGACCTCAGTTTTCTGAGGGGGAATCTTAGGGTTGCCACAAGAGCCACCACAGAAATTCCCATTCCCAACAGCAGAAGCAAGGAATTTCTCATAACTCCCTGGCTGTAAGAGGAGCTGGCAGGTGGGGGTCTGAACTCAAATGCAGATCCTGGACATATGTACCAGCCAGATACTTGCTGCTTCCTGCTGAGGCCTTACATAACAGGTAGGGGGCATTAGGAGGGGAGTTCTAAGCAACCAATCAGAAAACACAGTATAGGTCAAATGCCTGAAACAAAGCACACAAAACTCAGGAGGAGAAGGAATGACTGAGTGGTGCCCAAAGGAACCAAGTCCAATCCCTGACCCAGGGCATCACCCTACCAAAGGCTCTGGTCTTGGGGGATTCCCTTGTTCCAAACTGGAAGAAGAACTGAGGGAATCCTGCCAGTCCCAGTAGCTGTGGTGCACTGGGTAGGGACTGGAGAAGCCTGGAGGGAAAGGCAGAGTATGACTTTTGAGCATCCACCTCCACACATGAATAAGTCCTCATCTCCATTTCCACTCTGAGAACTCAAGCAGTTGGCCGCAAGAACACACATCTGGAGGTGATCACTATAACTCGTGATTCTTGTGAGCAGGGGGAGGGGGTGGAGTCAATATTTGTTTTTGCATGTAGTCTACGTATGACTTTGTTGAGATTTACTAGATATTTGTTAACTAGGCTCCATTATAATATATTGCCTATGCAAAATCTTTGTATATTATATCTTACATTCCCTCTCCTGGTTCTTTAGCAGAGTGTACATGTCTGTTGACACATTATTGAACTTTACTTTATCTCCACATTTTTATAACATTTTTTCCTTCCTTTAAGAAATTCTTGAGAATGGTGGCTACTGCATCCTTAAGCCCTGCCCTGAGGGATATGAATGTAGAGATATTGAACATTATCATTTTGACTGCATCAAAGGAGCCCTTACTGTGCCAAACTGGGTAAGACCAATTATATCATTTTTAAAATGCCTTTTTTTCTCCTCCTCATTTTTCATTTTGCTCAGCTTTGATAACAGAACCAATAAATTCTGGATGTGAATGGGGCTAGTATTAGGGAGAACTGCTTACTGTATTGTTTCAGAAGGCTTCCTTCTCTAGAGGATACTCTTGAATTCACTCACAACCTATAAAAACTACAAGGCATCATAAATTTTATGAGGCATCTTTTATATTTCAAGCTGAGGAAAGGAAAAATAAGGAGCATGACAATTTAACTTTATTAAAAATAGGATAGGATATGTGCATATGGATCAATATTATAGTGTGTTAATGGAGAATTCGTGACTTGTCTGACACAGTTCTTTGTGATGTAGGTTTCAGTTGTGAATTTAGCCTTGCAGTCACAATAGCATTACACAGACTTTCCCTAATTTTATTTTGTATTTTTCCTATTTAAAGTCAACGGGAAGGGAAACTGATCTGTAAATCTATACCACCTCCACTGACAGCCCCCCACCCCACCCCCAGGGCCCTGGGATGTACTTACCAGCCTCAGAGGGCTTGACTCAAGCTTCACTGTCCTCCATCTGCTGGGGGGTGGGGCTTTCAGCAGGCTACCTTGCTGTGGTGTGCTGTCGAGCTCCCTGAGCCACAGCACTCATGTGTAAAATGGTTGCCGCCTTAACCAAAATGGCAGTGACATCCTTTTGGCCACCACCATTTTGGTTAAAGGCAGTGGCAATTTTGCTCATGTGCAATATGGCCCCGGATGCAGTTTTGCACATGCACAGTGCAAGCAAGGTGCTCAGCAGCACACTGCGGAAAGGGAGCCTGCTGAGGGGCTCCCCACAGCAGCGATGGGCCAGCAGAGCTTCAATCAAGCCCTCCAAGGCCAGTATGTGCATCCCAGGGCTCCCAGGGTGGGGGTGGGCGAGATTGGATCCACTGTCCTGCGGGATGCAGGTGGGTTTGATTTCCCTACCCGTTGACATCAATGGGAAAATCCAAAACTGAAAATCCAAAAACATAAAATGATCCAGATTTTCAAAAGAACCAAACCAGAAAAAAAAAGAACCCAAATTCCTCCTGGGTTCCCACCCCTAGTAACCACAGACCTTTCTAGTTCTTAGCTTATTCTAGTTTCTTTACCTTTCCCAACTACTCATCATGAGTAGATTCCTGGTTCCCTCAAAATCTCTCTCCCAGTTAGTCTGTCCTTGCAATGTTATATTGCATCCTAATCACCTGACTACCCATCATATGACTAATACCCAGATTGCCTTCAAGAACTACAATTCCCATCATGCTCTTTCCCCCTAGATTGCCACTTATTTACTAAAGGGTCTGTACATTTCTTACACTGGAAAATGCAGGAGAAACCTAGCCATTAGACAACTCCCCAGTACTTCAGCAATTATCCTCTTTGTTGAATAATACCGACGCTAAAAGAACGAAGGCAGTGGCAGTTTTTGCCACCAGAGCAATACAAATACGACAGAAAGTGGTTTCAAAGACTGTGGTATAGGCTAGGATGTATTAATCAGTCTTCTGAGGGTGTTGATAGTATCTGGATGTGATTTGAATCTGTATATTTTAGATAAAATTATAGTAGTCTCGGGGGGGTGTATAATAACGCAGCTGGCTGGAGAATCTACAAATCAGACAATTTTTGTATTGTTAAGGGATTAATATCAGATATTTAAAATCGGATGTTTAATTGGGGTATTACGCACCTGATCTCTTTTCAACACATAATTATGCTCAAAATCTTGTATATTTTTTCTGTATCAAATTTGTAAAGGCATGTGGTCAACAATAAAAAAATATTATATATTAGTACATATTATTATTACAACTCTAAACTACATAATCTGTCATCTTCTTTAGTTTAACAACCAACCTAAAATAACTGAGTAATAGTAGGAAGGAGTGCCTGGAGTGGGCCACTGAATACCCCAGCCATGTCTTGGTGCACACATTAGAAGTTGTTCTTGCTTCCACCAAGGCTGAATTTATATTATTTCTTATTAATTATTATTGTTATTATTAAAATGTATATGCTGCCCCCACCTGCTACAAGCATCTCGGGGTGGCTAACAGCATTTTAAAACATGTAACTAAAATACAATTATAACAACCTAAAAACCCCAGATTAAAATAACCCCTACCCAAACCCTCCCTAACCCAACCCAACCCCCTGCCCAATTTGACCCATATTGATAATGAAGAAGAATCTAAATATTCAATTGATTAAATCAACTGTCGTGCCACTTGCTATATTGTCAATGGCTTTCATTGTTAAGCTCCAGTACCTCCCTTAGCACCTCATTTACTCCTCTCACTCTGATAGCTAGTTTGAGTTTTATTTCATTTTAAACAACGGATGTGCCTCAGTTTCCCTCAGTACTGTGACCCAAATGTACTGTAAGGTCTGCAGCATCAAATGGCATTTTCTATTTTCTGAGGTCTCTTACACGGGAGATCTTGTGTTTCTTGTCTAAATGCTTCCCTATCCTTTCCTTTCTTCCAGGCTGATCATATGGATGGAACATAAGGGGATATGAATGGCAGTTCACTCACAGTCTAATATTCAGATTGTGCAATGTCAATCTGGCTAGAGATGCCAATGGAAGGTTTTCTATGACCTTCCAAGTAAAATAACCAAGAGAGGAGATAAAAAAAACACCTGCGTGGGGGCAAATTCAAGGAGTGGAAGGATCTTTGAAGCTTCTTGGAGTAGACAGAGGGTGATTTCAGATGTGACGAGATCACGCTGAACCACAGTGAGCCATGGTGAACCCCGCGGCGGGGCCAAGGCGCCGTGAACGTCTGTTCAGTGGCCGCCAGATGTTCACCACGGTGAATACCCGCGTGGGGTCAATTTCAACCACGCTTCCCGGGCTACCTGAACCAATTCCTGTGGATGCGTGGACAACGATATCCCCACCTGTGATCAACCGAAAGTAACGTCTGGATGCCAAACGCCGCCCGGGATCAAAGGAAATCATCCCCAGGCGTGGGCAATGAGTGCAACGTCGCTGCCAGGCAACCGGCGTCAACACACGCACCGGAGGGAGATTTAAAGGGGGAAAAGCGACTTGTCGATGTGGCGGGATGGAGCGAGGAGGGAGGAGGAGGAAGAGAGCGGTGGCAGGGGAGAGAGCAAGGGGCGAGGAGGAGGGGGAGG
>QEPC01009046.1:132256-152556 GCA_003113815.1 Sphenodon punctatus | reverse complement strand
GGCAGACACAGATGGTGAGTACCCACCCCACGGGGGAGAGGCCTCGTGCCCATGGGCCTGCGATCACTTGGGGGGGTGCATGGGCCGGGGGGGGCCCAGCCAGAGACCCGGGGCCCCCATGATGAGTGGGAGGGGGGCCCTGCCACAGGGCACCCGACAGCACCCCACCACACTGATATACCCCCCCACTTTGCCCATAGGCCGTGGACCACCCCTGGACAGCACCCAGGACGGAAAGGGGCCAGTCCCCGAGGAGCCCACCCAGCAGGCCGAGGGAACAGGTGAGGCAGCAGGCCCTGTATGGGGGGTCGGGGAGGGTTCCTGGAAGGGGTACCTGGGCACCGCGAGGAGGGGTACATGGAAGGGGTCTGTAGGGGTGGAGGGGCCGGGTCCCCTCTGAGCAGGGCTGCGGAGCCCCTGGGCTGTACGGGCCTGGGCCCAGGGGCCCACGGCTCACTAAATAACAACCCCCTCTACCCACAGGGCAACCCCAGCAGCCAGCTGCCCCAGGGCCCGTGCTTCCAGCTGAGCGCATGAGGCAGTACCGGGCACGGGTCCGCAGGCGCAGGGAGGAGCAGGTGGAGGATATAGTCCGCTCCTCAGAGGAACAGGGCGAGAGGATGCTCGCGGCCATGGCCTGGATGGAGGCGGACATCGAGCGGTCCCTGGAGCAGGTGGAGGAGCAGGACAGGAGGCTCCAGGCTGAGCTGCGCCTGGAGCAGTGCCAGGAGTGCAGGGAACACAGCAGGCAGGAGGATCTGCTCGGGGGCCTGAGGCAGGACATCCAGGCCATGGTGCGGGAGAACTCACTAAAGATGGACAGGTCCCACGACATTGGGACCTCGCTGCTCCTGCATGGCGGCACGATGTGTGCCTATGTCATGGCAGGTGGGCCCCCGGGCACAGTGCCCACCCAGGCACCCATGGGGGGCCCCTCTGCAGCCCTGCACCCTGCCCAGGCCCCCCAGCCACCCCCATGTCCGGCCGTGCAGCTGCTGCTGGGCCGGCCGGACAGCCGCTCGGCCGCCTTCGCCAGCCTGAGCTCTGGACTCCGCTACCTGGGCCACGATGTGAGCGCCCAAAACTGCCGGCTCCATGCCGAGACCCTGGGGCTGGTCCGGTTCCCTGAAGGGCACGTGCTGGTGAATAGGTGTTCGCATGTGCCCTGGTCCAGGGTGGAGACCATGAGTGCACTGTGGGTGTGCAGCCTGGCAGCCTTCTCACAGTGCCTTGCGGAGGGGGGCCCTGCCTTGTCCGTGTTCTACTTTGGCAGCGTTTACGGGGCGCGTGGGTACCAGCGGACCCGTGTGGCAGTGTATCACCGGCTTCTGGGGCTGGGGCATCTTCATTGGCCCCCTGCTGAAGCCTGCTGTGTAATGGAGTCTTCCGTGGCGGAGCTGTCGGCACTGGGGCGGGTCTGGTCCCATCCGGATGTGCAATTGGGGCTGTCCGTGCATGACCCCTTCGAGGCTTACTACCTGATCGCCCACCACATGTCTGAGCTGGGATACTGCCGGGGCATGATCCATTGGCCCCACCTGGTTCATCGGGCCGGGCACCTGGGGCCTGGGCCCCTCGCTGCCCCCAATGGCTGCCTGTGAGTCCCTGGGTCCCTCCCTGGCCCCCTTGTGTCCTGGGCCATGTGGGCATCGGGACCTGCCCGTGGGCCGGAACCCGGTGCCTTCCACCACCCTGCTGTCCCTGCCTTGCTGCCACGAGGCCACCTTCCCTGTGTGCAGCTGCTCTGGCTGTGTCACTGGGCCCCCTCTGGGCCGCTCTTCTCCTGCCTGGGTTGCTTGTGTGCCCCGGAGACCCGGGGCCTAAGGTCAGCCCCTCCTGACCTCCTTCCCTGATGGGGCCACCCATCCTTGGACCTGCTGTGCTGGACTGCCTCTCCTGGCTGCCGTTCATTTGCCCCTCAGTGGGATGCCTTGACTGCATGTGCCTCCTGGGCCCTTCCCGGCTGGGTCCCTGTGACATCTGGCCGCCCGCTGTGGCATTCGCCCGAGCTGCAGGGACCCCCCCTTTCTGGGACTGTGTGTTTGCTGTGGGGGGTGCCCATGGGGACCGTTCTGCTGGGGGGGTGCTGTACCTGGTGCCGGTGCCCTGCCCTCCCCCTGTGCCCTTTCCTCCCCTCTTCCCGATCCCGCATCGCACCTCCCCCCCCTGCGGAGCCCGGCCTGCCTTCCCTGGTGTCTGGTCGCCTTTGCCCCCCCCTTCCCTGTCTGTGCTGTCCTCTGTGCCTGCGTGCGTGTGTGTGTGCTTGCTGTGTGTGGAACCTGTGCACTTGTTCTCCATCTTCCTCTCCCCCCTCCCGTCCCGTTTCCCTGGTGTGGGCGTTCCCTTTGGTGCCTTTTGGCTTCTTTTGCCCTCTGGTGGCCATGTCTGTGTCCCGCCCCTGCCCGGGGGATTCTGGGTGTGCTTGCCACGGCTGGGGATCGGCGTAATGTCTGTTGCGCTGCCCCGGTCTGTGATCTGGCGACTTCATTCCCCTCCATGGTCCAGGCCCCGTCACATCTGTTCGGGGCTTTCTTTGGCCCCGGGGGGTGGTTGCTGTCTTCACCCCCCCTGGGGATCCACTGTGGTGAACCGCCAGCCCGTAACGTCTGAAATCACCCAGAGATACAATGATTTGCCTAAGATTCAGAAACAGAGGAAGATGAACAGTGGGAGACAATACACTCAAAGGAGGCAGGGACAAAAGAGAAGGCAGAAAAGAATGGGGGCAGAAAAGTAACCTAGACATGGGGAGCATTAAAAAAAAATCCCAGGAAAGGTGAAATGAGGGGAATAAAATCTGGAGGGCATTTACTTTTAATTCTCTTTTGTTTGTAATATTTCCCTAAAAGAGGTAAACTGAGCTATTTATTTCACTCAGGAAATATTTGTGGCTGTGGCTGTCCAATTTCCGCAGAGAAAAAAAACCAGCCTTGTTTTTCACACATATTTAAAAGTGATGAAATGTTTTGCAAGCTCTCCGTGTTCTGTTTCCAAAAGAGAACTAAATGTTTCATGAAACGCTTTCCCCCTTACATTTGTCCCATCCTTACTCAAAAGTTCATTATCATAAAGCAGGTTGAAACAAGCTTTCTTTCTTTCTTTAAGTCATTTGCACTAAAACTCTCAGCTGATCTTTAATTAGGCTGATAGATTATTCTCCTTGCTTCAGAGTTTGGAACTGGGGTTTTTTTCAGTCCCTGGACAGGGCACAAAGTATAACAGTAGTAGCTTTATTCTCCTGAAGTTTGGATCAGACCAAGGGAAAATTACCTCACAGTAATTGTGGGATTGATTCACCACTGTCATTACTTCAGTATTATGCTGGTGTAACTCCAATGATTGTAGGAGACTGGTCTCCCTATTGATTTCTTCCCGAGTTTCCATCCTCGCAACACTAGCTGAGAAAATCTAAAATTTCCCAGCTGATGTAATCCAGTGCTTCTGGAAGGACATTGCTTAACCTTGTCAATTATAACACCTCCACCACCAACAAAGTAAATTGATGGTAAATGATTGGGCTTGCTTTACAGTGTAGGTGGGGACTCTCCAGTCTGTGGGCCAATTCTGGCCAATGACTGTTTTTTTATTTGGCCTCTTTCCATTTAATGGATCTGACCCCTGGATCTAGTTCCCTTCCCTCTAGCACTTAAAAAGTGAGCTCGGGGAAAGAGAGTGGAAATGAACTCAAGGACAGAGGATGAATCCATGGTATAGATCCATGATCCTTGCCATCTGCATCATGAGCACACGTCTTAAGACGCTCCATCCCAAAGTATCCAGCTCATGGAGTTAGGGTTGCCACCTTTGTGGCCTGCAGGAGAGGAAAGGTTCCCCAACTCTGCTCTATAGTTTAGAGTGGGAGTCTTCCTTCATCTACCATTCAATTAGTTGCACATTCATGGAATAGATTCGTATCTGGTTCACTGAAGGGAGTGAATTTAGGAAAGACTTGTAGAGCCCAGCTCGTGACAAAGGTGTTTGGGGATAGGAATTAGGGACAGAGAAAATATGAAGGGGCATTAAGAAGATATCTCCCTGCATTTATGATGGGAAAATTTCCTCTGATAGACTTGACATAACTGAACCTCCAAATGAAAAGCAAAATGTCTTCATTCCCTGAACAAATGAACAACTACAAATATGAAAGCATTGTGGTTGAGTATTTTTCTCAGGTGCCAGGATATATAGCAACTGAGTTTATAGATTTGTATACCAGCCCAATCAGTAATTTTAAGTTATGGGAATTTCAGATTTGGATTAATCCGCAACTCTCCAAAAACAGGAAGTTGTGAATTAATCCATATATGCAACTGATCTGTAGTTACCAATCCAGATTTCCTCCCACTCCCATCCCCATGGACCTTGGAGTGATACTTACCTCTCCTCGGAGGGCTCGACCGAAGCACCGCCGCTGGTGTAAGGACTCCAACAGCTCCCTTGCAGCAGTACGCTCCCTGTTCTGGATCACGCATGTGCAAAATGGCCACCGTTATCCTTACCCAAAATGGCAGCAATATCATTTTGGCCACTGCCATCTTGATTTGGCAGTGGCCATTTTGTGCTTGCTCAAAACAACCCTGTTAGTCATTTTACACGTACATGATCTGGAGCAGGCAGCGCACTGCAGTGAAGGAGCCTGCTGAAACCCCCATAGCCATGATGGTGCTTCAATCAAGCTCTCTGAGGCCAGTAAGGACAACTCTAGGACCCACAAAATACAGGTGTGTGGAGGTTGGATCCACTGTCCCAGGGCTTGGGATTGGTAATATCCCACTGACTTAATTGATCCCATTGACTTCAATGGGAAAAATCCAAATCTGTAATCTGTAATTAAATCCACAAATTGCAGCTCCAAATCTGTAATGAATATGAATACGTAATTCAATCAAAATGCCCTCCCTAGTAATTTCTAAATATCTCTAAATTAGGGAGACAGGGAAGCTGACAGAAGGAAATTATTAGTAAGTCATCTACAGGCAGCTTTTAGAGAAAGGAAAATACCTTGGACCCTAATTATTCCGATTAAACTAAACAAAATTTAAATTTACTTCACAGATTAATTCACTGTAGGGTGCTTAAATGGGGAAGGGAATCAATCAGTTGATGACTTATCTAATTTTTGTTCATGTATTATAAAGCTCAGTGCTTTAAGATCCTAGGGGCTCAGTACACTAGTGTTAATAAGAGCTGGCAGAACCCTTGCTTTAGACTGTGCATGCCTAACACTTTGGATGAAATTAGCAGGAAAAATCACAGTGAGTGCTTCTCTCTCTATCTTGCCAAGACCCATGTTAATAAATAACAGACATTGTACTGAGGGTAAGAGAAAATGGGTTATTTCAGGGCAAAAGGTGACCAGAGGTGAAGGGAAGGTGTCCTGTAGATATGCCAGTTATTAATTCTGTTACTGATCACTGAATGAGCGATCAGACAAGACAGCAGTTCAAGGGAAAGTCTCACGGATCTAGCAGGAGGTCACTGAGGTGTGTGATTTTTTTTCCCTGAACAAAAGGAAAATAAAAATAAAGAGAAGGCTTATTAGAACAAAGGAGTCGAAATGGGACTGAGGCTACAAGTGAGACGATAGCCCACTGGAGTGCGGCCTCGGTCTGTGCAGCCTCCACTTGCATGTTTAGCTTGTAGGCCCTAATAAATGGGCAGTCCCCTGCGTGTATTTCTTGTGTATTTGAGCAGCCCCCACAAGTGTGACAAACCTAATACATGGGGAGGCATTCTTCACCACCACACTCAGCTCACCCCCATCACTTCCCACGCCCTGTAGTGACTCACACCTGTGCCGAACCACGGGAAGAAGACGCCGCACCAACTCTTTCTTTCTTCCAGAATATTATGGCTTTCTGAGGCAGTCCAGCCCCTGCTATCCTCAACCACCCACGAAGGTTCATACCTGGGTTTACACATGGCAGCACTTGGCAGCTGGAAATAACCTTTTGCTATGCACAGATCCCTTCATTTATTGAGAAAATCACATACTTTATTGAATGCCTAGAGTGAAAATTTAAAGCGAAAGTCACAATTGAAAGCAAAAGCAATCAGTCTTTGCATGTTGTCACCTTCCTGTTTCTTGCCTCCGCAGCTCACAGCACTGCACTGGCAGGCAGCAGCACAGTTCTACTGGGGTCTCACCCACTGTGGTTTTGGAAATCCCTCTTGGTTTGCATAAAACCCTCTCAGAGTCAACCATGTGCTTCTTGTACCCCCTCCTCTCTACCATCTTCCGCATAAGCATACTTTGGGGGCAGAAAATATCCCCACTCACAAGGGCACTCTGCACTTCTCCAAACTTTGTATAGGGCAACAACCTTCTTCAGACTCACTCTGAGTCACTTGTGTCCCTCAAGAGATTCATCTCTGCGATCTGATCAAGGCACTCACAGCTGGGCTTGACTTTAGTGGGCATAGCCTCACTGGGGAGGGATCCTTGAGGGACAAGCAAAGACCAGAGTATCCATCAACTCCATTCCCCCAACTTATCTGGGCCCTGGACCCCTGGTGGCTACCGCAGCCACAGACCAACCGCAAGGCCATTTGACTTTCCTGGACAAACAACCCCCAGCAATAGCTTTCTATGGCATTATGACCTCTTATGCTCATGGAAGCAGAAGCAGCGTGAGGGCTGCAGCAATTGGGGTCATCCTGGGGCATGAGAACTATGGTCCATGGGGGAGATGTTGTCATTGTGAGGTGAGGGAAAGATGGCTGGTACCTGTACTTCTCTCGAGTTCCCCTCGTTCAGATGGCCAGGAGGCTGAGGATTTTGGGGGGCCCGGCCTGTCTCTGGTGTTGAATGCAAGGTTGGTGGCCAATAAGTCACCTATTATCTGGGATTCTATCCTGGACTGGGCTGCTGACCTTGTGTGCATCACAGAAACCTGACTGGATGCTGAGTCAGGGCCAATTTTGGCTTACCTTGTTCCAGCTAGATACATCATGCAGCATTAGCCCAGACCGGAGGGACGGGGAAGTGGCATAGCCTATATTTTTAGGGAGGGTTTACCTGTTCTGAGGTTTTCTGTGCAGACTGAGGCTGGAATAGAGGGCCTTCATCTTGTGTTTGATTTGGCCTAGGACTGATTGGAGATTCTGCTGGTGTGCCATGCACCCCACTGCCCAGCAGCATCCCTGGTGGCTCTAGTGGCCCTGGTCTCGGGGTTGGTCTTGCGGTCTCCAAAGCTTATTGTCTTGGGAGACTTCAACATCCACGATGATGCCAAGTTGCCACGCTGATGCCACACAAAGTCTCCCCCTCTTGTTCTGCACTGACCTTGAGGCAGGGGAGTCTGATGATTGGGGGTGTTGTTGGGTCACCCTTTTCATGATTGAAACATTACCTTCTTCAGACTGTCATCCCGGCACGCTTGCCTGACTGGAGGGATGTAGGACCAATTAGGATGGTCTGTCCTCAGAGGCTAATGGAACCTGTGGGGTTCCAGACTGCTCTTGGGAATTCCCCAGACCTCAGTGACCACTCTATTGATGCCCTTGTAAACTTATGGAATGATTGGTTGGTGGGGTCTATTGTTCGGGTGACTCCTAGGCATCCACTTCCAGCATTTCGGCACAACAGGACTCCATGGTTCATGGAGGTGCTGCAGCAGCTGAAGTGTGATGGGAGGCAATTAGAGCGCCAGTGTTGCCGCACTCACGTTGAAGACTGTGGAACTTGCTCCAAGCATGGATCTGCCTCAGCCCAGATCTACTTGCATTCCACCGTCAGTGCAAAACATGGATCTTCCACCAGGTATTTGGATGGGGGGAGGGTTGAGGGGTGGTTGTGGGAGGAGGGTGGGTTATGTGTTTTACTGCACAGTCTGATGTTTTATTGTTGATATTGTATTTTATAACTTGTAGTTTTATATTGTATTTTACTGTTTTTATGTTGTAAGCTGCCCCGAGCTGCCGGAAGCAGGAAGTGTGGGGTAGAAAATGATAAAATAAATAAATAAATAAAAACTATTACTTTCAAAAGATAAGAAATTAGAAGTTACTTTTCACCAATGGGCAGCTCCACTCCCCCATACATTCTCCCTTTACCCCATTTTGGCTTCTGCCAGACCAACATGGCGCCTTCCCCCACCCGCCCGCCAGACCACAGGTCCACCATGGTACCTTGCTACCCACTTCCCACACCTACCATTCCTGTCCAGTTGAGCTGTTTCCAGGGATTTTCAAGGTATTCCTCTGAGCTCTCCAGGCCACCTGTCAACATAGTTTAAAAAAACAAAAATACTCCACATAATTAAGTAGCAATAAATGGAAGGCTTTATAAGGCATCTATGCAAACGTAACCCCCACACCACCCCCGTGCATTATTAATTTATTATTATTATTATTATTATTATTCCTCCTCCTCCTCCAAGGTGTCATTTGGGTTCTCTGTGCCCTCAATTAGGACCTCCAGTGGTGCCTCAAATAAGGGCTGGCTCTTGAGCTGGAGGGGATACACCATGAGAGTCATGGTGTCGTGTCCGTGTCCATGTTGACCCCTCCTGGCTCCGGGACGGGGACAGGCATAGTGGGATCTGCTCCAGTGATGGCAGGTTCCATGGCGGGAGTGGGAGTGGTTGCAGTGGGAACAGTTGCAATGGGAGCAGGCAGTGGGAGAGTCATATCTACCTGTGTCCAGACCCTGGCAAAAGCACAGCCATGCAGGCAGTACACATCGATGGCTCCATCCATGCACTGGAACCTGTCAAGGGTCAAGTAGTAGGGTGATGTTTGATGCCTACAGCCAGAGACAAAATTGTTGTCACAGATCTCCTTGTATCTCCTGCGCAAATCCTTGGCCTGCTGCCAGCACTGGTTCACATCCCTGTTGTAGCTATCCCTGGAGTTGCAGGATGTGCCAAGATTTCTTGGGACACCACCTTGTTTCTGTAGCACATGGCCAGTTGTTATTGGATCTTCTGCTCCCCCCATAGAGTGAAGTGATATGGGCAGTTCAACTGATTTTCAAGTTATAAAGAAATTAATCCTATTATATTTCAGTTTGATTTTAAACAGCAAGGTGGGACATGGATATTGACAGTAATGGGTTCTTCAGAGTGATTAGGAGTAAATCAACCTGTTAGAATCTGTGAAAGAGATTATTACAAGGAGAAATGATGAATGATTCATAATGGCAACCTGAGCCTGGTTGTGAAAGACTACTTTGGAATTCAGAGCTGACCTGCAAAAGGACCCTTGGGGTTTCCACATGTGGAGATAACACTTGGATCTCACCTGCAGAGCAGCTCTTTGCTAAGGAGCTCCCTAATAATTCTTGGAAATATAAGGACTTTCTCTGCTTCAAGAGATAGTTATGGTTCTGTGTTGCCAATTCTTTGTTGACCTGCCAGACTGTTTTCTGAAAATCATTTGGCTCTCATAAGATTATACCTCATCCAGAAGATTTTTAAGTCTTTGGTTGCAGGCGCAAATAGACAAGTTAGAACAAAAGTCTGGAGTTCTTATGGCTTACATCTTATGTTTTTAGTTTTATTATGTACATATTTTTATATATAGGTAGGACACTAATAATATGCTAGTTAGTTTTGTTTATTGTACTAGTCGACAGGCTCTGACAATTTCAAATAAAACAATACAGAAAGTTTATAAAACAGTACAAATAGTATAAAACCCAAAATACAAGCCAAGAAACCAGTTAATCCAATTTTTTTAAATGGGTCAAGAAGGTAAAATAAAACTAAATATATAAAACACAAGATACAGGTCAACAGACCAGACTAGGGATGGGTGAACAAAACCGAGTTCGGAAATTTGGTTCGGTTCGAAAATCGAGTTCGGTTCGGAAGTTCGGTTCGGTCGACTGAACTGGTCGAGTTCAGTCCAAAGTCCAAACTTCCGAACCGCGTTCGCCCATCCCTACAGACTAAAATAGATCTGACATCATGCTGAGATACCCCTCCCTTTTCTTTCACATCTTGACCACTGAGATGGCATAAGAAGCTACAGCAGAAGTAATATAAGTCTTATGATCAATCAGAAAAAAAACTTAACAGTTGCAATGGGGGCTGGTGTCCACTGGTGGTGGGGGCTGGTGCAGGACTAATGCCCAAATATTGACCTGTTAACATGGCTTCCACATTGATTGGAACATCAAAGCTGTAAAGTCCCGTCTATGGACCAAGGAAAATAAAAGCCCCAAGTAGTTTAGCCTAGTCTGACCAGGGATCCAATATCTGTAAAAAAGGGAAACCCTGGAATTAAGAGCCTCAGTCCTAAAAGACTAGTTCCATGTCATACACATGCTGCCTAAGAAGGCATCTAGCTACATTCATTCATTCATTCATTCATTCAGTTTATTAGGATTAGCCTGTGCCATATCGAAGAACATAGTACATAGCAAAATTACAAAAATAATTAAATCCAATGTATATAAAAAATCTTGATTATTACACCACGCAATACTCAGATAAAAAATAAATAAAAACAATCATCTCAAATGATGATCATAAATGATATAATATACATCAATTCTCTAATGAATCGCCACAGGCAGAGAATGACGATTTACAACCCTTGACTCAAGACTATCAGATGATGATGTAGTCTGAAGTCATACACACTTTCTCTCGCGCTCTAACAAGAACACAGAGGTAGCTAGAGATTGCAATGTACTGAAATCATTGGAAGAAAAAAGAAAAACCATATTTTGAACAGGCAAGGCAAATGACCTGTGGGACAATAAGGGCTTCACCCATACCGATCTTATATCAGAATAATACGGGCACAAAAACAGAATGTGCTCCAAATCTAAAATTATCCCAGGAGTACATGAGCAACATCTGAACCTATATTCCACTCCAGTCCTCCTCCCTATTGTTACTGCTGTTTCCATTAAATGGAATCTTAATAGTGTAATCATCCTTCAGAGTACAATCCTTTTTTAGCTTTATCAGGTAGGTTTCAAGGGAGAAGCATCTAGCTACAGTTATCAATTTACTGACAAAAAAGGTCTTAAAAAATCCCAGTGACAGAATAAGCATAATGACTCCCGCCAACCATGAGGTTCTAAAATTATAAACCGGGTAAGACTTCTCTAAAAAAAACAAAGCTTGGAAAGAGAGGAAACAGTGCAACATCTTCATCCAATAATAAAGAAGTGATAATCTAATGTGAAATGAAACCGATCTTAGACCCATCTTGAGGAAAAGCAGGGATGATGGTATCATTGGGGGGGAGACCCAACAGAGCTCTTAAAAATGTATTCTGAATGACCCCAAAAGGTTTATGTGAAAACTTTCCCCAAATCGGGGCTCTGGAACAGATCTGAGTAGTCACTTTTGAACAAGCCTGAAAAACCTTAAAAGCATATGGAAGGAGGATAAAGTCGTCTGGGCAGCATATCTAACATGAGGACCCCAAGTCCCAGTGGAAGAAAAAAACCATGCCCAGGTATTTAAAAAACCTGACCTGTTCAAGGCGATGGTCATTTAGAAGCCGTAACAAGGGTTTAAATAAAGGAGAAAAGACCATAATTTTGGTCTTTTAATAGTTTATGACCAATTCATCTGTCCAACATAGAGTCGCAAAGTCTCTCATAATCCTGAGGAGACCAGGTCGTGAAAGAGATAAGAGGATAGCATCATCTGCGTACATTAGGATGGAAAGACATTTTGTACCAAATTTGGGGGACATGTACCCATCCTTATCCCTCAGAACAATAAGCTCATTTACATAAAGATTCAATAATACGGGGCTTACAGCATCCTTGTGTGAACCCATGTGTCAGTGATAGGAGAGAATAATGATCCTCTGCCATCCAAACAAACCTGAAATGAAGTATCAGAGTACAAGAATCTAATTAAAGATAATCTTCCATCAATTCCTCTTGTTGACAATTTTACCGACAATCGGTCCCTATTAATTAATTCAAAGGCAGAAGAGAAGTTACAAAAAGTTTGTAAGAAGCCTACAAAAAGTTTCTGATGCCTTTGTTTAGACTTTCCCATCAGATGAGCAAAGCAAGCACAAAACAGTGATCCGTTGTTGATTTTGACGCTCGCTCCTCTGCCAAAATATCTCTGTTGAGGCCCAAGTTGTCAGCCTGTGTCCACCAACAAATTAGAGTAGAGTTCAGATACAATGCATAGCAAGCTAATCAGCTTATAATTCCGAAGATCAGCCTTATCCCTTTTCTTAAAGATAGGTAGAATAACCCCTTTTCCCCACAATAATCAGATATTGACCCTGAGGCATTGATCAAAGTCCCCTTTGCCACCAAAATGGCGGCGACGGGGTGATTGTCGCATCCCCCCCTCCCCTGTGAGGGGAAACACAGAAGATGGCCGGTGAACGGAGCTCGTTAGAGAGCCCATTCGCACGCTGCTTCAGGGTTGCCAGAGCAACCGTCCCGTGAACGAGGTTGTGCATGCGCACCTCGTGGGACCTGGAGGCCACGCCCCTTTTAGGATGGGCGTTTCCTCTGCTAGACAATGGGAATATTCCATTGGAGTAGGGGAAAACAACGGCTCACGCGGCTATACTCAGGGGGTCACCGACATGGATGGGGTGCCTGGTCTAGCCCAGTACCGGGACCAGATGGGGCGGAGCAGGGACCTGGGCCCAGGGCCCTCGAGTGGGAGGCCTGCTCCCCTTCTATTTTCCAGGCCCCCGAACGAGGATGGCTCGCCCCCAGTGGCCAGACGGCGAATTCAATCAGCCGAAGGCAATGAGGAACGGGGGGACGCGGCGATTTGGAGAAGGTTATGCGCCATCGAGGAGGAGTTACGCACAGGAAGATCAGCGGAGGTCATGAGATCCGGGGACACCCGCGCACGAGCAGTTCCAGTTGCATCGACACGAGGTGAACAAAACACAGTGGAGGGTAATAAAGCGATTAGGGCGAGGGGCTCCGGCACCGCGTTACAGGAACTCACACCAGGAGGGAACAGTATTGGGCAAGCAAGTGATTTACCGAGGGGCCCAGCACCACTGCAGGGGGCTGAGAATAGATCAGGACAGGGTGTAAATGCCCCCCAACTGATGGGGGTTTGGGTGTGGGTGGCACCGGCGCCTTCCCCACCAGCCGGTTCGACGGGTCACCCACGATTGTGGTCTGACCCGATCGACACACCTCAGAGACCGGTTGGCTCAGGGGGTACCCAACTGTTAGGAGTCACAGGACAAGGAGAAACATCCCACGGGATAGGGACCCCAACAGTCACCAGAACATCCGGGGAGCAATCCACGACACCCGGGATGATAGCACAAGGGCAAATAGGAACCCTCCCACCCCCACCCCCAGGGGGGGGCATCCCCAGCGTGGCTGCACCATTTGGGGCACATCTATTGCCCGCTGTCAAAGAAATTTTTTTAAAGAGGGAGTATGTCGATATTTATGCCCTATTATTCAGTGATCCAATTGTGGATCACTCCGAGCCCGAGGAAGGAAAGGAGAAAGAAAAATTCAAGTGCCCAAAAGCTGACCGTAATTGGGCCAATTGGACCTCGGCTTTCGCCGTATATATGGGGGTGATCCTACAGGCTGACCCCAGCCGAGGTCTAGAGCTCCATAAGTACGCCGACATAGTTCGGCGCGCTTATGGAACGGGACTGGTGGGCGCGTGGCTGCGTTACGATGAGGCGTTTCACCACAGAGCTGCCACCATGCCCGGGCTCCGGTGGGATATACATGCACCCGACCTCTGGTTGGAGTGCATGGTTGATGTCATGAAGGCACCCAGAGCGGACAGTGGACACTCTCTGGTCCGGGGCGAAGTTGCTTGGGGTCATGATTCCTTTCGGCCGGAAAGTCACACAGGGGGTCAAGGCACATCTGGCACCTGCTGGGACTATAACAAGAGGGGCCGGTGCAATCGCCAATCATGTAGGTTCTGGCATACATGTTCGGGATGCGGCGGTGGACATCCAGCAAGTAATTGTTTTAGGACTGGGCAAAAAGGGGGAAAGAAAGGGTATAGCATGGGTGGAGGTACAGGAAAAGGGGGGGCCAGCTCCCCTGCTGGACCATGCAATACAAAAGGGCCCGACCCCAATTAAAATCGAAGCACTGGAAAGGGCCTTACAATGGCATCCAGATAGGGCAGAGGTTAATTTCATCGTTAAAGGTTTTAAAAACGGTTTTATAATACCAGCGTTTAATGTTGGTCAGCGACCCGAAGCAAGGAATCTCAAGTCAACAGTAGGGATGGAGGACATGGTAAGGACCAAGATCGAGAAGGAAAGGCAGGAGGGGAGGGGAGTGGGACCTTTTGAACGCCCACCCATGGGGAACTTCGTAGTATCCCCATTAGGTATCGTACCCAAGAAAGCAATAGGCGAATTTCGCCTGATTCATCACTTATCCTACCCTCGGGGTAGTTCGGTCAATGATCCCATACCCAAGGAGCTCTCAACCATCAAATATACGTCTTTTGACGAGGCAGTAGTTAAAGTCCGAGCTGCCGGGAAGGGAGCACTCCTGGCAAAGTGCGATGTGAAATCAGCATTCCGCCTATTGCCAGTGCACCCTAAGAGCTTCCATCTCCTTGGTTTTCAATTCCAAGGAGGGTATTACTATGCCAATGGGTTGCTCAATCTCCTGCTCGATATTCGAACGATTCAGTACCTTAGTAGAATGGTTTTTTGTCCGAAGGCTGACAGGGGGCGCAGTATCAAAATATCTCGATGATTTCCTTATAATTGGCACACCACGGACGGATGAATGTAGCGCCGCCCTGCACTTATTCCAAAGGCTCGCAGCTGAGTTAGGCCTGCCATTGGCCCCAGAAAAAACCGAGGGCCCAACGACCAAGCTCACCTACCTGGGTATTGAATTGGATACCGAAGCCATGACCTCCAGATTACCAACAGAAAAATTAGTGGGTATAAGGAATAAGATTGACGAATGCCTTGCAACCCACAAAATCACCGTACGGACCCTTCAGTCCCTGATTGGGAGTCTAAATTTCGCTTGCCGGGTAGTGGCACCAGGAAGAGCATTTTTATCCCGGCTATACGAAAAGTTAAGAGGGGAAATGCCCCCTCACTTTCGATTAAGGGTTACTAGCGAAATGCGGCAAGACTTGGGTGTGTGGAAGGCATTCCTCAAAAAATTCAATGGCATTAGCTTCTGGAGAGATTTATTGCTTCTGCAAGCTGACTTACAAGTTCAATCGGATGCATCAGGTAGACTTGGTTTTGGTGTATACTTCAGAGAGCACTGGTGCAATGCACCATGGCCCGACGAGTGGCACCACACTGGGGTTACCAGGGATTTAACCTTTTTAGAGTTATTCCCCATAGTACTGGCAGTGCTCTTATGGTCGCGGCAATTCACCAACAGGACAGTTGTCTTTTGGTGTGACAACTCGGCTGTAGTCCATGTTATTAACTCACTCTCCTCTCGTTCACCCAGAGTCATGCAGTTGGTCCGGGCTCTAGTGCTGGCGTGTTTGAAATATAACATCCTTTTCATTGCACGACATGTGCCTGTAATCGATAACGGGATAGCAGATGCCCCTTCTCGATTGCAGATGGACTGCTTCCGGGAATTGGCCCCGGAAGCTCGTGTGGAACCGGACCAGCTGCCGGAAGGAGTCTGGAGCCTTGGGAGGTAGAAGTGCAGACCACCGTACAAAGGGCACTGGCCCCTCGAACTCAGGCTGTGTATGGTAGGGCTTTCAGGGAATTTCAACAATTCAGGGTAGGTAAGGGTTGGGCGACCAGGTTCCCCATAGAGGAGGCTGAAGTTCTCCAATTTGTATTAGCTCTACACAAACGAGGCTTAAGCCATGGGGACCATAGCCAGAAAGATTGCTGCCATCAACTTTGTCAGCAGGCTGAAAGGATTTCAGTCTCCTGATAACGGATTCTATATAAAACCTATGCTGGAGGCTTGGACGCATGAACAATCTGCGGCCCGTAAATTGCGATCCCCCATAACATCCCCAATTCTTACCCGATTAGTTGCAGTCCTCGAGGATGTGTGTTACAACGCTTATGAGGTGCAACTCTTTCAAACAATATATGCCATCATGTATTTTGGTGGTTTTAGGGTAAGTGAAGTGGTTAGTAATTCCACCAAGGATTTGTCCAGGACCGCCTTCTACTTAGATGACCTGGAGGCAGTACAACCAAGAGTAATATTATGACTACGACGGTCAAAGACTGACCAAAGAGGACGTAGCCAGAGAGTGGAACTTTACAAAGGGGGACTGGAGAATATATGCCCTGTATCCCAAATGATAAAATATATGGAAGTTAGACCAAAAAACCCCGGGCCATTATTTGTTCACTTAACGGGTGTACCCGCCACAGCATATCAAGTTATAACGATACTACGAGCAGCCATAAAAAAGATTGGCCTTCCGGCTATGGATTTCGGATCCCATTCTTTTAGGATTGGGGCAGCAATAATGGCAGCAGCAGCGGGATTGCCCGAAGTTGCAATCCAACGTGTGGGAAGGTGGAGATTGAACACGTACAAGAAATATATTCGACCCTACCACTGCTAACAATTCCCTGTTTATTCTTACCAGGACCCAGGGCCTGCAGGTTTACACGAGAGGAAGTGTGGATCATCGGCCACAGCCTCGTACGATGGGCCGAAGCAGCCGCCAAAACATCTAAATGGGGATCTCAGTTAGGTTTAGACACCAAAGCGCAGGTCCGATGGATGGGCAAGAGAGGGATGAGATGGAGGCAGCTTCTCCCATTGTTGAGTAGTCTGCGCCATCTCCCCCCACCGACAATGATAGTATTGCACCTGGGGGAGAATGATCTACCCGATAGGAAGGGTGTTAGTTTAATAGTTAACATAAAGCAAGATTTATTAATAATTAAGCAATGGTTTCAAGGGGTTAGAATTGTATGGACAGATTGGGTGCCCAGGATAAAATGGATCAGAGCCCAAAACCCCGGAAGGGTTGATAAAATGAGAAAGAATGTTAACCGAGAAGTAGGAAAATGGCTGAGGGGTTTAGGGGGGATGACCATTAGGCACGTGGGGATTGTGCACAGAAGGCCCGAATTATATAGGGAAGACAGAGTTCACTTATCCAACTTAGGTAATGAAATGTACTTGGCAGCCTTGGCAGGTCAGCTGGAGAGTTTAATGTTTGGCTAGGAGGTGGGGAGTCGGGATGGTTCAATTTGACCACCCCTTAGTGGCAGGGGTCCAATATGCCAACAAGTTTAATAGGTAGGTTAATAAATAGTTAGAGTCATCTCAGTAAGAGATGGGGAGATGATACACTGGGTAATGCAGGGCACTGCATGCTTGGTGATCAAGCTCCCTGGAAGTGGTGTCTTAACCGGGGCCAGCAGGGACATGCGCTGTCTTCAGACCCGGTGGACACGTTACTTCTTACTCAAACCCACAGTGGGTTGTCCCCCCCCCCTTCGGCCTTGCCCTGTCGAAGGAGGGGAGGAAAATGCTGAGAGGATACTGTCAACGGGAGGCACATCCGGGCAGTACCTGAGTTAATAAGTTCTAATAGTTAAATGGCATATTGGACCCAAAATTGCAGATAGCAATTTTTTCCCCACCTGCCTATCGTGGCAAATTTTGAATAAAGAGTGCGGCCAGTTTTTTCACCAACTCATGTCTCTGTGTCTCATTGGGGTGCGCTGACAAGTCCCCTTCGCCGCCAAAATGGCGGGGCCATGCGGCGCAATGTGTGGCTGCACGGTCCCACCCCCATGCTCCCCCAGCCACCCACCCTCAGCAAGACAGGCAGGCACAGCAGCAATGTGGCCGCTGCACCTGATCCTGTACCGTGGTCAGGGCCACGATCTGTGATGGGCCAAGGTACCAGACATTACTTTTGGCCCATCACGGATCATGGTCAAGCTAACCATGGTTCTGGAGATGGGACTGACACCATCCCCAGAACCGTGGTTAGCTTTGACCCCCGCCAGAAATTCACTGTGGTGAACATCTGGCGGGGCTCAAACAGACGTGCACAGGATCAGTCACCACCCTGAATCCACTGTGATTCAGGGTGGTTTCACTGTGATCTCGTCATGTCTGAAATTACCCAGAGTGACTTTCTCCAAGCCACCCAGTGAGATTACTAGAGCTATGACAGGATATGAATGCTCTTCTTCTAGACCTTATCCCTTATACTACACTGGTGATGCTATCATCAACATCAAGAGTCACTCTATTTCAATTCCTAGTTTTAACGGCAGGATTGAGACAAATCAAGAGTCACTCTATTTCCTAGTTTTAATGGCAGGATTGAGACAAATCCCTATCTATGCAAAATTCAAAATGTGTTAATAAACCTTTATGTTTCCATTAGGCGATTTTTGCCATATGGATAATCTTCTTGAACACTGTCTATGCCTATTGCTTACTGTGCCTAGTTAAAAAGTTCAAGAGGAATATGAATCCAATTAAAAATATGTAAGAAAGGAGACATTAAGGGAGATTTTATAATCCAACCCACAAATAGGAAGGAGAAACCATGAGTGGTGTGTGCACGCATGCACACACATACGATTATCAGCAATGATAAAAAAAAAAAAAAAACTTTACATGAACAATGAGGAAAAACTGCATAAAGAATAAGAAGTCAGATGGCATCTTATTGGGTGCTTTTAGATAGACAGCAGACCCACCTCTGCTCTTCCTCTCCCCTGGGTAGCCCATCCACTTAAAGACATGCTGCCAGATGTTCAGGCGGAGCAGGCTCTCTCTGCTCCATTCCAGCCCACTTGCGATGCTCTGGAACATCCAGGAGCACTGCCAGCAGAGTGGACTGGGCAATCCTGGGGCACCGTCCCGAGGCAGAGCTGCAGAGGCAGAGCTGCAGAGGCAGAGCTGCGGTCCATCTTCTCGGCCGATGGATGCTGCAGCTCTGTTGTCAGCCGGGGGTTTCCCCCCAGACAACACCATAAAGTTGTGGACAGCAGTCTAAAGCATTGGGGGATCCACCTGCAACTCCATGGTGTGTGGGAGGGGAGCACGAAATGAGTGAACCGTGGGCCATGGCAGCCGCCAGGTCCATTTAAACCCGAACCAGGTGGGTTTGCAAACCGGAAGACACAGAGGTTTACCCACAGAGCAGGTCTCGAGTGGCCAGCCCCACATCTGTCTGAAAATACCCTTTATGTGGGAAGCTGAATGAGATAAGAGATGAAAAAAGATGACAAATGGACTCAACAGATAACATACCAAAAATATTATGAAGACCTATCCTAGGGTCACTGCTTACTGTTTTTTATATGGCTTTCAAAGATATCTAAAGATTTTGGTGAGTAGGAGTGTTTATTGCTTTCAAACACATTTGGTCTCTGTCTATACATAAATGCCATTAAAATGTTCACCGGTGATGCTCTTAAAATGTTTGCCAGTGTAAAATAGATAGGGCAGTCTCAGCATTCATAGCATTCTACATAGCTCTGCATAGACTTGGGCAATACTGTGTATCTAATTTATTGTTAGATGATCTGATATTAGTTAACTATTTTTCTAATTTGTCTAATTTATCTAAATAATTTAGCTAGCATAACATGCACTAGTGTAAACCAGTTGTTACGGTGCTAGACTTGGACCAGGAGACCAGGGTTCAAATTCTGTTTTGGCGATGAATTCATGGGTTAGTCTTGGGCAAGTGACTATCTCTCAACTTCAGTTCCCCATCTCTCTCCTCCAGTGGCCTTTTTCCAACTAACCTACCCCTTATTCACACCCATGCCCATTCCCCCTCCTCACACTCATCCCCCCTTGCCCATTCCCTGTACGCCCACCCCCACCTGCCCTCATCCAAACCTTCCACAGCCCTCTGTGGCCGATGTGAGGCTGGTGCGAGACCCAAACCCTGCAGGCCCGGCCGCTCCATATCCCCCAATCTCATCTGCATCCCATGCCTTCCCCAAAACCAATTACCTTTCTCCTGCTCCCTCTGGAACTGCTGCTCATCCATGACTAAAGCCCCCTTCATCCATGATCTCTTCCTCGCTCGCCTCTTTCAACTCCTTGCAACTCGCCCCTTTCAACTCCCAGCCACTCTATGCTCGGGGGACCTGTCCTTCTCTCATCAACCCCGCCCTGAGGGCCAGGGGGGTGGCGTGGGTTTCCTCCTTGCCAAGACCTGTCAATTCAAAACCCTTTCCCCTCCTCGCTTCCTCTCCTTCCCTTCCTTTGAGGCCCATTCTGTGCGTTTATACTCCCCTCTACACCTTCGTGTTGCTGTCATCTACTGCCCCCCCCCCCGGTTTCCTCTCCTCTTTTCTCCCAAACTTTGAATCCTGGCTCGCCTTCTTCCTCTCTGATGACACCCCCACTCTCATTCTTGGTGATTTCAACATTCACGTCGACACCCCTT
>QEPC01009046.1:114947-127264 GCA_003113815.1 Sphenodon punctatus | reverse complement strand
AATTGCTACACGACCAAACTCCCCCTTACCTCTCGGACCTAATCTTCCTACACACTCCTGCACACGCTCTCCAATCTTACTCTGTGCCCTCCCTCACTCTCCCTCGTTTCTCCTGCTCACTTAATCGTCTTCAACCCTTCTCCCTTGCCGCCCCCCATGCCTGGAATGCCCTCCCTGCCCACATCTGCCTTGCCCCCTCCCTCCACTCCTTCAAATCCCTCCTCAAGACCCACCTGTTCCTCGCTGCCTTCCTCAATCCCTGCTAGACGTTCCCATATACCTACTGTCTGCCCACCTCTGCAGACTGCTGCAACCTGATTGTAACCAAACCAAGCACACGCACCTGAGTCTTCGCACCTGCTTGAATGTTTGTCTGTCTTCTCCCCTGTCTCTCCCACTATCCCCTCTCCCTGTCTCCCCCTCCTTGTCTTTTAGATTGTAAGCCACAGGCAGGAGCCGCATCTATTTCTATGTTCTGTACAGCTCCAGGTCACACGACTGGCACTATATAAATAATAAATAATAATAATAATAATAATAATAATCTGTAAAATGAAATAATAATGACCTACCTTACAGGATCTTTGCAAAAGCATGACTAAATAGTAAAATTAAGAAGGCTATCAGAGCAAAAACAAATCCTTCAAAAAACTGGAAAAGTACTCCAAATGAGGTAAATAGGAATGAGCACAGACATTGGGTGTTTTTACACACATTAAACTTCTGCATAGAATGTCTCCCAGAACTTTTGTGTGTAAAAAGTTCTCCTGGTAAACTGCTTTGCTCCAGACAGTGGTGGTCATGTGGTTTCCATGGCAGCCCCTCACGTCTACAGCTGCGGCTACTTTAGGCTGCCACAGGGCAGAGTGTGTGTGTGTGTGTGCGTGCATGCGTGCGTGCGTGCGTGCGTGCGTGTTGTGTGTGTGAGAGAGAGAGAGAGAGAGAGAGAGAGAGAGAGAGAAGAATGCATCCAGGAACTGCCTCAGGGCAGTGTGTGTGTGAAGAATGCATCTGGAACTTACTTGTTAACCCAGAAGACTGAAAGACCAGCACTTTAAGGTGTGTGTAAAAATGCCTGTTGGTAGAAAAAGCATAAACCCATGATAAGACAGGCCAAGAGGGAATTTGACAAACAACTTGCTAAGGATACCAAATCCAATGGAAAAAAATGTTTCCAGCATGGGTGAAAACAGACATTAACTTAACTCCATTTTAACACTACTTTAAGGTCACTTTAACATTTCTTATGCATGTTGCAGGACTCTGTTGGTACCCTATGCAGCCTGGCAACATGCATAAGAAATGTTAAAGTAGTGTTAAAGTGGAGTTAAGGTGTCTGTTTTCAACCTTTTCGCCCTTCTGCCTACATCAGAGGCAGGAAATGTGCTAGAGAGACAGTTGGTCTGCTAGATGATCAGGGGATAAAGGGGGCGCTCAAAGATGCCAAGGCCATTATGGAAAAACTAAATCAGTTCTTACTGCTGAGGATATTGGGGTGATACCCACACCAGAACAATTTTTTTGTTGGTGAAGAATCTGGTGAAATATCTGAAATTATCAACAAGCCAGAAGAGGGTTTATTGCATATCAATAATTTAAACAGTAGCAAGCCACCTGGGTCTGATGGTATTAATCCAAGGTTACTGAAAGAACTCAAATCTGAAATTGCTAAACTGCTATCAGCAATATGTAACTTGTCACTAAAATCCTCCTCTGTGCCAGAGGATTGGAGGTTAGCAGGTGTAACCCCAATTTTTAGGAAGGGCTCCAAGATGACCCTGGAAACTACAGACTGATAAACCTGACATCAGTACTGGGGAAAATGGTGGAGACCATTGTTAAAAACAGAATTACTAGGAATATTGATAAGCATGATTTGATGGGTAAAAATCAGCCTGGCTTTAGCAAAGGGAAATCATGCCTATTAAAATGTTATGAGATTATTAATAAGCATGTGGATAGGGGTGATCCAGCTGATATAGTATATTTGGATTTTCAAAGAACTTTTGACAAAGTCCTTCACCAGAGACTCCTGAGCAAACTAAGTAGTCACGAGATAAGAGGAAGAGTCCTGTCATGGATCGGTAGCTGGTTAAAAGTTAGGAAACAAGGGGTAGGAATAAATGGTAATTTTTCAAGTTGGAGAGAGGGAAACAGGAAGGTGCCTCAGGTGTCAGTACTGGGACAAATATTGTTTAACATAATCAATAGTGATCTGGGAAAAGGGAGTAAGGTGGTTAAATTTGCAGATGACCCCAAATTATTCAAGGTAGTTAAGATCCAGGCAGATTGTGAGGAACAACATGGTGATCTTGCACTAGGTGAATGGGCAATAAAATGGTAACTTAATTTCAATGTTTATTTATTTATTCATTTATTTTTTAGAATTTCTATCCCGCCCATCTTGCCACAGGCAACTCTGGGCGGCTTACAAGGTTGATAAGTGCAAGGTGATGCATATAGGAAAAAATAATCTTCACTTTACATGCACAATGCTAGGTTCTGATCTGGATGTAAACACTCAGGAGAAGACTCTTGGAGTCATTGTGGATAGTTCCTCGAAGACATCAGTTTAGTGGGTTGCAGCAGTCAAAAAGACAAACCGAATGCTAGGCATCATTGCAAAAGGAATAGAAAATAAAAGGGAAAATATCATTATGCCACTGTATAAATCTTGGTATGATTTATTCAACCCCACCTTGAATATTATGTGCAGTTCTGATCGCCCCATCTCAGGAAATATATAATAGAACTGGAGAAACTTAATAGAAGGGCATCAAGGATGATAGAACTGATGTATCGACTGACATATGGAGTAGAGGCTCAACAGGTTAGGGCTGTTTGGCTTGGAGAAGAGGTGATTAAAGGAGGGGGGGGGGAATATGATAGAAGTTCCTAAAATCATGACTGGCACCAGGAAAGTAAATATGGAACTGTTGTTTGTCCTTTCTTACAATAAGAAAACAACGGGGTGCTCTCTGAAGTTAAACGGTGGCAGATTTAAAACAAACAAAAGGAAGTACTTTTTCACTCAGTGGACAATACAGTTGTGGAGAGTGTTGCGAACTTGCGAGAGGAGGCAGGGAAAGCCAGCAACATAACTAGCTTTAAACGGAAACTAGATACATTCTTAGAGGATAGAGCTGGAGCAATACTCACCATCTGCCGGCTGCCACTTGCCCTTCTGTCGGGCTGGTCTCGCACCGCCGCTGCCTCTCCGGGTCCTGCCTTCCACCTGCGGGACAGAAGAGGTCGGTAAGCATTGGGGCCTGGGGGAGCTTGATCTGGGATTCCTTCCCCCTCCCCCCCCACCACCTGCAGCTGGAAGCCGCCCGGGGGATACTTCAGCAAGACATCCACGGCTGTGCCTCCGAGCGATACTCACCATCTGCTGGCTGCTTCTGACCCTTCTGCTTGGCTGGTCTTGTGCCGCTGTTGCTGCTCCGGGTTCCTGCCTTCCACCTGTGGGACAGAAGAGGTCGGTGAGCGTTGAGGCCTGGGGAAGCTTGATTTAGGACTCCTCCCCCCCACTTGCAGCTGGAAGCCACCCAGAGGACATTTAAGGAAGACATTCGCGGCTGCACCGCAGGCTGCAAGCTGGCGGCTGCGAGCCAAAGAGCCGTGGCCAAAGGGCTGGCCCTTTGGGGCCCTTCTGGGACTCTTGGGGACTTAGGGGTTGGAACTGTTGTGACTTGCTAGGAAGATGGCTCCTGGGGTAGACGCCGACTCTGACAGGTGTTTCTGAAAGGAAGAGTGCCCTGCCTCTGGTTTTGACATTCTCGCTCCCCTGAGATACAGTTTCTGCCATTCTGTCTTAGGAAACCCCTAACTCACAGGGGAGACTTTGTTCTAAAGTCTAGTCACCTATGAATCTTGGCCTCGTAGCAGCTCTCTGGTAAGACTTTGTGGCAATCTTGCTGTATCTCCCCGGTTGTTAGCAGATCTTGGGTGGACTCTTACGTTTGGTGGCCAAGCTAGCGTAAGATGCCAAAGAAAAGGAAACATCAGGGCCCGTTCCCATGCAAAACAATTACGGCTAGAGGACTTTCTTAAAAATCCCCAGGTAGACTCCACGCTGGAATATTGTATGTATGGGCCTCTCCCAAAATTCAGAGCCCCAGCTCCCAGAGTCTGGGTTGCACCAAGAAGTGTTACCGGAAGACACAGTCTGTAGTTCGCCAGTACCCCCTTGTCCGCAGCCACTCGTGGAGTAGTGGTTTTGCTCCTCCTTTTACCCCTTTTATGGACTCTTCCCTTTTTGAGATCATGGGGAATCAATGCTGCTTGATCGGGGACCTTGTTAAGAAACTATATGCCCAATTGGAGATTCTCAGCTCTCAGTTTGAAGTCCAGTTGGGCAAACTGGATATTATATTGAATTCGCTCTGTGCTTTAGAGAAGGATCTAGGGCAGTGGGGTATCGGCCAGCTGGTGTTGCGCAGTTCTGTTGCTTCACGAACCCAACTTTGCACCAAGGAGGACTTTAATCCAACTAATGAAAAGGGACTTGGGGTAGTGGTATGCTCTACCCCACCAAGGGACAAGCCCCCCTTCTTTTTGGGTGAATTTGGGCTGAGGCGGGCAAGGCTACCTGGTAGGCGACCAGATTGACCTGACGAATGATAGGGAAGGGTCCCATATACCAGTCGTCGAGCTTAGCCAATGGGCAGGAAGAGGGGTAACAGCATTGATTAACCTAGACCTGATCGTTGACTTGTAGAGTCGGAGCTGCCCGTCGGAGTCAGTCTGCATGCCGTTTATAACCCTGACGTACGTTCTGCAATGTTTGCAGTGCATGGTGGTGTATTCGTTGAAGCTGGGCAATCAGAGCTCCGGCAGCAGGAACAGTTGTCGCCAGAATCTCAGGGAAGGTCAGCCTGGGGTGGTAGCCATGGGAAACAAAAAAGGGAGAAAACGCTAGGAAGCATTAGGGGAGTTATTGTAAGCAAACTGAGCAAGAGGGAGCAGATCAACCCAGTCATCTTGTAAATAATCTGTATAGCAGCGCAGGTACTGTTCCAAGATCTGATTCATTCATTCAGCCTGGCCATTAGTCTGGGGGTGGTAAGCTGAAGACGGCACCAGTTGGACGCCCAGTGCCGAGAAAAGCACTTGTCAAAAGCGCGTCACAAATTGGGATCCCCAATCTGAGACAATGGTAATGGGTAGTCCATGTAACCAAACCACTTGCTTCAGAAACAATTGAGCCATCTGGGGGGCTGACGGCAATCCACTATATGGAATAAAATGTCCCATTTTAGTGAATTGGTCCACCACAATAAGGATCGTGGTACACCCCTTGGACTCCGGTAATTCAACTATAAAGTCCAAGTTGACCCTCTGCCAGGGTCCTCAGGGCAACAGGGCTAATTGGAGAAGGCCTAACGGCCTTTTGCATTGCACTTTAGTACGACTATATACAGCACATCCCTGGACATAAGCCTTGGTGTCCTTTTGCATGGTGGGCCACTAAAAATGGCGCTTTGTAAGCTGTAGGGTTCGTTGCTGGCCGGGGTGTCCTGCTAAAGGGGCATCGTGGTGGGCCCATAGTATTTGCTTCCAGGCGGCACAAGGGACCACAAGGGCTTCCCCATGCAGTGGAAGATCGAGATGCTTATTCGTGGCAGTCGTTTTAATACCTTCAGCTTCTACTAACCATTTAAACTGAGTCGCAGTGATCCCTGGGGCTGCAAACATTTGTTGTGGTAAGATAAGTTCTCCTCGCAACGCGGCCTCGGGGGTATCCTCATAGCTCCTGGACAGTGCACATGCCATTGTGTTCTGTCGCCCGGGATGATAAATCACTTGGAAGTTGAAACGGGCCAAAAACAACACCCACCGGGCATGCCTACTGTTCAGGACTCTGGTGGTAGTGACGGAAGGTCCCGAGCTGTCATGGCTCCTAGTGTAGGTGGGGCCTTCTTTAGGTCCAGGGTAATCATAAAGGTCTGGGTACAAAAGGAAGAAACAATGGTTAACAGCTTGCATCGCCAGTCTATAGAGGGATTATGTTTTACAAGCCATGGCATCCCTAGAACCACTGGGAAGGTGGGGCACATACAACATCAAAGTTGAGAACCTTGTGGTGTTTATTAGGATTGTGGATCCTAATAATCCCTGGGTACAAGTGGTAACGGAACCTGAAGTCAGGGGGAAGCCGTCTATGGCAAAAACTTCCTTGGGTCTAGTCTTGGGTTGTAATGGAATATGGTATTTTTGCACCAGTGCCTTATCAATAAAGTTCCCCAATTCCCCCAAGTCTATAAGGGCACATACCACCAGCGACCATTGTGGGGATAGGGTAATTTATTTATTTATTTATTTATTGGATTTTTACCCTGCCCCTCCTAAAACAGCTCGGGGCGGCTTATAGTAAAAATAAAATATAAATATAAAAGCAATCTATAAAATACACTAAAACATTTTTAAAATACCAACCATTAAAACAGGACTAGGGAACAACCAAGTAAACAATAAATAGGATGAAGGGGGAAATAAAACCCCTACCCCCCTCCCTCCTTCCCTCCCCAAAGGCCTGGGTGAACAGCCAGGTTTTACAATTTCGCTGGAATGTTAAAAGGCTTGGGGCCAGGAGAGCTTCCTCCGGGAGGGAGTTCCAAAGGCGCGGTGCGGCCACTGAGAATGCCCTCTCCATTGTGGCCCCCCGCTTAACACGGGGGACCTCCAAGAAGGCACCCATAGCAGACTGAAGGAGCTGCTGGGGCGCAGAGGGCGAGGCGGTCCCTGAGATACGAGGGGCCCAGACCATGAAGGGCCTTATAGATCAATGCTAAAACCTTGAACCGGGCTCGACACGCTATTGGCAACCAGTGCAGAGTCCGGAGCACTGGTGTTATATGCTCCCGACGGCCCATCCCTGAAAGGAGCCGGGTCGCCACATTCTGCACTAGCTGAAGCCTCCAAACCAGGAACAAGGGCAGCCTCACAAAGAGCTCATTGAAGTAGTCGAGCCTCGAGGCAACGAAGGCATGGATGAGGGAGGCCAGGTCCGGGCCGGAGACGTACAGGCGCAGCCTCCGCACCAGACACAGCTGGCGAAAGGCAGCCCTCACAACTACCCCCACCTGCTGCTCCAGGTGGAGGTCCGCGTCCAATACCAGAGAGGTGTGGAGTGGGGTTGTGAGTGGGCGGAGCCCACTCTTAGTTGCGTTGCCTCTCCACCCCTATGATGATAAGGCCTCGTCCCAAACAGGACTCATAGGGCCAACTTACAACCTGAGGGGTCCTTATCCATTGTATGACGAGCGGGTTACCAAGGGTGTGCATGTTCCCCTAGGGTGTGTGTGTTCTAAGGGTATACTGCTGTGTCCGTGGGTTTCATTTCCCCTACCCTACCCTAACAGTATCTCCGGCCAACATACCACGGACATAGCAGCTCGTTTAGATGAGATGTCTCAGGCCATCCATGCCCTAGCCTTCGAAATCAAGGATATTAAAGAGAAGCAGAAGCAGGGGGCAGTGTGTGTGTGTGTGGGGGGGCCAAGACAGCGCAGGTGTCCCTCCTGCGGTAGAGGTTGTGGTCCCCCCAGAACCAGTGAGGGAAGGGGGCTCATGGGCGCGTGAACCCAAACACCCTCTTATTGTCAAGTTTAGTGAGGATAGACGCCAGTTCCAGGGGTTCTTGGCATTGTGTCGGCTAGTATTTCAAACACAGTCAACAATCTATGCCACTGATGCTACAAAAGTGGCTTTTATAATAGGACATTTAGAGGGAATCGCATTAGAATGGGCCACCCCATTACTTACCAAAAATAGTTCCCTCTTACGAGATTTTGAAAAGTTCATATGAGAATTTCAATTTCTTTTCGATTACCCCCACAGAATTAAAGATGCGGAAAATGCTATTATGTCCCTTAAACAGAGATGGGGCCCTTTGCTAGAATACGTAATGCACTTTCAGCACCTGGCAGTAGAAGTAAACTGGCCGGACAGTGTATTAAAGGTATTGTTCCACAGGGGGTTAAACGATGATATCAAGGACCAACTGGCCCTCACTGCCATCCCTGAAAAATGGGGGGAACTAGTAAATCTCACTTGCCAGATAGATAAGAGACTTACGGAAAGACGTCGAGAAAAACAACAAAAAGGAAGCCGAATGTGGGTGCCACGAGGTGTGGTGAGTTATCTGGGGAAGAGCGAGAACCCTAAATTGGATGAGCCCGAACCCATGCAACTAGGGGCCTCCTGAGGGTTCCTCACACTACAAGAAAGGGAATGGCGGAGGACCGGCAGACTCTGCTTTTATTGTGGAGAACCAGGTCACTTTGCGAGAATCTGCCCAGCGTTACCTCCTTCATGACGGGATCCGGGAAACGGGAAGGACCGGGGTGGGCAGGGGTCATCCTGGTAATGCACAAATTGTTCCCCCTGGCAGTAATTAGAAATAAGGAACCTAAGACAATCCCTCTAGAACAATTACGGATACCCTTCACACTTACCGCTCTAGCAGCATCCCTTACCGCTCTAGCAGAGCTGGCCTCGGAGGTGGTACTGGGCTCCTCCAGGACCTTGGTTCTGGGGGACTTCAACATCCACGCCGATGCCAGCCTTGTAGCAGCAGAGTGAGAATTCATGGCCGCCATGGCAACCATGGATTTGCCCCAGGAGGTTACCTGCCCAACCCACATGGAAGGGCATACCCTCAACCTGATCTTCAGTTCTGGCCTTGAGGTGGGGGGTCCGGTAGTGGGGGAGGTTAGGGCGGTGCCCTGTCATGGACGTACCATTGTCTCCTACAGGCCAGTCTCTCAGCACACCCACTCTAGAAGGGGAATGGGCCAGTTAGGATGGTCCGCCCTCAGAGGCTGATGGAACCTCAGTGGTTCCAAGAGGTCCTGAGGGAGTTAACCTTGGACCTGGACGGTCACTCTGTCAATGAGCTGGTCCAGCATTGGAACAGCTTGCTAGAGGAGGCCATTGACAGGGTGGCTCCAAGATGGCCTCTGCCTGGGTCTTCTCACCACAGGGCCCCTTGGTTTACTGAGCGGCTGCAGTGTATGAAATGTGTAGGCAGGAGGATGGAGTGGCGCTGGCGTTGGACTCAATCTGACTCTGACCAACTTCTCCATAGGGCCCATTTGCGGTCCTATGTTGAGGCTGTGAGGACAGCAAGGAAGGAGTTCCTTGCTGTTCTCATAGCGTCTGTGAAGTCACGCCCAGTGGAGCAGTTTCGGGTGGTGAGGGGGCTGGTTAGTCCAGCCTTCCTCCACCTGGACGGGGACTTGACCCGGACCAGCTGTGAGTAGTTTGTCACCTACTTTGCAGACAAGATCGCTCGGATTCAGAGCGACTTTAACGCTGAATTGGGGGCAGTAGGTGGAGAGCGTGAGGGGATGGAGGCCCCGTCTGGTCCATCTTTATGGGGGGAGTTTCAGGAAGTGACGCCAGCTGATGTGGTGGATGTCTTGGGGTCTGTGAGACCCACCTGTTGTGAACTTGATCCGTGCCCGTCCTGGTTGGTGAAAGTCTCCAGGGAGAGGTTGGAGATGGTGCTGGCGAGAGTGGTTAACACGTCCTTGCAGGGGAGGCTGTCGCCCAGCCTCAAGGAGGCTGTGGTGCGCCCCCTGCTGAAGAAACCATCTCTGGATGTGGATGCACTCTCCAGTTACCAACCTGTCTCTAACCTTCCCTTTTTAGGGAAGGTTATTGAGCGGGCGGTGGCGATCCAGCTCCAGGCGTATCTAGATGGCATCAGTTTCCTGGACCCGTTTCAATCTGGGTTCCACCCCGGCTATGGCACCAAGTTGGCGTTGGTGGCCTTGGTTGACAATCTCTGCCAGGAGATGGATGCAGGATGTTCAACATTTCTCATCCTGCTAGATCTCTCGGCCACTTTTGACACCGTGGACCATGGGCTGTTGTTGAGATGGCCGTGTGACCGGGGGGGGATGGATGGGACTGTGCTTGAATGGTTCTGGTCATTCCTCTTGGGAAGAAGCCAACAGGTGGTGTTGGAGGCTGAGACATCTTGCCCCCACGCCTTATCCTGCAGCGTTCCGCAGGGTTCTATTCTGTCTCCATTGTTATTCAATGTATATATGCAGCCCTTGGAGGAGGTCGTGAGGGGGTTCGGGGTGCGGTGTCACCAATATGCTGACGATACTCAGTTGTACCTCTATTTTTCTACGGACCCAGACCCTGCTGTCTCGGTGCTATCCCAGTGTTTGGAGGCTTTGGCGGATTGGATGTGGCAGAGCAGACTGAAGCTCAACCCCGATAAGATGGAGGTGATGTTGGTGGGGATAGTGAGGGAGGTGTCAGCCACTCTGATTGGGGAGGGGGTTCGCCCTCCTATAGCTCAGCAGGTTCGGAGTCTGGGGTTGGTATTGGATGCCAGTATGGCACTTCTTATGTTCTTCTTAAGTAGTTATGTAAAGTCAGAATAATATCACAGCCCCTTCCTTTAGGAGCTTTATGGCATAAGGGCTTGATCTTGAAGTCAATAGGAGTGTTGCCATAGACCTCAGTAGAATCAGGCTCAGGCCCTGAATCATTCTATGGCCAGGTAGAGTTTCTATTAGGAACCATGTTTTCATGAAGCAACCAAGAAACTGCTGCCAACTTCCGTATAACCAAGAGAGTGATTAAATGCTTAAAATATGCAGAAGTCCAATGTCCTATTTTTGCTTTAGATCCTTTTCCTTTTATAGGCTGTGGCTTATACTCCCTGCTTTGAAAACCTGTGCTGTTTGGAAACAGGAATTTATTTACAGTCTTAAAGTCTTTAACTAATCTTGGATGAATACTCTAAATTCACCTTTGGCACAGGAGTTGCAATTTCTCTAGCCAAGAAACAACTACGTATTGCATTAGTCCAGAAGAACTGGGAGATTTGAGAGGGTTAAGAATAAAATATATTCCATGATTCATATCTCTCCTGCAACTAGAAAAGTCAACATCTGAATTCTAATGTAACCAAATAGGGACTGAGAGTCCAAAATGTCTGGGTGTTTGCCATTTATTTGGGTTGTTACACGGTCAAGCCTAGGCATCACGCTGCACTAATGCATGGCATCAGCTGCGTGACCAGTAGCGCCACCGGGTTTAACCAAAAATAATTTGTGTACATTAAAAAACCACTGCACTTTGTGGTTGCTTAATAAAGGCTCAGTGGTGGAACAACAGAATTGTTGCATGTCAGGACTGATGTGCTCTGGCAGAGATCTATGGAGAGACTTGCACAATGCCTGCCTGCCCTCCAGTTTGCTCCTGCCCACTGCTCTTAGTCTATCTCTTTTAAGAGTAGTACGTTCACTGGCAAATGCTACATTCACCTAGCAAAAAAGGAAATAGCTTATATTTTCTCTGCACTGACTGGCTTGAATTCCCAACAATAAAGAAAAATTAAGACTGCTTTGATAGAAAATAGCATTCCTTTCTAGCCTGCAGGTAGAAAAAAATCTTGTTAGGGAAAAATGATGTAGATGCAAATTTGCAAAATTTGAATTCACTCTATTCATGTCAGTAGTTTGGGCACATTCAAGGAACAAGTGTGTGACTATAGCCCTTTTTACAGAGACACTCTAATACCAATAAAATGGGTGTTACGTTTTATTATACATGGTACAGGGCAACACTGCAGTCCTGCAACATGCACCCTTTTCACACGTGATGCCCCCACCTAGTTTTACCGTGGGTGGAGGCGTCTGTGTACACACCATTTGTGGTGGGTGTAGGTGTGCGCATGCTCCCGCGCACCACCCATCTCCACCCACCACCCACCCACCCACGGAGCAATCGGCAGGAGTCCGTTGCTCCGTGGGGGGGGGATGGAGATGGGTGTTGCATGGGAGCACGCACGCACCTACACTCACCGCAAGTGGTGTTTACATAGACGCCTCCACCCATCTCCACCCAGCGAAATTGGGTGGAGGCATCTCGTGTGAAAAGGGCCTATGTTGCAGGACTGCTGTGTTGCCCTGTACCATGTATAATAAAATGTTACACCCATTTTATCGGTGTTAGAGTGTCTGTGTAAAAAGGGCCTTTTAAAGTACTGAAGGAATATGACATTCCAATGCAGTAGACCCAAGAACCTTTAGAAAGTGGCATCTCCCTAAATCTTTCCTTCATTCATCAATTTTGCTCACTCAGAAGGACTCTGAATACTAGGGGTGGGAATTCCGGATCTACCGGTATCCGATAATGCCGGTATCGGGCGTACCGGCATTACCGGATTCGGCCCGGTAATCCGGCCCCGGTACCGGATTTCTGTGTACCGGTTTTTTTACATTGCAGCCATTTAAAAATGGCTGCAATGTAAAAAAAATTAAAGCCCAAGTAAAACAGTTTTTTTT
>QEPC01009046.1:98680-114847 GCA_003113815.1 Sphenodon punctatus | reverse complement strand
GGGGGAGGGGGAGGAATTTATTCCATTGGTTTCAATGGGGACACAGCGCCCCATTGAAACCAATGGATTAAATCCGGTACCGGTATACCGGATTTAATCCGGGAATCCGGTTTTCGAGGAACTGGTAACCGGTAAATCCGGTAGCCGGTACTGGGCCCGGGGTCCCACCCCTACTGAATACTGCTGCTTCCCTCACCAACACCTAGTTCTTCCTGGTCATTAGGGTACACAAGAGCTAATGTTGCAATGGGCTGCATTTTTCATTTCCGGTGGTGCTTCCTTAGCATTACCAGAACTTACCATGCAGTGCAACTGTTTCTATGTTAACCACCAAGGAACAACTTCTCCCTTATCTCATAGATTGCTATCATATACAGAGGTGTTTCTGTGGCAACAGCCAGGAAGTCTCCTTTTATTGGCTTAGGAGCCTTTTCACTGCTTCTTCCACAGCTTTCCCATAATTGAAGCACACGTTTTGAATACAAATCTAAAAACAAAGATGTAACATATTCATTTGGCCTTATAGTCCACAGTACAATCGCAGTGACAATGTCCACCAACAGATGTTTTAAAAGAAAGTGTGAAAAATTGCTGTCCAGGATGGAATAACCTTCACATAGGAGAAGATTCTTACTGAACTCAGATTGATTTATGAAAATTTAATAAGATAAGATGAGTTTTATTTATCCTATTACTTATTTATTTATTAAATACGACTATGAATGTTCATTATTAAGACTGAAAACAGATTTCACCAAAATGGGAAATCTCATCAAAATCCCTGTTCCCAAAACTGTCTCACTCTAAGAAATAACCTCTTGGTATTTGGTAATGTCTCTGCTAACATTTTGTTTCTCAATTTACCAACTTTCTGCTTACCTGGATCCCGTTTACCACGTTGCCATCCATTTCAAATCCTGGGAGGTAATACCAAAGCAATACCACATTTCTTATACTTCATTTTTCCTTGTACTCCTTGTCACTCATTGGTTGGTATGCAGATTCCAGTTCTACAATCCAGTTGCAGTTTTGTCAAAGCAAAGGAAACAAAATAGAAAAGCAATTCTGATTGGAGACTGTGACAGGGTCATTGGAGACCTGTCACGATCACCGCTGGAAAAGAGATCCAGTGAGAACTGGTGTGTTGTAGCGAATAAGGTGCTGGACCTGGAAGACCAGGCTTCAGATATCACCCCAGCCAATGAACTCACTGGGTGGCCCTGGCCAAGTCACAAGCTCTTGGCCTCAGTTGCCCATCTATAAAATGGGAGCGCGTGTGTGTGTGTGTGTGTGTGTGTGTGTTCACCTCATTCTTGTCCATCTTAGATTGTAAGCCCATTGGGCAGGGACCTGTCTCTGAAAACCTGTCACTGTAAAGTGCTTCATATGTCTAGTAGTGCTATAAAAATGATTAGTAGTAGTAGACATGGGTCTTGGCAGGACCTGCAACCTTGGGGTCATCTTTGACTCCTCTCTTTCCTTCTCTGCTCACATCCAAAGCACTTCCAAAACTTGCCCTTTCTTTCTCTATAATATTGCCAAAATCCATCACTTCCTGTCTGAACACACTGCTAAAACTCTAATCCATTTTTGCATCACATCCCACTTAGAGTACTGCAACCTGCTTCTCACAAATCTCCCACTGAGCCACTTATCTCCACTCCAGTCTATTCAAAATTCAGCTGCAAGACTCACCTTCCTTACACGCTGTTACAACCATGTAACCCCTTTTCATCAAGTCACTATACAGGCTCCCTATTCGCTTCTGCATACAGTTGAAGCTTCTCCTACTCACCTACAAGTGTCTTCACTCTGCAGTTCCTCAGTACTTCTCCTCTTTTATCTCTCCCTACACCCCTACTCGTAACATCCATTCATTGGGCAAGATGCTTTTATCTATGCTCTTCTCCTCCATTCCCAGCTCCCATCTCCGCGCTTCCCACCTTGCTGCACCATATCCTTGGAATAAATCACTCACCACGCTCACCACGGCAGGGGGTTGGTACCGCCCCCTTCACCTTCTGGGAAGGAGATGAGCAGTCGTGAGGTGGCCGCCTCATCACGTGTGTCCTGGAGGAGGGGGCGGGTCATTGCCCGAGAACAAGACGGGCACCCAGAGCTCTTGATACGCGTGACTTCCGGGCACCATTTTAGGTTCACTGCTCGTCGCCTCATTCTGGGTTGCAGCAGCGAGCAGAGAAGACGTGCACCCAACAACCCACCCATCCCCTTTTTGACAGCACTCCGAGTTAAACCTGGTCACCAATTAGGACCAGAAAGGAATTTTCCCTATGTCTGATTGGCAAACTAAAGGCAGGTGGTTTTTTTTGCCTTTCCTGGAGTGTCAGCTTATTCAGCCAGGGGGCGGTATGGCATTTAGCCGGTGGTAGGCTTGCAATTGCCGCACTCTTTGGTGGTGGGATGAGCTAGGGGAGTTCTGAAAGGTCCACAGTTCAGATGCATAGGCAGAACAGAAACATCTCCTTAAGAGATGGGTAATGCCATACATAGCTGCACAGTGTGGCCCACTGTATGGCCATCCCAGGGGCGAGAGGCAAACGGCCAGACCTACTGGGCGGACAAGGTGTCAAGCAGGGAATAATGGTGTTCTCACCCTTGTTTCACCCCTCAAAAGGGGCCTAGGTGTGAACAACCCACCCCGCCCGGGGGAACCCAGGATCACGGCAGGGGGTAAGTTAACTTTGGGAAGTAAGGACAAAGGAAGGTTCCACTCGGGTTTAACTCAAGAATGTCCGGACCAGTTTGACTGGTGATAAGGGACATTCACCTATCTAGGATAGGGACCTCCTGGTTGTTTACAAACAGTTAAGTAATAGAACCCCAGTTCAAAGTGGGAAGGGCTACGCCTTCCCCCTTTTGAATGTAATTTAACCAATAAAGAGTGTGGCCTTTCTATCCCACAAACTGTGTCCTCATCTTCTTCCTGGGGGTGCGTAGACAACTTCCTGAAGTGGTGCATCAGGCCACCTCCGTGTCCATATTCAAGTACTGCCTAAAGGCCCATTTCTTTGAGACTTCTTTTAAATCATGAACCCAGGCCTTATCCTTGTCATAGTTTTGTGGATTTCAACCATTTTAACTGAAATAAATAAAATTACTGAATACCTGCATCCTGTAGTCCATTATTCATAGGAAGACTCTTATGTGTAGTTGTCTATGTCTTTGTTTCTTGATTAGATTGTAAGCTCCATGGAGCAGGGACTGTCTTTTTTTTTTGTTTTTTTTTACTGTGCTGCATATGACTAGTAGTGCTATAGAAATGATAAATAGTAGTAGTAGTAGGGCTGCAGCTTTTGCAGGGCAAGTTAGCTCAGAGTAGCTGTGGTCTCTTTAAGAAGGTTAATAACATGGGGCCTACGTAGGTCAGTTAACTGGCTACAGCTGAGAAGGCTGTGAGCTAGAAAGTTCAGACGCCCTCAGAGAGAAGGGCATAGTAGTGAACAGAGAGCTGACTCTGTCCGGACAGAGTATCAATGGAGCCAGGAGAACAAGCTGGAAAGCCAGACTCTCCAAAAAGCAGGACGGGGAATACCTGCCAGGTATAGGCTGATAGAAAGCCTAATCATACTGCCTGGAACAGTCTGACCAAGGAAACTCTTCCATGGAGTCAGAGCCCTGGAATCACAGGTGGGGTCAAACCACAGTACTGGAACAAGGAAAGGGCTTGGCTATACCAGGACAGTTTGGGGGACCCAGATTTACTGGGAGAAACCTCTTGCCAGGAGGATTGGGCTGTCTAGTAAGGGTTGCTTGAAGGCCAGACCCAGACAGATCTCTGTGGGTTCAAGCTTCACAACTAGGCATGACCAGGGTACTGAGAGAGATTTTGAGTAGCAGTGGCATGAGCTAATTCTCTCCAGAAGCCTGCAGAGAGGATGTCTTCCAGGAGGATCAAACCTGACGCTGCTACATAGGCACTGGAGTGGAGAGGCTATATGGAGAACTAGGGCGAGGTTAAAAGGTGGACTCTTTGCACAGTGATTGGCTCAGAAATGTGAAAAGAGCAAACACAGAATTAAAACGGTACCCTCAGCAATGCAGTAAGTGGTAAATGAAGGGTACGCAGTTTGTGGTAAGTTTAAAGTCAGTAAATTGAGACAGTATCTCATGGTATTGTGAGAATAGAGAAATTGCATCAATATTGGGAAATAGGGGTGTGCATGTCGTTTTTGTTATTACAATTACAATAACGACAATTGTTGTTTTTGTTATCATTATTGTAATAAAGAAAATTACAATCGATAATAACAACAGTAAACAACACTGTTGTTATCATTGTCATTATTAGTGCTATGGCAGTTGGGTTTTGAAGGGAAAATGTGGAGAGGGGAGGAGGGAGCAGATATCTCGGAGCCCTAAACAGGGTTGAACTCTTGAACTGTGCCTGAGTTGGGAGGGGCGAGCAGCTCAGCAGTATCTGATGGATGTATTGCTGGCCAATGAGCAGCGCAAGCAGGCCCCAGCAGTCTCATGGCACTCTGTGATTGCTCAATGCATGCTGCCTCCCACAACCAATCAGGGGAGCTTTGCAGGAGGACACTGCAACCAGGAGGGCCAGGTTTTTTCTCTCCGTTCTGTGAGAGTTCTGCTTGTCAGGTTGCATTTACAGAACTGTGGTGCTTGCACATAAAAAAATCCTCCCTAGCCCTCATTGTATTACCACCAATATCTTTCCTTTCTCACACCCTACATTTTACCTTCTCCCCCCTGTACATTATATATAGATAGGTAGTATAGATTAAATATATATATATATATATTATAGACATATAGATTAGATTAGAATAGTTATATAGATAATTGATTAGGTAATAGATAGTTTTCCCTTTCCCTTCCCCGTCTCCCTTAGATTTACATAGATATTACATGTGTACATATAGAGAGAGATTCGATATTATATAGGTGTTTAGGCTAGTCTGTTTTATTATATATATTATGTTATAAAATATATAATATGTTATTTGAATCAATACCGATAACAATACCAATACCAAAAATAAAATCTTTGTTTGAAACAATACTGATACCAATAATGACAATGATAATGATAATTACATTGTCGTTAATAACAATAATGACATTTTAAAATAGCAAAATGATAACGAAAAGTGAAAATGACATGGGGGACTGGTGCACACCCCTATTGGGAAAGCAGTCAGGAAATTGATCCCGGTTCCCAATATGGTAACATTTATCACGAGCAGCAGTTTAGTTGCTTGTTTCAACCCTCTTAATTATCCCTATAAATGTCTAACTCTTTTTTTAGTCCTACTCTGCGCAAGCTAATGTGTTCCATTTTAAAAAAGAAAATTATTTCTTTTGATCATTTTAAATGGGTCGCCTTTTAATTTTATTGAGTCCCTTGTTCTTGTGTTTATAAGAAAGATTATTTAGAAGCATCTGACTAACAATCTCTGCATGAGTCCTTTGCTTTGCATGGCTTCCCATCACACAGGCTGACAACCAATCGCAATTCAGACAAGCCTTTTGTGAGCTTTACTCCCATGCTGATGGTGAACAACAAAATGCAGCAGGTTAGCAGGGGTTTTTTGTGAATGTTTGTACCCAAATGTTCTTGTCTATGCTTTATCCCACAGCAGGTGCTTCAATAACAATGGCATTAAAGCTTAGCATCCCTACCTTAGGTTTAGAATAAGAAGCCAGTTTGTTATTTTTATTCCCACGTGCCACATTTAATGAATGCACATTTTAACCTTTCAAAACACTGTACAGATTATAAACAATTTCCTTTTTCTGGAAAACTGCAAGCTTAGAAAATTGTGCCTATAAACAAACTGGACAGAATTTAAACACCAAGCCAAGGTAATGAGGTACTGGGAAGAAAGATGAGACCTAGATTGTGACCACCCACAATGCTAAAGATCTCTCAGGGGGGTCCTTCTTACCATCATACCCATTTGCAACTATTTATCAGCCTATATTAACTCAAACATCAACAAAAGTATCTGATTTGCCAAGCAACTATCTTAAAGTCTGTTTTAGCTATTCTGTGTTCAAGATGTGAGTCACATTACTTATTGTATTATTTATTTAAGAGTTAACTTGATTTTCACCCCCTAAAGGGCTACATCAGGAATGGGGAATCTTTTCTCTCCCATGAGCTGCTTTAAAAATTATTACAAGCTCTGCAGGCCAGATAGGAGCCTGGGATATATTTAAGGGGGCTTCTCAGGTTAGAGGAAGGAAGGGAAGGGGCCAGATCATCAATTTATGCCACCATGGATCCAAATGCTATCCTTAAGTCATGCCCTCATCTCTGTTTCCCTTTTCCTGAGCTCTGTCATGAACACAGGCTTCAAGGAACAATAAGTATTATCAAGTTCAGTGTCTGATCTTGAGGCCACGGGTTCACTGTTCCCTCCGAATGGAATTAAGGCTAAGCCACCAAGCCAGTTAGCCAGTGACAACAAGACAGGGGACCAATCCCTTTCCCATAGGTGCATCACTCAAAGAACAAGATGATGATAATTGATGATTGATTTATGATGATTGATGATAAATTGTATCTATATAGAGTCCCCTGCCCTACATGGCACTTGGGAGCACTCCACAAACTATAAAACAATATAAATAGTATAAAACAAACAATTAAAACAATTTAAAACAATAATAAAATAAATAGGGGAAGGAAAAAGGGAGAACAGAGTACACTTAAGGGAACCAGCAGTGGATCCTAAAAGTACCTAGAAAATAAATATGTTTTGAGGTGATTTTTAAAGGTAAGGAGGGAAGAACTGAGATGGACATCCAGAGGGAATGAGGGGCCGACACAGCAAAAGTCCAGTCACCTGCCAACTTAAGATGCAAGGGTGGAAACCCCAAACAGCAGATGGTTCCTGAGTGCAAATACCCATCGGTGTGAGACTCTGGAAGTAGGTCTCAAATATAGTCAGGGTCTAAACCATTCAGGGCCCTAAAAACCATCAGTACCATCTTAAACTCAATCCATCGCTCCACAGGTAGCCAATATAGAGAACACAGGGCAAGTGTCACATGATCATCATGGCTGCCCAAACCAGTAAGCAGCCATGCTGCTGTTTTCTGAACAAGCTGAAAGTGATGGATAAGCACTACTGGTAGCCCATAAAAAAGGGAATTACAAAAATCAAACCTTGTAGTCACCAGGGCATAGTAACTGTGGCAAGGTGAGCCTGAGATAAATAAGGACGCAACATATGCAAATTGTATAGCTGAAAAAAGCATTTCTGAACCACGTCTGACACCTGGGTTTTCATGGACAGAGCATGGTTAAAATGACGCCCGAGTTCTTTACTTTGCCCACTACCTCCACCAGGACCTCATCTACATTCAGGGGCCTGAGGGAGGCAAGGGCATCCTCATATCGGCTGCCCCTTCCCACCAACATCACCTCAGTCTTCCCCAATGTTAGCATGAGGTAGTGCTGATGCATCCAGGTGGCTATATCATTCAAGCATTCCTCAAAGGCAGAGACTGGGTTGGCAGGGCTCACAGGGCAAGTATACAGTTATGTATCATCAGTGTATTTATGATACTCAACCCTGTGCTTGATCGTGACATCCCTAAAGAGCTACATGTATACGATGAACAACATGGACAAAAGAATAGAACCTTGAGGAACACCACAATTCAGGCCCCTCAGGGATGACACACATCCATCCATCACCAATTGGCTCCTCCCTTCCAGGTATGACTGAAACCACCAACCAGAAGCTCCTGTCACATCAGCAACAATATTAAAATACAAGGATGGTGGGAACTAAGGGATCTATGAAGGTGTAAGGTGCCAGGAGGGACACTATAGACACAGCGGGTTCACAGCTGTCCCAGAGAGGATTCAACAATGACAATGAAACACAAGGGTAGAAAGTGCAACACAAGACAAGGGACGTAAAAGAGAGGACAAGAGAAAGCCTCTTGATTTGAATCATTGGACAATGTTTTGAATCATTGGACAGAACAAATTTGTCTCAGGATAACATGGAAGTGTTATGAAGGAAGACACAAATTAAGGGAAAGGGGGGAGAACCAGGAAGGGGGGGAGGTACTAGGCAAGGATAACCAGATGTAGCTAGGAGAGGGACACGGCCCTAAGCACCACACAGGACATATCAGGCACTTGTTAGAGAAGGACACTAACAGAGGACACTAAGCAAAACAAGGGGCCATCAGGCATGAACTATGGAATGGGACCAGGCATACAGCAAACAAGTACCAAGCATAACTTTAAGAAACACTCAAAGGATTCAGAGGGGCACGGGACACAAAGCAGGGCACAAGCAACACAGGCAGGGAAGACAGCACTGAGCAAGACACAAACAGAACACATAAGGGGCTATGAGGAGAGCAACACCACTAGCAGATGAGTAGGAGCAAGCCTGAGAGGCAGGCCAGGTGAATCAGGACATAGAACTAGGGCCAAAGGAGGGACTGGGATGGTAGTCACCTTAAGGGGAACACAACGCAGGTAACACAGCAAGGAGGAGGAGGCAGAAACACAACAAGGGGGGGATGCAGCTTAGCACAAAGGAGGTGGAAAGAGAAGGCAAGCTGCAACAGAATAGAGCACCCAATGACACACTCTAGAGACAAGGGAAAGATATCACCTTGGCAGCAGAGACTCCAGGAGTGGGCCAAAGCACGAGCAGCAAGGGAACCAGCATCAGACGCTCGTCACCTTCCAGTGGCTCCCAACCTGCCTTATAAGCAAGCTGGGACCCATCAGGAAACTGGTGGGTATGGCTACCAATAGGCAAGAGAGGGAAGGAAAACACTGAATACATAGTCCAAACAGGCCAGGCAGTGGCACAGGAGAGAAAAAAACCCAGACTCAGAGGTCAAAGGGTCAGGGCCAAACCCTGACAAGCTCACTCTTTCAGTGATTGAGGGTAGAAAGTGGATTCATGGGCCAGATCCAGGAACTGGAGGAAATAAAACCAGCTCTAAGCCAGATTTTGGCACACAGTGCATAGGCTCCTTACCAGTCTGTGTCGGCAGTGTCGGTGCCATTTCGGTGGCCATTTTGCATATGTGCAGTGATTTATTTATTTATTTTTATTTAATTTTTTTAAATTTTTAAATCACTGTGCATGCACAAATGCCTGCCAGACCATTCTGCACATGCCCACCCTTTTCCAAAACAGGTGCTCAGAGCATTTGAAAATGTAGGCTAAAGGGTGTATATTTTAGAAATATTGAATCAGGATCTGGCTGCTGCTCCTATTAAAGAGAAAAATGGGGCCCATAGTGGAAATTTCTGCTCTGTTTCATTTAGATTAATAGCCAGGCAGATTCTAAACATGACTTGAGATCAGCTGGTAAAAGGGGTTAAGGCCTTTACATACTATTTTAAGAATAAACCGAGAATGCCAAAGATAGCAGTTCTTTATTCATGCAGATTCTGTATTTGTCAAAAGGGGAAAACAATTCTTAACCCAAAGAAATGCTCCTTGGAGACAGCATCTATTACTGCTGCCACTGCTTGTGGAAAGATTGTTCCCTCTGACCTCTGTGGAATGTGATGAAATATTAGCAGCCTATAGGATCAGATATGGAGCAGTAAATAGCTGATTCAATTAAGATGGACTTTCAGCAAAAGCTGAAGCTTGTGATAAAATAAAGCACATCTCCTTGATTTTAATTTGCTTGCACAAGATTATTTTCGCATGCAAAGGCTGCCAACCAATTTTAGGATACTTACTTAGTGATCGCCAAAGTGAGGAGGGTGGATGGGAGGATGGATGCATATAAAGCAAAGGGTCATCTAGCCCAATCCCTTACTCCAAAATAGGGGGGGAAATTATCACGGAGGACAGACTCAGATTCTTCCACGAGGCCCTTGAAGAAGTGGAGCATGCTCTGATAGAAGTTTTTGTAGGAAATGTTTTGAATCATTGGACAGAACAAATTTGTCTCAGGATAATGCTCAGGTACTCCGATTGTAACTCTGATTATAGTTTTCATCAATTCTGGGTCCTGCTACAAGTTATTTCAAAATTTTGGTGACTTTATCAAACTTTTTCTAATTTAGGTGAGAATAGCCCTTTCTGCTTACTTTACCAGTCAGCCACTGAAAATTCTTTCTTGCTTGGGTTCAGTACACTGATCATAGATTCAAAGACTAAACTTTGTCTGTTTAAGAAATCACAGGCGCACACACACACATGCTGCTTCAATTAAGAAGCCTTCTTTATTCAACTGTTCTTTATGTTTAGCTCCTCCCACTCTACTCTGCTGACACAGAAATGGCATGATCTCAGGTGAGATTAACACACACAATTCCAATTTTGATACATTGTGTAATGAGGGTGCATAGATTCAAGTCACCAAAGTTAGGCTCAGAATGGGTAACAACTAGGGATGAACAACTTGCATTCTGTGAGAATGGGTGAGCTTCTCGCACTCCTCCAGTGAGATCTCATGCGTTCTCGACAGGGTTTTCGAGAATCTTGTGAGATTCTCAAAAACCTCAAAAAACATTCTGCAAATGCACAAATGGCTGCCTCAAAACATTCTGTACATGCATGGCCCCCTAGAGGCCATTTTGCACATGTGCAGAACAATTTTTAGGTTTCTCAAAAATCCCGTAAGATTCTCGAAAACCCCAAAATGCTCTGCACATGCTCAAAATGACGGTAGCGGCATTCTGCACATGTGCTGCCCCAAGTGGCCATTTTGTGCATACGCAGTCCATCATGGGGGCCATTCAAGAATCTCAGCAAGAATGGGAGTGAGAATGCCAATTCTCTCAAGGTTATTGAGCCAGAAAATTTCAGCAAGAACCCCACTCACTGAAATTCTTGAGGGGCTTGAGAACTCATTTCAGCCCTAGTAACAACATACTCAAACTCAAAACTCATTTATTTAGCACTGGCTTTCACCATGGCCCCAAAACACAACAAAACAACCAATTACAGTGAAACTTAAAGGAAGAAAAAAATAAAATCAACTAACATAAACATACACAAAAGATTTTTTAAAAGGTATAAAATCTAATTAAACAGCAGCAGTATTTCCAGCCCGTACAAATTTCCGCTTGCACTGCTCTGCCAAATAAGCGAAAGTGGCTACTCTCAGAATATCTAGTTCATCCTTTTGTTGTAACAACCAAATCACTTTTTTTTTTTGACTCATAACATTTTTCATCTTCCCAAAGAGTGGCCCAACCTAGTATCTCGCTAGTCAGCATAAAAGTCACAGTCTAAGACATAGTGCATACTGTGTCTTCACCCACTCCAGCAGAACAGGGACATGTTCACAACTGCCTAGGCATTCCCTGTTGCCTACCTTCCAAAAAAGCAGTTGGCATTTGCTCAAGTCTCATTCTACAATACGAGGCCTTTAGCAACCTGTTTAAATTCATTTTCAAGTAATATTCCATAAAGCAATCCTGAGTCCAATGGATATACAAAGGTGCAATATATCAATCCCTGGCACATGCCAAGACTGATTGACCAGCAATATCATCAATCCTTTATAAAGGTAGTAGCTTATCCCACATAGGGACCAGTCTATTATTGTCTAAACAGCAGCCACCCATCCCACAAAGGATAAGGGAATGAAACTGGTCCCTATGAGGGATAAGCTACTACTTTTATAAAGGATTTATGATATTGCTGGTCAATCAGTCTTGGCATGTGCCAGGGTTTGTTTTATTGCTCCTTTGTATATCCATTGGACTCAGGATTGCTTTATGGAATATTACTTGAAAATGAATTTAAACAGGTTGCTAAAGGCCTCGTATTGTAGAATGAGACTTGAGCAAATGACAACTGCTTTTTTGGAAGGTAGGCAACAGGGAATGCCTAGGCAGTTGTGAACATGTCCCTGTTCTGCTGGAGTGGTTGAAGACACCCTATCCCTGTCCACCGAACACCTGACCAAACAAAAATGACGTTTATTATTAAATAAATAATAATAATTAATAATTTATTTATTATTATGCCAGCGATGTACCTGTCACTGTACAGTCAGTAGTTACAGACAGGCCCCTACCCCAAAGGGCTTACAATCTAAGAAACAAGGAAGGGAGAGATGAGGAGGGGTGAACGTCAGGAGAGACAAGGATACATTCATGAGTGTGAGGAGATGCAGGTGCACATGTTTAACTTAGTTACAGGGAAGAGATTCAGAGGGAGGGAGGAGGATGCAATTTCACTCATGATGAGCCAGGGAAAGCCTGACAGAAGAGGTAGGTTTTCAGGAGGGATTTGAAAGTTGGGAGGGAGCAGAGTAAATGTATCCAGGGAGGGAGTTCCAGGCCTGGGGGGCAGCAAGAGAGAAGAGGTGAAGACATTTAGAGGAGCAGGGGAGTTGTAAGCAGGCGATGGTGGGGGCAGAGGAGGAGCGAGGCTTCCAGACAGGAGTGTGGTGGGATACAAGAGCAGTAAGATATGGAGGAGCAAGGCCTTGAAGAGCCTTGATGGTGAAGACTAGGAGCTTGTATCAAATGTAGAGAGAGCCAGTGAGGGCAGAGAGGAGGGGCTGAACAAGGTTAAAAGCGATGGGTAAGGTGGATGACTTTGGCAGCAGAGTGTTGAACAGAGATGAGGGGGGCGAGATCAGAGCAGGAGAGACCAGTAAGGAGGAGGTTACAGTAGTCAAGGCAAGAGATGACTACAGTGTGGATTAGGGCTTTTGGAGTGTAAACAGTAAGGCAGGGCTGGATTCAGCAAGAGCGTACAGGGCAAAGTGTAAGGATTTGGCAACATCCTGAATCTGAGGTGTAAAGGAGAGGTAGGATCCAAAAATGAATCCCAGGCTACGCACCCAAGGAACACGCTGGATGGTGACACCCTCAATGGAAACAGAGAAGCAAGTAGGAGGGGAACATTTTGGAGGGATGATGATGAGTTCGATCTTGAATTGGTGGCGAGACATTCCCCCCCCGACCTTATATACATTCATGGTACAGAAAGTATATACAGAATTACGGTCAATTGTTGGAATTGTAGATAGATTCATAAGGTGTGCTTATTTCTTTTATTATTTGGTCCAGGACTTAGTTTGAGTTTTTGTCTTTCCTTATTTTCCATGAGTTACTGAAAAAAAAGCCTTCAGCTTGGGGGCATATCAAAATAAAAAAATGTGATAATGCAGAGATTGCTTGGAAATTAATTTTTTTAAATATGCTTCAAAAGCCTGCCTGGATCTGTGTGCTCAATAAAATTACTCTGAGTCTCTACTATTTCAGTAGCACATAATCCAAAACAATTGCCAGGAACCAAAGTTTTAATCTTTTTCCTGGTGTGACTAATATCTAATGTTCTTTGGAAGGCTCATCATCACATATGGAAAAAAATATACCAAATCTTTTGTGTTCAGTGGAAAGCTCAGGTTCATCATCCGTTATGATAATAAATCAGAAACACCTGATGAGGTCACTCAGACAATGCAGCTTATTCAACTATCTGAGCTCTGTTTCCACTTATTCTAAAGTCTATGAATCCATCCAAAATGTCCCAATACAAGAATGAGAACTTTGAACTGAGGCAAAAACAGATATGAATAAGACACTACTAAGTTAAAATGTAAAAGGAATGGTGTATCAGACCAGTTTGGTGGCTCTCATCCACCATTGCTTTTAGCAGTGGAGTATACGTAGTGCTTTCTTTGCAAAACAGTAAAAAGTATTGCTGAGCTTACTATTATGTAAGTAATAGGGATACCAGCCAGTGTGGTCTAATGGTTAAGTGTTTAGTAGTTGGACCAGGAGGTACGGGAAGACCCTGGTTTAAGTTTCTGGGTGACCATGGCCCGTTACAATATTCTCTCAGCCTAACCTCACTCACAGGTTTGTTGTGAGGATTACAGAGTGGCAGGAGCCAATCTATAATTAAGGCGTCTTGCATGCTCCATGATAAAGCCCGAACATTCTATTAATTATAAAATTGACATGATTAAATTTAGGATCGTGACATTTGTGGTAAAGGATCACTGGAGTAAGTGGTTCAATCTGTCCAAATTTAAGCAGAATCGGTTGCATAACAGCTGAAATTAAAAACTGCACTTTATTTCTTTCTTTCTTTATGTATTTATTTATTTATTTATTTTAAAAATGTATACCCCACCTCTCTTGGCACAGGCAACCCGGGGCGGCTAACAACATCAACAATAAACACAATAAAATATCATAAAATATAATAAAACATCAATACAAAAGAAGATAATAAAAACCACCACCACCCCTCACTTTGAAGCCTGTTTTTTCAAAAGTTAGTCCATCTCGATCTTGGCAGGGTAAAGGGGTTTTGTGTTGGTTGGGAGGAGGTGTAAGCCTTTTAGAAAATTCAAGGGGGATGCCAGGGGGTGCCTTCTGGTTTGCATTTTGTAAATCTAGTTAGTAGTTTTTAAGTTATGACATCTTGAAATGTCATAACTTTCAGAGTTAGCCTATGGAGACAATCCTGAGTGTGGAGTGCTTGCAAACATTCTATGTGTAATGCAGAGACTGTTTAAAAGCAAACAGTCTTGAATACTGGGGACTACAACTCCCAGAAGGCACTGCTTGCTAGAGCCTATCAGTGCTCGGGAAAGAGAGGGAACTGCACCTCCCAGGGGGCAGTGTGAGTGACTGGTCAGCCATGTTTAGAGCTGATCTGGTGGGGAGAGAAGGAGAGCAAGGCTTGTGGAAGGGAGAGAGCTGAAGGTCATTCTGATCTGATCCCACACAGCAGGAGCCTCAGCTTGGGGGCCAGGGACACCAAGATGGCTAAACAACAGAGCTAGAAAATCCCACAGTGATGTTTGGGGTGGCTGATCTTTCCCCCTAAAGCTTTCCAGAATCACAGAGCTCATGGATTTTAGTCACTGTCCTTCCCTCTCCAAAATGTGGGGTGTCTGGACTGCAACTCCAATGGGGTGCCCCATTGGAGGAGCATGCCTGGAATTTTCCTGGGATGGTCGCCAGTGAAGAAATAGGGAAGAGGTTTATCCCGGAGACAGGGACAGGAGGCTACAGGCGGGGTGGTATTGATCTTCTTTCAGCACTTCTTCCGCTGACTTTCTCAACCTCACTAAGGAATGAGGCGTAAGTGGGTGCTCTGGACTGAAACAGTGGGTGTTCTGCAGGAGGGAGTCAGGGCGATGGTGGGGTCCTGTGCAGAGCAGTCCTGTGTGGTGGAGTGGCAAGCTTAGTCCTCTCAGGAGGATTCTAAGAGCCTCAGCCCAGGAAGGGAAATCCTAGGGGGAGCAGGAAGGGAGGGAGCATACATGAAGGGTGGGGACATTAAGGGGCAGAGTCTCTGTAAATAGCTTCCACAGTGGAAGCAATGCACAGGGGGAGAACTTTACAGGGAACAGCTTTATTGGGGATACAGAATATGGAACCCAGTACAGGAGGAGGTCTGCAGAGTGGACAGCATTGTGTAAGAAAGAGATCCCTGTCTTTTTATCTATTTATTTTACCATTTTTCTGCCCCACCCCCTCTTGCTCACAGAACATCTCAGGGTGGCTTACAAAATGCATAAATAAAACATAACATAATAAAAACACAAACATAAAATATCATTTAAAACATTAAAATGCTAAAAACTAAAAGGACAGAACTCTAAGGGGTAGTAAAGTGATGAAGTCTTGTAGAGACAGAGAGTTACAGAATAATGGCCATAATTGTGCTGGGGAGAGCCCTGGACAGAGGAGAACTGAGTGAGGGAGCTTTGTACAGGGGGAAATCTGCAGGATGGGCCTCATTATGCCAGGTGGCGAGTCCTGTACATGGGAACAGCAGAGTCAGGGAGCCCTGTGCAAGGAGTGAACTAGCCAGGGAATCCTGCACAGGGGGAGGTCCTTATAGAAAGCAGTGTTGCACAAGGAAAAGAGCTCTGACAGTGGGGCATAGCGTTGAAGACTCCTGTAAAAGCCATAAGCTAGAGAGATCATAGAGAGCACAGAGAAGTTTGCTGTGCTTAAATGAAAAAAAAGAGAGGTTGTATTCTTAGTAAAGCAGGGAGCTACTAGTAAAAATCTAGCTTCACCTTGGTTGCTATTTGAAGGAAGTAACAACCTTCTAAACTGAAGGGAGAAACTCTTCCACCTTAGCCTCCCCTAAGCCCTGCTCCCTCTGGGTGTCTTTAGACATAACGCTGTTCAGTGTTCTGTAACACAGTGTCCTACCATCACAGTGTTTAGACATACTGTCAACACAG
>QEPC01009046.1:77351-98580 GCA_003113815.1 Sphenodon punctatus | reverse complement strand
CGCATGGTCCCTAGGGCCGCCCTCTGACACAGATGCAGTAAGTGGAATGGTTGGAGTGACAGGGAAAAATACAAAGAGTGTGCAGGATTAAGTAAGTGGGTGGAATGACTGGAGGGATTAGAAACAGTTACAAATAATAAGGTTCCGAGTGAAATAACTGATTCAGAAGACTGATGGAATATCTGAGGAAGCAATCCTATCATTTTACCCACTTACCATAGCTGACACCCTATCGTTTGCCTCCCAATAGTTTCCCTCCCTGATATTCCATTTCCTCTCCTGTTGTTTTATTTATTTTTGTCATTCCACACACACACTTCTGTTCCATATGACACATACAGACAAACATTGTATTTCCCAGGACTTTTGAGTTCTCTGTAAGGGGCGTGGGGGCTACAGGGTTAGAGGAATGACTTGAACCCTGGGTTATCTTTTACAAGGTTGAGAGCAGGGGAGAGGAGAATAGGCTCAGAATGAGGACTATTGAGTTGCCTGTGAAGGGAGTGCAGCCTACTGAATTAGAGTGGGGTGGAGGAGTCCTGAGTTCTTTGTTACATGGCTGGGACCAAGTAGATTAGTTGGACAGAAGAGGTGAGAGCCAGAACTCCTAATTTCTCTCTTTCTTAAAGAGGAAACAGAGGGGGTGAGGGGCCAGCTCATGCCCTCCTGTCCCCAGCTTCAGCGTTGCCCCCAACCTGTAAACAGGAAGAGGATTGGGGATGAAGGATGAAGGCAAAGTGTGGGTGCATAGAGCCTAAATTGTATGTGAGCACAATATACAAGACTGTACAATGTCTTTGCAAGAGACTTAACTCTTCTTGTGAACAGGAGGGGTATTTTTATTATGGAATAGAAGTTTATAAAATCATGAGTGATCAAGACCAGTAGTATATCTAGGTTTAAAACAGAATTGAACAAGTTTCTGGAGGATAGGTCCATTAGCAGCTATTAACCAGAGGTAGGTTTAGTGAATGTAATCTCTACTGTCTGGAGCTGGAAGTAAACAACAGGAAATGGATCACCACATTGGGTATTTTCAGACGTTTCGAGATCACGCTCAACCACAGTGAACCTCGCTCAATCCCGCGGTGGGGCCAAAGTACCCTGAATGTCTGTTCAGTGGCCGCCAGGTGTTCACCACGGTCAATACCCACATGAGGTCAAAACCAACCACGCTTCTGGGGCTCCCCACCGGACAATCTCCGAAAGCGTGATCAAAGAGATTCACACCGGGAAACAACAAAAAGTAACATCTGGACGGCAATCACTGGCCAGAACCAAAGAAAATAATCCCCAGCCGGGGACAAAGCACACAACATCGCTGCCAGGCAACCAGCAACGACACAGCCACAGGAGGGAGATTTAAAGGGCAAACCGCAGCAGGGAAGTGTGGTGGGATGGAGCGAGGAGGGAGGCGGAAGAGAGCGGTGGGCGAGAGAGCGAGGGTGGAGGAGGCAGTGGCAGTGGTGGAGGGAGCACAGGTGGAGAAGGGGGAGGCAGGGGTCGTGCTGAGGATGGAGGAGGCAACACCCACAGCAGCTGGGACAGGACACCCCAAGGACATCAGCCAGACCAGGGGAGGAGGCACCATGGAAACAGGTAAGGGGAAACAAGGGGAGGGGAATGGGGGCACAGGGGCACCAAGGGGGGCAGGGGGCCAGCCCAGGATCCCAGCAGGGAGGGGTGGAAAGGGGGTGGCCCTCAAGAGGGACCAGAACCACACCCAAACATAACACACACACATCCTACGTCCTGCAGACATGGAAACAGGCCCGGGTGGACGAGCCCCTGGAGGACATCAGCCCAGCCCAGGCAGAGGAGGAGATGGTGAAAGAAGTGGTGGAGGAGGAGGAGGACCCACAGGAGAGACGAGGGAGGAAGCCCTACCACAGAGGGGACCAGTGGGGGCTTCAGGAGACTCAGGACTTCATACAGATCTGGGGGACCCTGGAGTACCAGTTGGAGCTCGCGCTCAACCAGCGGAATGAGCACGTCTACCAGGACATAGTGCGGGAAATGGAGGTGGTGGGGCAACATCGCACTGTGCCGCTCCAAGGCCAAGGAGCTGAAGAGGGGGTACAAGGCCATAAGGGACAACAATAGGCGGTCTGGACACGAAGCCCGGACTGCCCCCTTCTATGATGCCCTGGACCGAATCCTGCACATGAAGGGCTCGATAGTCACCCCACAGCTCATGGGGAGCTCAGTGGTCCAGGGCAGGGAACAGGCTGAGGTACCCCCTCCCCTTGCCACCCCCCTGGTAGACACAAGCTCCAGGGCCCCGAACCCCCAGGAGGAATGCCCCAGGACCTCTGGCACCTGCAGCCCCCCTCCCCCCAATAGCAGCCCAGAGAGTCCCAACCCCCAGGCCATACAGGCAGAATCCGAGGCCGGCACCCTCATCACCCTCAGCCAGTGGTCCATGGGGGAGCATTCCCACACTGAGGGGTTGGCCGTAGAAGGATCGGAGACCAACATTGAGGGTAAGCGGGTGACCGGGAGGGGAGAGGGACTGTGCCCATGGGGGCAGGGGCCAAGGGGGGGTGGACGGGCCGGGGCCAGCCTCAACCCCCCACAAGCAAGGTGGGAAGGGGGCTCGGGCCCTGGCCACCCACCTGACTACCCCTACACCAACAACCCCCCCTCTTCACCCACAGGGCACGGAACACCCTGGCACCAGACCCAGGTGGGTGAGCAGGCAGGCGCCGAAGAGCCCAGGCAGCAGTCAAATGAACCAGGGAGGGCCCACTGGGGTGCTGGGAAAGGGTCCTGGGACACTCAGAGGTGGTGGGAGGGGCCATGGAGGGTGTGGGAAGGGGCTGGGTGACACACCTGGGGGGCCACAGAGCCCCGGTCCCATCCCAGGGCCGAGGGCGGGCTCCCGGGGTGGCAGGCGACTCACTTTCCTGTACCCTACAGGGCAACCCCAACAGCCACTGTCTCCAGGGCTCATGCCCCCAGCACAGCACATGAGGGAGCACAGGTCTGCTGGTGGAGGGAGAACCAGGCGGAGGATATCGTCTGGGCTTTGGCGGAACAGGGGGAGAGGAAGATAGCGGCCGTGGACCGGATGGAGGTGGCCATCGAGCGGTCCCTGGAGTAGACGGAGGCACGGGACATGTGGCTCCAGGCTGAGGTGTGCCTGGAGTGGAGGCAAGAGCGCCGGGAGCACAGCAGGCAGGTGGAAGCACTCGGGCGGCTGGAGCAGGCCATCACGAGGATGGTGCGGGAGCACTCTGCCAAAATGGACAGGTCCCATGATATTGGGACCTCCTTGCTCCTGCATGCAGGCACCATGTGTGCCTATGTGATGGCAGCCGCCCCTCCAGGCACCCTGCCTTCCCAGGGCCCCATGCCGGGCCCCTCGGCACCCCCACCCCATCCCCAACTACCCCAGATACCCCCACACCCGCAGGGTCCCCCNCTCCGTAGAGAACACTGGGCACTCAAGGGGGCATCCCAGGAAACTTGGGGGATGGGGGGAAGGGGTGGAAGGGGGAGGGTAGTATGAGGTGGTGGACACTATAGGGGGCGGGGCCCAGCTAGGGTGGAGGTAGAGGGGTCAGGTGCACATGTACGAGCGGGTGAAATAAATTGTGGTTGCACTATATTGCCTCCCGTGCCCAGGATACAGGGGGGCATCGGTATCCCCTCAATCCAGGTCATCCCCATGTCAGCAAAGTCCCCCGAACATCTGGGCATAGAAGGGGGAGATGGTCATGATCTGGGCATCATGACTGTGGCCAGAGTTGCCCCGGAAGATGTCTATGAACTGGCCCCAGTGATCCACAACCGCCTGCAGCTGCAGTGAATGATACCTGTGCCTGTTTACATACTCTGCAGTCTCCCCTGCGGAGGGGCGGGGGATCTCAATGTGGGTGCCGTCCACAGCACCCATGCATTTGGGGAAGCCTCCAGCCGCGAATCCTGTCATCATGGCCCCCTGGTCCACCAGCTGGATCGTTCTGTCCAAGAGCACGCCCTCCACAGCCTCACACACATCCTGGAGGATACAGGCAACGGTGCTCAGGCCAACCCCGAAGTGCTGGGAGACAGACTGGCAGGAGTCTGGCATAGCTAGGGCCCAGACCCCTATAGCCACCCACTGGACCATGGGGATGGGGGTCCTCATGGGGGTGTGCTGTCGCTCAAGCCAGGGTGTAAGGAGCTCAGCGAGCTGGAGCAGGGTGAGCTTGTCCATCCCAAAGTGGGCCCTCCAGGCTGTCTCATCCCACTGGGCCAGTGCCCTGACCCACCAACCCTGTGCCCACTCAGCAACCCATATCACCTGCCAATGGGCATAGCAAGCAGGGCTGCCCGGCGCATGGTCTCCCTCCCCCATTGGAGGCGCCCGGACGCCTCGCGGATCACCACAGGCCAGGTTCAGCCCTGGCTCACAGCCTACTGATCTGCTCCGGAGAGCATCTGCGTACTGAGCTGGGCAAAGGCTCTCCTGCACCCATTGTGGGCCCTGCGGCCCTTGCAGCTCTCCAGGCCAGGGAAACCCACAGGCGGGAGCCCAGGTGCTGCTCCACGGTAAGGAGGCGCAGCTGCTCGGTGTAGTCATGGTACCACTCAGCTGTGAGCACAAGGTGCATCCAGTAGGCAGCTGCCCTGTCCCGCTCCATGGTGGTGTGGGCCCTGGGGGTTGGGGGATGGTGATGCTGGCCCGGTGATGGCCTCGGTGGCCCAGGGCCCTACCCCCAGCTGGCCGGGCCTCTCAATGCGATGCTGGTGTCCGTGGGCATGTGGTTGGGTGCACCTGCTGTCCTCACATGGGGCCTAGCGGACGCACAGGTGCGCACGTGGCTGTGCATTCCTTGTGCAGCTGCATGCCTTCAGCCATCACCCCCCTCCCTCTTTGCAACACCATTTCCTTGCCAGCCTGATTAGTCATCCTATTTGAGCGCTTTTTTCCTGCAGCTGTGCTGCATCTGTACCCCACGCCTCACTCTGTTGCTATACAATATTGCAGCCTGTGGCTGCCTGTCCTGTCCTTGGGACCCCTCGGAGCCCCCCCCCGACCCTGGAGGGTATGTGTGTCCCCCTGTCCATGGTGTTATTCTCCCTGTCAAGCTGGACCATGGCTGGTTGTTCATCAACTGGGCTCCCGCTTCCCGGCCCCCATGGGGCCCCCCATAGCTGGACCTTCCGTGAGACCATGTCCCTGTGTGACCTGTGGCATACCCCAGCAGCACAGCTGCTCCTGGGCTGCCCGGACAGCCAGTCAGGTGCTTATGCGAGCCTGAGCGCTGGTCTCCACTACTTCGGCTACTGAGGCAAGCACTCATGATTTCCGGCTGCATGCAGAGACTCTGGGGCTGGTTCCCTTCCCTGATGGGCGCATCCCAGAGATGAGGTGCTCTCATGTGGCCTGGTCCGTGGCTGAGATCGTGTCTGTGCTGTCTGTGTACAGCCTGGTCGCCTACACCATCTGCCTTGCGGAGGGGGGCCCTGCCTTGGCTGTGTCCTACTTTGGCTGTGTTCACAGGACCCGTGGGTACCAGCACTCCCGTGGGGCGGTGTATCACTGGGTGTTAGAGCTGGGACAGCTTCTGTGGCCCCCTGCTGATGACTGCTGCATGTCTGAGCCTACTGCGGCAGAGCTGTCGGTGCTGTCGGGTGTGTGGACCCGTTCGGATGTGCAGTTGGGACTATCCATGCAGGATCCATTCAAAGCCTACTACCTGATCGCCCACCACATGTCCTTGTTGGGGTACTGCCGGAGCATGATCCATTGGCCGCACCTGGTTCATCGGGTGGGGCACCTGGCCCCTGGGCCCGTCGTGGCCCCCAGCAGCTGGCTGTGAGTCCTGATGTGCCTCCCAGCCCCCCGGTTGCCTGCCCCTATGTGGGCTCCCGCCCCTGCCCGGGGGCCGGTTTCCACTGGCTGATCCCCTCTGATGTCTCTGCTGTGCTCCTGTGCTGCCTGCTTCCCAGGGTGCTGCTGTCCCTGCCTGGGCTCCGGGCTCCTCTGACCCCCACCCCCCATCTGCCTCCAAATCCTGTGTTCCCCTCCGTGGTTGCCTTCCCCGGTGCCTGGATCCAGCTCTCTGCATGGCCTCACCGACCCGCCTGTGTCCAGAGGACTGTCCTCACCCACCAGAGCTGCCACTTGCAGCCCCTGCCCCCCCTTGGGTGTCTGTGTGACTTCAGGGTTCTGGGGGCCCCTGGACTGCCCCTCCCAGCTTCCTCCTGGGGGGGGTTCACGTCCTTGGACCTGCTGCACTGTACTGGCTCTCCTGCCTGCCCTCCATCGGCCCCTCGCCGGGGTGTGGGGTCTGCATGTGCCTCCTGGACCATTCCCGGCCTGCTCAGTGTGCCGTGTGGGCTCCCGTTGTGCCTTGGTCCCAAGCTCCTGGGGCCCCCCCATTCCTGGACTGTCTGTGTTGCTGTGGGGGTGCCCGTGCGGACAGTTCTGCTGTGGGGGTTGTGGTTGCTGTTGCCAGTGTCCTGCCCTACACCCTTTCCCCCCCTCTTTCCTGTTCCGTGCCCCCCCCGAGCCCAGTGTGCCTTGTGTGTTGTCCGGGTGCCCGTGTCCCCCCTTCCCTTCCTTTCCCTTCTGTGTGTGTGTGCCTGGGTGTTTGCTTGTGCTGAGTGTTCCGCTATGCTCCCATTGTCTGTGTGCCTGTTGTGTGTGGTACCTGGCTGTCTCTTCTCCCTCTCCCCCCTCCCTTCCTGTTTCCCTTGTGTGGGCGTTGCCTTTTGTGCCTTTTGGCTTCGTTAGCCCTCAGGCAGCCATGTCTTTGTCCCGCCCATGCCCGGTGGGTTCTGGGTGTTTTGACCATGGCCAGGAATCAGCGTCATGTCTGTTGCGCTGACCCAGCCCGTGATCAGCCGGCCCAATTCCCTGCCGTGGTTCCAGTCCCGTCACGTCTGTTCGGGACTTTTATTCACCCCGGGGGATGGTTGTTCAGTTCACCCCCACCGGGAATCCACTGTGGTAAACCGGGCTCACGTAACGTCTGGAATCACCCACAGTGACCTGTTGAGTACTTCTTCCAAGTGACCAAGATTGACCACTGTCGGAGATAGGTGCTGGGCTCAATGGGCCATTGGTCTGACCCGGTATGGCACTTATTATGTTCTGATATTCATACATAAAACACACCTGGTATCTTAAAAGTGAGTCTTCAGTGAAGTTTTTGTTCAACTTCCTAGACCTTGGCATCTGTGTAAACATGGTCTTTTAGAATATTCATTCAGAATTAATTATCAACACTTAAGATAAATCTAAGTAATATAAATGGATTTTTTATAATATAAAAATTAGGACTATAAAAAAATCATTAATTCATTAGTCCATATTTAGGTGCCTAAATAAGTGGCTTGATTTTCAATGTAACTAACATTGTGCTAGTAACATATTGCCCACAAAGTCCTCTAAAGACAATTCAAATAACCTACAAAAATCAAGCCACTTATTCAGACAAGTTAAATATGGATTCACTAGAGTAACTTTAGGCACCAATTTTAAAAACTACAGCTATGGATTATAGTGAGACTAACTGACCGGAAGAATAATATGATGAATGCTTCCACTGACTATAGGTAGACTGCTGGGGATCAGCACTCCTGGAAATCAAGACAATGGTTTTTTTCCCCTGATTGCGCAAACCCCAAATGGTCAAAAATCATCAGGTAGATCAAAAAAAAAAATGAAGCTGGCTTAAAGAATATGAGATTTAAGAAATAAATAAAATTGGTATTTTTTTATTTGCCTTCCAATTGTGAACCTTTAGGGCATACTATAGTTATTTTTTTCAAAAAACATTCCTCCACAATTATGAGAATTAGAGATTTATTTTATTTTATTTAAAAGTGCAAGATGATACTCTCTCAATTTTTAACATGACTGTAGCAGGACAGAGTGCCTGTGAGCCACTGGCTTTTTAAGAAGATACACCTCCAGGGGTAACTGAAGGGCTAAGTGAACTCAGCTGCTAGGGGGGCAGGAGCATAAAGCAGAGGACTCAGTAAGTAGGAACTGTGTGTGCTGAGAGGAGCTCAAAATTAGTTTCCTGGGCAGAGGGGAAGCTACCCAGCCTGAGAAGCCTCAAGAGGATCTGAACAGAGGGGAGATTTCATCTTTGAAACTCCGGTGGAACTGTGGGGCTTCTGCCTAAAGACTGAGTTTTGCACTACTGATGACATAAGGCTGGCTGTAAGGGGAGGCTGGAGGCCAGGCCTCATCCTAATTGCAGAAGTATCCCCAAACCTAAGAGGTACCAATGTGTTGGGAAGCAACCTGGGCTAGAAATGGGGCAGGGAAAGAACTATTTCCCCATTTAATCAGCATGGTGGTATCATAACCCTGACACAATTAGTAATTTTAAGGTTAAGAATCTACCCCAAGTAACCATAGTCATTTTTGAACTTTTTCTCCACAATCATGTGAATTAGGGATTTACTCTTTTATTTAAAAAGTGAGATAATATTCTCTCAATTTATATCATGAGCCCTTTAAAAGAATCTACTTCAACGGACGACCACTCAGTAAAGGTCAAGAGCACTGGAAATCCTGGAAACGTCATACATATTGGACTTGATTGGAAGTCCTTCTTTTCTATTCCCACATGGGAATGTCTGAGTACTTGATTTGTAGGTCCTACAAACTACTGTAGTGGGTTTTTCATAAGTGACAGCACCATGCACTGCCATGCATTGATCCTGTCTCACCCCAAGCAGGATACAGCCCGGCCACCAAGCAGATGTGCCGGTGGCCCGGGCAGGGGTGGGGGCAGGGAGTGGGTGGGACGATGTGCGGATGTGGTCTGCACAGCCCTGTCCACCGCACTGATGAGCGTGGCCCTCCTTTCTCCCAGACAGGCAGGTGCAGCAACCTACGAGGTCACCGCACCCACCCGAAAAAGTCTGGCCCCAAATCGGAGTTAGGAAGAGTGGGCCATCACACATCAGGGGATGGTTTCCCCAGACCATGGCAGGGCAGCCTGCGCTGTGACTTAGCATGTAGATCAAATCAAAGCACAGGCTAAATCCTGCCATTGTCTGGGGAGTGCCCTGATCCCACCTGTGATAACATCAGGTGGGGGGATCAAATGTGATGTCACTTCTGGCGGCCACACAGAATAAAGCATGACCACCCATGGTGGCGTTACATTTTTTCAAAATAATTTGCTCCCAAAATTACCACAGTGATATCTATGTAAGCATGAATTATGATATGTAAGCCTTTTCTATACTAACAAACACTAGGCAAACAGAGAGCAGAATTAATCCCTTCACATACTATAACAAATGTGGCTGACGGAATTAGCATAGTTGTTAAACCTTGGTTTCTGGGTTAAACTTTTTGGATAAACTGTGCATTACACCCACTGCTTCCTGTGACCTAACCTTTTCACATGATAAAAAAAAAAAAAATGACAGAGAGGAGGGTAGGGATTTTGCAGACTAATTAGCTCGTGTGAATACAGCCTGATCCTGAAATTCGCTCCACATGAGTTCATCTTCAAGTAGGATCAGAGCTCTATTGAAGAGAACAGGGTTCAAAAAAATTCTATGACTGCTCCCACAAGCTATTCTGCAGGGACTATGCTGAGTGGTTGTTTACACAGATCTTTAAATACTGTACTTGTTTTATATTTATATTTTGTGTTTTAATATATTCTATATTTATAATGTAAGTTTGTTTTCATATTTATGTAAGCCGCCCAAGTTGCCTTGCATGAGAGGGGCAGGATAAAAATGAAATGAAATAAATAAATAAAAAGTACTATAGGATTTAGTCCACAATGCACTCATTTTAATTGCCTAAAGAGACTAAATTCCACAAGGCTAATGTTCAAAACTTTTCTCAAAATGACTTCCATCAGTATGATTGAAATGTCAGCATTTAGACTAGTACTACAGTAAAAGGAACTCATTTGCACAGCCTGCATGCAGATCATAAATCCCCTCTTATCTTTATTTCTAGTGAGTGAAGGGTTGCTAAATACTGCAGTTCCAGCATTTCATACTTGAGCAACTTCTTTCTTTTGGGGAACTGAATTCATTCACACATTCCAGTTCCTTTTATCAAGCATTGGGGTATTATGGGCTTAGAGTCATTAGCATTAGAAAAAGACATTAGGATGAAGACATTTGCACTGGTCATTAGAATACTAACCTATAGCTCCAGTAATGTACTACTGGGTATTTGAACACATAAAAGCTCTTTGATAGGAAAGTGGTGAAACTGCAAAATCTAGTAGAAATTGTTTTCATGGGATAAATGACCTAACTTTATTTGCTGCTGTAGAGAAAATGGGTATAGAAATCTCTGTTGGAGATCTGCATGTTAATTTGGTTAACAGATATCTATGGGACTACTCTGGAGTAATTAATTTGAGCCGTGCATGTTAAACATACTAATTATTCATTCATGGCAAATGGTTACTGGCTACATGATCTCATAACCACTGGACAGTGAGACATGATTATTATTATTATTTTTCCATGATGTTATACAAATGTTTGTTTTTATAAGCACAGCCTAGCCAACCTGAATGTCTTCTACTTCTTTTCTGTTTGTCAATTTTGTTAATATCATAATTTAAAAAGAAATATTAGATATTTTCACTATTTATGTAGGTTATTGAAATAAACAGCTCTCTTGGCACATGGACCATATTGCAATGCCTGTAACAAAGGTTCCCAAACTGTGCATATGGACTTGAGCTGAAATGGTCAGTAGATATGCTATCTGCAGGTAATGCCTACAATTTTGAGTGGTTTATTGGTTGGCCGACTGAGAATCGATTATCGAGTCGAGCAAGTAAACAACAACCCAAAACATGCCAAAGAATAAGTAGTGTAAATTGTAGATTTGTATAGAGTAAAAAATGGAATTGCAGAATAGATTTAGAGAAGAACACTATCAATCTTTTTCTCTGCTGTTGGAGACCACAAAGAAGCACTTGCTCAGTTTTAATCTGACAGGGCGAAGAGAATGTGAATTACAGGTGTACTTCACCAATTACTAAGAATGTGTGTGTCATGCAGATTGGAGTGTTAAAGTAGGAGACCAGGTCAGGTGAAATCCATTGAGGGATTATGTAATTCTTACCTGGGAGCAACCGAAGAAGTGTAGAGTATTGAGATACCGTGGAATCTCCATGTCACTGCAAAGTAAGGCTGCATTCCCATCTGCGGTGGCAGTGGCAGCTGAGAGAGCAGCAAGGGAAGACGTGGCAGTCGGGAGGAGACAGATGACAGAAAAAGAGTCGATGCGAAAGGGGATCTGCCGCAGCTTCTCTCGCGCATGTCAGGGCACAAAATCCTGCCCTGTGATGTGCGAGAGAAGCCGCAGCAGATCCCTGTTCGCACTGACTCTTTTCCTGTCAGCCAGCTCCTCCTCGCTGCCGCGTCTTCCCTCGCTGCTCTCTCTGCTGCCACCGCTGCCGTTGATGGGAATCCAGCCTAATTCTTTTGTGACTGTCATTGTACTCATAAAATTGTGCAGGGACAAAACACGTTGAGAGCATGGTCTCTCCCACTCATGACAGTGGACCCAAATAATCTCCTGTCAGGCAACTTTGCTCCTCCACTTTGCTGCCCAGAGACATACCTTCAGTCATTATCTCCCACACTACAGGCACTCCTCATTCCCTTCCCACCACAGTGGGGCCAATCCCAAGACCTGCGGACGAGTGCACACGGCACATTTGATGTTAGGGTTGCCAACTATGAATGTTTTAAGGAACACTTACGAAAAATACATGTTACAGGGCCTCCATTGGTGTCTTAGACCAATGCTTTATCGCCTAAGGCACCAAAGCAGGCCCTGCAGCATGTATTTTTCATAAGTGTTCCTTAAAAACGTTCATAGGTGGCAACCCTATGTGACATGTGTATAGAAGTGTGCATGCAACCTGCACATTACAGGGGGATTGTGGTACATATGCAAACCACGTGGAAATCATGCAGAATTCACACACACCTAAGTCATGTGAATGTGAGTTCTCACACCCGCTGACTACAGAAATCTCCATTACGATTCTGTGAACTGTGTTGATTGGTTGAGCTTCTGCTGATGTCACAATCACCCTTCTTCCTCTCCAAGCTCATTTGCATGCTTGGAATATGTTGATTGGCAGGCCTCAGGAGGCTTCAGACATACATACATACATACAAGTTTAGACTATATATTGATTCTTCAAAATCAAAGAAAGGATTATTTTCTTGCCATGCTATATAACACTAATACTTAATGTTTAAATCTATACATATCAAAATGCCTTCCAAAGAGGAGTTATCATTATCATAGGTGATTCAACCGAACATCGGGAGACCACGTTTTAATTCAGGAAATACTTAACTATTTTAAGAGGATATGGCAGCTGTCAGGGGTTGGAGGGCTGCTCCTGGGCTTGGCTTAGTCAAACTTAATTGGGGGTTAGAGGATTATTTAGATGCTTTATCAAATCTCACATTGCGAAGGAGTTACACTCTCCTATGGTTCCATCTCATTCAGACGGCTGTGGTTGAGGGGAGATATAGGAGGATTCCATATGCCGACCGATTGTGAACTTGCCTTTTGGGAAAGGTGGAAACGGTTGAGCACTTCCTGCTCTTCTGTCCCCACTACCGAGAGCTTAGGGCTGCTTGGCTCCACCCCCTGTATGGTGATTGGGGGTATGTGGAGTCTGACCAGGGATACAGGAGGCTTCTTTCCCTACCCAAAAAGGAGGACTTAGTTGCTCTTGCTACTTTGTATGGTTGGCCTCTCAAAAGCGCAAATTATTAACTGAAGCATAGGCTAATTACGACTTTCCCCAGTAGGTTTTGTACTGCCAACGGAAGGAATTGGAGTTGTACCAAATTGGAGGCTATATAGAGAAGTAATAACCAAGTTATAACTAGGTTGGGAGATTATAGGGGGATCTCACGTAGAAGACAAAATGTACAATGCAGAACATTGTGTAAATTTGTAAATTAGGATTATGTGAGCTTCTACTAAGGAGCTTGTATGTATTCGTTTCTTTTAAAAAGTTATTTTTGGAGGCTATGGTTTAAACTTGGCCACCTCTTGAGACAACAGTGTATGTAATAAGACATACTGAGGAACTTTACTGTTTTATTGTATGATATTTTGATTATGATTTTGAGCAAGGGCAAATGGCGAAAGCTATGCCCTAAATAAATAAACAAACAATGTTCCATAAAATAATAAAAATTAAAAAACAAGCATTGCACATGCACAAAAGAGCCACCAGACCATTCCATGCATGTGTGCCCTTTCTTAAAATGGCAGTGACAATATTATATTATATATTAGAACATAATATGTATAATAAAACGAACTAGCCTAAATACCTATATAATGTCTAATTTCTCTATCTATGTATGGACACAAGTAATATCTATCTAAATCTAAGGGAGACATTATATTAGGAAGTTGCACCTCTGTGCAAACATTTCAGAGCAGAAGAAGAGACAGCCGTAATAACAGGCAAATTAATTATTCACTTATGGAAGGCGATGAAAAACTCCCATGCAGATAAAGGAAGAATGTCTGAACACTCTGTGAGAAATCAATAGACATGATAAACCATCAATATGTAACATTTTAAACTGTTTCCATTAATACTTTTAACAGTCACTTTTTAACAAGCCCTGAGCAAAATGAAAAATGTTCAGAAATTGATTGTAGATACCAGAAACTGGCACAAATCGTAGCACATATCCAGTTACTTACTATTACAAAACAAACTGCCTTATCAGAAAATGGCAGGCAAACCAGAGTTTGCACTCAAGAAAACTTCTTCAAAAGCATGTATTTTTCTTTTCTTTTTTTATCCATTTGGACAAAAGGGGGGGAAATGAAGAAATAAACTAATCTTCGTCTAAGGCAGGAAGATAGACAGCAGAGGCTGCCAATATATTTACAGCATTTAAAAAAATAAATTGACTGGATCCCCACAATTTGTTGCATACAACTAGTCTATATATCTATGTGTTGTTCCACTATTGGGTTAGTTTCAGCTTCTTGCCTATATCCCCTTTCTTTAATGTACCCTCTTGTTTATCGGACTTAAGTATAGCCCCATTATTCTGAAATGTGTGATGCATGAGGCCTGGGTCAAATTAACCATTATGCTGACTATGCTGCAGTGTAGGGAGCCCCATGCTCAATCAGTGTGTGTGCAGCATGTCTGCCTAGCATTGGGATGAGGACATTTGCTAAAAGTTGGAAGGCCTCTGCTCACACATAGCCTTTTCTGTCTGTCATCTGGTTCTGCATGTTTAACAGAATTATAGGCTCTCCATTCACGTTTATGGGGAAGTTTTTTGAGGCTCACTAGAATAGCTGCTGCCCTCACTGCACACAGCCTGCTGAGAGAGATTTCTTTTAACTTACCTGCATATGACATGTTCATGAGGCAGACCCAGGAGAGGTGGAGGCGAGGGCAGAGGCACTGCCAATGGCTCTGCAAATTCTTCCAGTGCTTGTGGGTGTTAACAAATGAGACGTTAACGCACATTAGTCCACGTCACATGAATGTCCACCCTGGCTGTTTATTAGATGTTCACTTCCACTGGCCATGTGACTTCCACCCACCAGACACACAGCCCTCACTCACGGCAGGAATGTGCAGTCCGTCGTGTGGGCAAATGTGGGCTAATGTGCACCCATGTGTCCGTGTCCCCTCCGTTACCTTGCATGCAGTGCCTCCGTGCAGGCAGGTCTGCCAGCCCCCATAGAGGTGATGGAGGAAATCCTACAGCGTCTGAGGAGTGACTGCTTCCTGCCCCCCTCTCTTTGCTCTCCCTTTCACTGGCGCCACAAGTGGGGACTGCCCACAAGCTCATGAAATACATGCAGAGGTCTGCCCGTTTATTAGGCTGGACACACTAAACATATGAGATGGGGCTGCACCCAAACCCAGACTGCAGTATGCTATCATCTCATTTGTTAACGCCCTATTTTGAGAGAAAGTTGAGACATTCCTACCGTGCCACTTCAACTCTTCTGCTAGATTGTCCTCCCCTCCTTTTGCAGTTGGTAAGCTCCAGCGTATGGCTTAGCATCCTGGAATCCAGCTCTTCAGGCGACTATCATAGGAACCCCAGGGTATGAGCTCTGCATTTTATCAGCTGCAGAATCAACGTTTTGTAAAATAGCAAGTTTTATTATGCTAAGTTTTAAATTGTCAACACTTCAGAACAGGGAGCAGTCTGTACATTTGCAGAACACCTACTACAGATGTGATTGAGTGGAGTTCAAATAAATAAAAATGTATCTTGAAGTGCACTCACTCATGCTTCATTAGCACATAATTAATGTCCATTTTCCTGTGGAAAGAACAACAACAAAAAAAGGGGGAGGGTGGCATTTTATACTGCAGCCAAGTCAGTGTCAGAATACATTCATAGAAATCCTCACAGCTATGGAAACAATAAGACCAAGGAAATTGCAGTCAGTTCTAATTGCCACTAAGGGGTTTGTTTGTTTGTTTGCTTTGTTTCGTGTAATAGTCAGGCATCCCTTCCCATTCTGCCATTTGTCTTTTCCCTTTTAGAAAACTCCTAGCATCTTTCTTCTTCTGAGAGACTTCCAAGGCTATTAAATAATCCTGCATTAGAATTCTAACTGGCAGTGCCTGGAGTACAATGAAATATACCTATTTATTGTGGTATTAAATGGGGTTTCCATAGTCCCTCTTTGGCAATCACAAAGCATCTTCTTACCAGTGAAAACTAATTCACACAACCCTTTGATACTGTCCCAAAAATAATCAGCATCTTCTTCCATAACTCAAAACTTCTGCTACTTGAAAGCTACAGAACATATTTGCATTACCCTGAGCGATATACACAAGGTATGGACAAGAGCTTTCTTCTTTTAAGAAATTTGTAGAGGAGTTATACAAAATAATGGCAAATCTTCTCCTCCTATTAACTAATATGCACATATTGCTATCCATCACCGCTATATTGATTTATTTTCATTTTAGTGGGTCAGGTTTTTTCCAGGGCTATCTGCTGGGAAAAAAATTAAAAGCTAGAAGAAAAAAATCTTTTGGAGAGCTGGAAACTTGAACACACACCAGAATGATAAATTTCCTCTCTGAGATCTAGTAAAGCGAATATTAAAACTACTTCATAGTGTTCTAGCCAAACACAGCATTATAATCAGACAGCTCAGAAAACAAGGAACAGTTGTGTTGGAGATGCTGATTGCATTGTTCTTCACTTTCACAGGGTGTGAAGCTATCATTCACACCTTCAGCTGTTAATACATTTCACTTTATGGCTTGAGCCATAAATAGTATTCTCAATCTCCAGAACAGGAGCTACCAAGAAATGTTTTGTTACCGTCTCCCCAGGAATCGCCTTTCCCTACCATCTTTCAGACTTATTGCAAAGTGTCCAACACATTCTGGGAACTTGCCAGATTGTTTTCCTTTCTGATTTTTACAATCAAAAGCATGAGGAGCTCTAGTAGTTGAAATACTTGCTTCTTTGTGGAGTACATAAGTGACTTCTACAAGGAGACAAGGAGTTATTTTGATTATGATAGATGGGCTCTGGCATTGTACACATTCATTGTTTCCTCAGTTGGCAAAAGTAGGTGATTTACTCCAGTCGTTCCTATTGCTGTGCAGATTTGTTTACAGCTACCTGCTTTGACTAGTTTAAAAAACACAAGTGATTAATTTTGCAGGTTGAAGTGTTGAATTCCTGGCTCTAGAACTAAGGGTAAAAATAAATGTGACCTTGGCATGGCAGCAACCTGGCCTAGGGTGGGAAGTCAATGCAGTCAAGACCTGGGCCTGGCCACAGAACAAACATGCCCGTGGTCAGGGCTCAGGAAGGGTGGGGAGAAACAGGAATGTGCAGCTGGACAGTCCTGCCCCTGCTCTGTGCCCAGCCCCCCCGCCATGATGGGTAGTCATAATGACAGCCAGCCATGGTGGATGGCCATGGATGTCCCCAACCCAGGCCATATCTTCCAGCCCAAACAGACATGATAGCCCACTATGGCATGCTCATTGCTCTGGCCTGGTTGGGTGGGCCTTAGCCAGGGCTGTGACTCTGGAGGATTTCCGAGGTCAGATCCCAGACTAGCTGCTGATACGGCCCAGGACAATCCCATGCCAACATCTGGCAGCACCTGCACATCTGTGCAGGTGAGATGTGGGCCACAGCAGGCTGCCGTCATGTCTATTTTTACCCTAACACCCTTTTAGCTATCGTCTTCATCAACTATCCTCACAACACATAGGGGATCGAAGCTGGGGAGACTCTTTTCTCCTTGCATGTCCCCACTGCTCCCTCTTTCTATCTTATTCTGTGCTTCTACTTGATCTTCTCTGTGCTAGCCAGCCTTCCTACAAAGTATAACAGACAAAAAACCTAATTGTAAGCTTTCTGTGCTGAGCACATTTTAGTGAAAAGCAGGCTGACAGCATCAGCGAATTAAGGTTGCCAGTATAAATAGACATGAGAGTTATTCCATCAGGGAAATAATATTCAATCTCTTGATGTCTCTCTGTCCCGACTGGCTTTCTTACTAGATACAATAGCTCTGGGATGATTAACATGCAGCCCAGTGGCTTCAAGAGAACCGCAAGACCATTCCCTGCAGCCCTAAGATAATTGGCCCATACTGTCTGTGGCCTACAAAGTTGTCATTGTCCCTGGAGCCATGGGGAGCTACTGCTGATACCACATCAAGGGAAATCTCCTGTGTTGCTCCCTTCTAGTATTTGGGCAGGAAATTCAAATGCTGGTGGGGAGAAGAATTTCCTTGTGGCAGAGACCACTGAGTGCAGCTTGGGGTGATGTGATAGAGCATCAGCTCTTTAGGGCTACTGGTGACTCACCATTCAGTTGCCCCAGGAACCAGCTCCAGCAGTGGCAGTGACTCCCCAAGGATAGTTGCTTCTGAGAAATCTGTTCCACAAAGTCCCTCGGGGCAGTTTTGGCAACAGAAATTTATTTATTTATTTAAAAGCATTTTTTAACTGCCCTCTCATGCCTACGGCATCTCAGGGCGACTTACAACAATACAATTAACAAAAAATTAAAAGCCATCAACAAGGAAATTAAAAACATTCTCCTCCAAATTGCTACTGGAAGTCTCTTACAGTTTGAAGGTAGTTTCTGCCGGAGCTCAGGGGATTAGTCCCATGGGGCCTCATGTGACAGCAATGTCTTCTTAGGGATTGTCTGCTGTAATGCCATGACTCCTTGGGGGAGAACTAAAGGTCAGTTTGGGGACCAGTACAGGATTGGAGATCAGCTCTGCCATCCAGCAGTTGCCAAGGCTAGAGAGGCATAAATACTTCCAAGTATATTGGCAGAGGGAAGATCCATGACCGACCTTACCACAGGATGACCTGGGGTGACCACCTTGTATCACTGTCTTTCTGGGGTCCCCACAGGGGGCCAGGTTTTCACAAGGGCAGGGTGACGGGTCGCCATTCCCTCATAGTGGGGACCCAAACGTGACCACCTTAGGGCGCATGGAAAGTGTCCCCAGGCCAAGGGATGGGGCCACAAGGGAGGGGCACCAGGGCACCACATTTTATCTTCAACATGGGCCCCACAAATTCTAAGGCTGGCCCTTGGAAGATCTCATCAATACTGTGCCATTTTGTCTTGGGAAGAAGAATCAGGGATGCATTTTGTACCTCCGTTTCCTTCCTGGCTAAAATAAATTCTTGTGAAAAATGTTCCTCTTCCCTTCTGATAGCTCTGTCTCATAATCAGCAGGCCTCCCACTTCTCTCATTGCTTTAACAAAAAAGAATTAGCAAGTGTTTCCGAGGTTCCGAGTACGAGGCCTGAGTCTTCAACTGCCCCTCAGAACTGCGGCCAAAGACTACAACCTCAGCACCTGGTACTTTTATTTATTTATTTATTTTAAAAATTCTATCCTGCCCCTCCTTCCCACAGGACAGCCCGGGGTGGAGAACAACAAAGATAAAACAATTTTTAAAGTTAAAAATTTATCCTATATGCAGGGAAACAGCCTCCCCCCTTCCCCCAGCCCCTCCACGCCAAAAGCCTGGTGGAACAGCCAGATCATACATAAACATCGAAATGACAGGAGAGTGGGGGCCAGCTTACTTGCAACTAGGACCTCAGCACTTAGACGTGTAGTGCGGACACGTGGCATGGCATTGTCGATTACTGGTGCTATGTGCTTTGTTATTGTTTACCACATTCCAAGTGAATCACACATGGCATCCACCCCTTTCTCCACTCCCCCCCCCCCAGTATAAAAGGAGGACCCTCCATGTTACTACTTTTTGGGGGGTAGAAGTTTGAGAGAGAAGGAGGGTGGTGTCGTGGCCCGGTGCTGTTCATTAGACTCACATATCATTGCACAACACACATATTATATTATTAGAGATTAAACACACACATATACACATCAGGCATTAGGTTAGAGAGAGATATTATAGAACATAGTAGGGATATAGTTAGTTAGTTAGTTAGTTAGTTAGTTAGTTAGTTAGTTAGTTAGTTAGTTAGTTACAATAATTATTTAGGAAAAAGGATATACAGTATACATTATAAAAATATTTAGCATTATATTTGGTAATTTAGTAGGATTACTTAGGATATTAGGGTTAGGATTTTAGGATTAGGAATAGGATATTTTTTATTAGGATGATATATTAGGATATTATTAAAATTAAGATTATATTAGGATATTGTAGATTAGGTAAGGAAGGGAGATAAAGTAGAAAGAGATAGATAGGAAGGTATTATAGATAAGATACAGGATATTATAGGATTAAGTTAGTAGGATAATATTAAGATATTATCTAGGATGGAAGATCCCAGGAGGGAAGAGGAGGAGGAGGTTCAGTTGGTGGAGGAGGGTCCTGCTATGCTACAGAGGAGGAGGGTTTTCCCCAAGTATGGGCCTATTTCTCCCAACACCCCAGAGCCCCTGCTACTATGGCTCTTTGCAGCCAGTGGCAACGGGAAGTGTGGCATAGTGGTCAAAGTAGCACTACCAGTCTCCGCAACCACTTGAGGCAGAGACACAGCATTTATTTGCAGAGGAGACAGAGGCGGGAAGGTGGCCAGCAGCAGCAGGCTTGGTGCAATCATGGGAGAGATGAAAGTGGAAAAGGAAGGAGGAGATACTCTCCATCACCAGTATCCGGAGCAATAGGTTCCCTTGCCCCCAGAGCTTCAAGAGCTCAGCAATGCCCTGGAGGCTGACCTGAGGTGCCTGGAAAGCTTCAGCCAGATACAGAACTTTCTCATGCAGCAGTTCCACATCCTAGGTTGGAGGCAGTGAGCATAACTGGCATACAACTGGTACCTCAGGAAGCAGCGGGGGAGACTTATTGTGCCTACCACATAGCTGTGATACAGTGTGAGAGGATGCTTGCCCATGCTGTCGCTGCTGCTATGGCTTCAGGGTTTGAGTTGAAACATCTGCCCCCTCTACAATAGTAAGTACACCAAGAATGAAGAATTTATGCCTCCAATTCAACAGCAGTGCTCTATAGAACCACATCTGGAACACAAAGTGGAATAAAGTATTATAATTAGAATGTAGCACAAAAAACATAACCTTTTAAATGAAATCACAACATTGTCTACTACTTTTAAAGTAAGTTGATGAAATGCTTCTCTAGCTTATGCAATACTTTAATAAAACAGACAAAATACTATGGAAAATGTATTAAGGAAATAACAAAAAATAAATTGATTGATGTAACTGTACAAGGTTCAGTTCAGTTTATTATGCAGCCAATGGGCCATAGCAAAAGCAATATTCATGCACAAAATATACAAGTACAAATTATCATAGTTATAAAATTAAGAACTATTCACATTTTAACCACAGCAGCGTTCCCGTCCACAAATTAATCACTTTGGAAAGTAATAAACTTTTCTCTAGCATGGAAAGCGGACAGCAAAAAGGACATAACAGCTTGCATAACAGCCGGCTTAGTATCGGACAGAAACCAGAACAAAAGCTCAGAAGTCGTTCTGGTCGGCAAGTGATCTAGAAAACTGGACAGATATTCCATTCTTAATCTGTCATAGAGATGACAATGAAATAAAATATACGCAGTCAATTTGGCTTCTAGATTGTCAAAAGGGCAAGTCCTCTGATAAAAAGGAAGACTTCTACGTCTTCCTTTATTATTATTATTATTATTAAACATTTATAAAGCGCCAGTTGCAACCTGGCGCTGTACAGAACATACAATCAGATGCGGTCCCTGCCTGTGGCTTACAATCTAAAA
>QEPC01009046.1:60412-77251 GCA_003113815.1 Sphenodon punctatus | reverse complement strand
AACACAAGGTTTCAGTTTAAGGTTTAAGTTTCATTTCAGTACAAAACTGAAATGAAACTTAAAGCAATCTAATAATCCTACTCAACGCCTGCTGTTCAGGAACAGTGACTAGCTCAGAAGGTGTTGTGAAGGGGGGAGGCAGATAATTAGTTTCGTTTCTTGCAAGCCTCTCCACCCCTGGAAGTCTTCTCCTCAGTGACTAGTACTACCCCTCCCTGTCACCTTACAGTGAACCTTTTTTTTGCCACCCGAACTCACCTGAACGCGATCTGAACTGACCGACCTGTTCGGCCATTTTGCCGTTCGGTGTTCGGTATGTTCAGGTTCGGTCATCCGAACAGGCAGAGTTTGGGCTGAACTCCGAACTTCCGAACCACGTTCACCCAACCCTACTGATTCCATGCTGCTTGACCCAACTCTAAGTGCGCAGCTGCTTTAGGCACACCACAGGGGACATTTAGCAGAGCTCTCAAGAATTTAGATTGCAGAGTATTTAGATTATAAGGGCGCTGAATGGTCCAGATAGCTGTACCATAAAAGAACTGAGCTTGAGGTTCGGCTTCTAATACCCTCAAGGCTGAGACCAAATGCCCACCAGCCTTTTTATGAAAAAAATCACAAAATTGCTGTGGCGCTACCACTGGTCCGCGTGCCCGCCAAATTTGAATGAAGATCCCACTTAAGGGTAGATTGAAAAAGTAGGCCCAAATATTTATAAGAATTGACTTGAGAAATATTATGCCCTTTTATACCCCGCTTATAGGTTCTTCTCTCTCTACCAAAGATCATAACTTTGGTCTTTGCATAATTAATTTGTAATCTATTTGACTCACAATATTCGGCCAAGACTAACAACTGTCTTTGAGACCAAGTCTGGTCTGCGAGAGTATTACCGCATCATCTGCATAAAGCAGACAACCAACCGCCTGGGACTCTAATTTGGGCAGGAAAAAGGTTTCATTTGCCATTACCAAAATTCAGTCATTCACAAAAAATTAAACAAAATCAGCACACAGCCCTGCTGAACCCCAGTATAAACATTGATGCGCTTTGTTAACTGTCCTGTCTGGTTTAATCTAACTGCAAGAGTAGTTTTAGAATGCAGAATTCTTAACAAGCAAAGAAGGCGTTTATCTAGTGAAGTATTTCCCAATTTGGCCCAAAGAAGCTCTTTATCTACAAGGCCCAAGGCTTCTCTTAGATCCACAAAGGCACAGAAGAGTCTCCTAATTAATTTGACATACTGTTCAGCCATGTGAGACAATATCAGGCAATGGTCTATCGTAGGGTGATCTTTTTGGAAGCCTGCTTGTTCCAGAAAGATAATCTTATTTTCAGTGAGCCATGAAATTAGTCGCTTCTGTAGATGTTTGGCATACAATTTACTAGTGATGCTTAGCAGACTAATTGGCCTATAATTTCCAGGTTGAACCATAGGACCACTTTTGTAAATAGGGACCACTATGGCATTTGCCCATCCCTCAGGGACACATCCTGACCGGTCAATATAAGTAAATAAGGCTGCCAGAAGCAGAGTCCACCAGCCCAAATGCTGTTTAAGCAATTCAGCCGGAACAAAGTCCGCACCTGGAGTCTTATTTGGTTTAAGCTCAGAAATTAGGGAAGCAACTTCCCCTTCTGTTACCGGGAGCCCTATAGGAAGATCCTGATCCATTGGAAACAAAATTTCCTGGGAAGGTCTATGGGTGAAAATAGAGCGAAAATTAGTTTTCCAAGCATTTTTGGGTACAGACAAACTAGATACACCTTTTTCCCTATTCAGAGAACCATTTATGATTTTCAAGAAAACCTTAGAGTCCCCAGACTTAGCCGCGGAGACTAAGGAATCCCAGAGCCCTACTGTATATGCCCTTTTCTTCTTCTGAATCAAAACTCTATTAAAAAATTTGAAATCAAAAAATTCACTGGGAATTTTAGGCAAAACTCCTGCTCTGTAAAGATCATACTTTTCCATCATTCTATATTTTGCTTCCCTGCACTCCAAGTCATACCATGGCTTAGAAGTTTTATTAAAAGTCCCTGCATCTTGTATACTAGTGCTCTGTTTGGAAAGATAAGGTTGCAAAAACTTAATAAGAAGGTTGTACTCCTTTGCCACAACACAAGATAAGGAGACATCCATTATGGCAGACGTAAACCTATTGCAGTCCTGTGCATTAAGGACATTTACCAGCAAATCTGACAAATCCTTAGTCCAATGGACTTTAATGTATTACTCACCCAAGGCTGATGCGTCCTCAGGCAGTGTGCCAAGTGCTATTCTATCATGAATTTCCTTGACATCTTGATGAATTATCAAGGGAAGATGGTCACTATGAAAAGTCAGAGCAACACAAAATTTACTTATGAGAGGGACCAAATTTGCTGATACCACTGCATAATCAACAACACTGGTTCCCTGGTGTGAAATAAATGTATATTCCCCCTCTAGATCATCAGATAAAGAACCATTCAGCATGAACAAATCTAATCCAACAAGAAAACTGGCCATTGAGATAACTGAGGAGTTGATACTTGCATCCTTAGAGTGTCTGGTTAATAACCCTTGTACATTTCCTCTAAACTCCAAGTTACTGGCTAGACTTAAAGTTTCATCATTTAAAGTGATGTGAACATTCAAATCACCAGCCATCACTAGCTTTGCTGAGGGAAACTTAATCAAAAGTTAATCAATATAAGACTCCAATTGGGACCATAACGGCATCTTAAAGCTTCGGGCATTAATGGGAGGAATATACACTGAGACACAAATAATCATCTGAACCCCCATCCTTAGCACCAACCCAGTCACTATTAGAGAAGAATTAATGTGCTGAATGATCTCAGCCTCCATGTCCTCCAAAACAAGGCAGGCCACACCACCAATTGGGTGTCCTTTAGCTTGGTGAGATACTGCCAAAGTTGCAAAGGACATAAAGCCTGGTAGTACAATTTGCTCCTTACTCCAGGTTTCCTGGAGCAAAAGTTTGTCAAAGCCATGCAAATAGGTAAAAAAGGAGGCATCTTTTAAGCAAGACCTCCATCCAGCAATATTTCCATGAGCAAACTGACACTGTGCCGGAGGCACGCCATGCTTTTTCTCAGCTAGTTCCAGCTCCTTTTACTTTGTTGTACTTTAACTGCTCATAAGGGGTACCCTGAATGGAGTTACAAACTGTCCCCATAGATACAAGTGACTCCAAATCCTCCTCATAGTCACCAGCATCTATGGCTGCTTTTAAACGAGGGCGCGCTGAAGCACCTCCCAAACGCCCATTAAAGCAAAGCCGCCGGAAGTGACGTTCTCCCCATTGCCAGCGGCGGCTGGAGACACGGGACTTTGCAGCGGCGCGTTCTTAAGACTTCAATTATCTGGCTTAAGAACACGCCGCTCCAAAGCCCCGTGTCTCCAGCCGCTGGCGGCAACGGGGAGAACGTCACTTCCAGCGGCTTTGCTTTATCTCGGCGTTGAGGAGGCGCTTCAGCGCTCCTCGTTTAAAAGCAGCCTATCTTAGTAATTTTCTATGGATAGGTTGTCCAAAGTGGAAATTAAGGCTTTGGCAAATAGTAATGGTAGACCTTCTGAGACCCATAGGGATCTAAGCTCGAGCTCCCAGGTACATATTTTTTCAACACAAATCACTCAGCCAGGTAGTGCAAAAGTTAGCAACCTTAATCCTGCAGATAACCTTAATTCTTCTGAGCTTAAGATCAACAATAAAGCTATTGCCTTTAAAGTATTTCCTTTGCCAAATGGCTATTTACCTTACTGGTTTTCTAAAGACTCTATCCAGGCCCATTTAAATGAATGATTAAGTTTAGGGATTCCATTATGGCAGATAACCTCTTTTCAGAAGCTTCCACCACATGTGGCACTCCTGCTGAGTGTCTGCCTTACTCTTTACAGAGCTGGCTTCGGTGCGGCTTGTCTCCTGTTGAGTATCACTATTTGCAGAGCTGGCTTTGGCGGGGCTTCGCTCCTGCTGAGTATCTGCCTCACTCTTTACAGAGCAGGCTTCGGTGCGACTTTACTCTGCCCCAGCCGTTGCCTAAGGCCATGCACCTTGCGTGGCAAGCCCTTTGGTGCGACGCCCTTTGGCATGCACCCACGGTACAGCCGCAGACGCTAGGCTTGCCTAAAAGCCCCATAGCCGGAAGTGCAGAAGCAGGGTTCCCCAAGCATTCCCGCTGTTCAGCTGGGAACCATCAGTCTAATGATGACAAAAAGCTAAAACAATGTCCACACAAGGATGCCCCCTCTCACACTCCTCGTGCTATATGGGGTCCTGTTAATCACGGCGTGCAGACAGTGGCTTCAGTACGGTCCCTGCTGCTCGTAGCCATTTTCCCACACCCCTTCACACATATCCAACCCTGTACAAGTTGTACAACCAGACAGTGACTCCTTACACGCCACATCCACAGTCACTTATCTTAAACACAGGGTGCCCCTGCAGCCTGTCCTCTTTGCACACGCAGCTGCCAGCAATGCCTTCACCTTATGTGTTGTCTGTTGTTCTTAACCTGGTACCTTTCTTGTTCACTTTGGTCCACCAGCATTAGTCTTCCGTAAAGGCCAAGATCATAGTCTGGGGCGGGGTGATATCTCTTCTCACAGAAAGTTTCAACCAAGGGTCTCTCAATCTGCACTATAAATAAGGGGGAGACTATTTACCATTTAAACAAAAAACATTCGAAGGACTGATCCCTCACAATTGCTGCAACTCACCAAGTCAGCTCCCAAGGATGCTTTAATTTAAAAAAATGATTCCCAGCCCATACACCCTGTCAAACACAGGCACCTTAATACAAAATAAACATCTCTGTGTTCCTTCTTTACACCCATTGGCAGCCTCCCACCCACAAAAGCAGCCTCTCTTTTTTGGGGTAGGAGGGAGGCACACACACCCTTTGTCTCTTCCTCAACTTTCCAGAATAGTAATTTAGTCTTTGGAGGGATTCTTTTCATCTTGTTCTGATTGTGAGTCAGGATCATCTTCTGGATTGCTAGGATATAGGTCCTCAATGCCTGATTCAGAAAATGAGACCTCATTTTCCTGAGTCATGAAATGGCTGTTCATGCACAGGAATGTCAGCCTCTCAGTTGACGCTTGAGAGGCAGGTGTGTTTTAGCCAAGAATGTTTCCAGCGCTTCTGAAAACTCTCTCTGAAGGTATGGAACCTGGTGGGCATCCAAGATGTGATGTAGCTAGATGGTACAGTGCAAGCCAGGCAGCCTTGTGTCCTTCCCAGTACTTTAATGGAGTACTTTAATGGGTCATCACGCAAATGATGATTGATGTAATTTTTGTACAGCTCTGCTATATCATTCCTTGCAGCTGCATGACAGTTCCACGTCAATGACCATAGTAGGTCATCATCTCTATCTTCATCGTCTGAGATTAGTAACTCTTGTGCAAGTTCCCACAGGCTTCCAGTTTTGAGTGGTACTGTTCTGTTGCACTCCTTTGGAGGTTCAATATGAGAAGACAATGATGGGGGTGGGGGGACTCTTGCACCATGTCTTGATCTGCTCGCTGGTCCAGGACTATCTCCTGCAGTTGGATTATGACATGCTTTTCAGGTTTGCTGCATTCTCCACTTTTAGTGCTGCTTGTTTAAAGGGAGGGTCAAGGAAAAGGCAACTTGGGCGCTGCTTGCAGTTTTCATTTCACAAAAATAGCTGCTGTCACTGAGGCCCTTCAGCATGTTCCTTGCCAGCTGTGCTGTGCTGTGGCTGCCCACCTAGTCAAATGCTGACACTATTTTCACTCCAGCAACTGAACAATTAAATTGTACTGGCTGAGTGATGAATCTGTACTGCTCGCTATGTCTTTTGCTTCATGAAATGGTTTCAGCATCATTACCATATTCTTCATTAGCATCCATCGTGGTGGTGTTATATGTGTTTCCTGATCCCTTCTTAGACATCATTCAGATGTGGTTTAAACAGCACTTAGAAGTGCGGGTGGCTTGATGCGAAGGTGAAGAATACGAGCACAGATGATGTCTGAAAAGGCGCCATGCGCATGATTGAGTTTGCCAGCATACTGACAGGCGCACTCTGCCAACCTGAAAAAACTAGGTCAGTAGAGTGTGCCTGTCAGTGTGCCAGCAAGCTCAATCATGCATGTGGCGCCTTTTCAGATATCATCTGCATGCACATTCTTCACTTTCACATCAAGCCATCCACACTTGTAAAAGTGCTGTTTAAACCTCATCAGAATGAGTCCTTAGTGTATTTGGCCCATCCATTTGCAGCTTCTGGGTGGACTCTGATTGTACCAACAGCCTCTCCATCATGAGAAAAGTGGAATTCCACCTTGTCTTCAACTCCTGAATCAGATTTTGACATGGCATAAGTTGAACCTCCCAGAGTGCTTATCTTGATGTGCCAGAATTGTGGAAATGTCCACAAAAGCATTGACATCTGAGAAGAAGATCCTCCACCATTGTGTTGCCCTTGTCACTCAAGAATTTCTACATCACTAGGTTGACACATTGCGCAGTGCATGGGACTTGCGTGAGATTGGCCAGCTTCACTACGTTTGCAATGGTTTTTGCTTTGTCCATTATTACAAAGCCACCCTTCAATTTAAATGGCTCCAGCCACTCTTACAGCATGTCTGAAAGTTCTGCAGAAATGTTCTCTGCAATATGAGTTGTATCAAAAGGGGACAGGTGAAAAAGGGCATGTACAAGCAGTGAGCAGTCATGGCAAGATATTCCCAGTGTGCAGCACTGGTCCACAAGTCTATGGTGAGATGTTCTTTTTTCCCCTCCAACTGCTTCAAAGCTTCCTTCATGTACTTTACTGTGGTCTCATACAGTTGTGGTACGATTTTGGTGGCAAAGTACACCTTGCTTGGGACTTTCCGGGGCGGGGGAGGGAGGGAATGATCACATGATGTTTTTAAAACCCTTTGTCTCCACAAGGGAGAATGGTAGCCTGCCCACTGTGATCCACTCTGCAGTTTGAGAAACCAGTTTGCAAGCCTTAGAATTTGATACCTTATAAGGGATTGTTTTTCCATAAATGTCTTGAAATGTCAACTGCACAGACGTTGTGAGAATTGTAATGTCTCCTCAGAAGAGGCTCCCAGAGCTTCATGAGAGGATGCCTGTGAGTGGATTGCTGCTACTGCTGCTGTAGACACAGTGGCGACAGGCTGAGTATTATTCCTATTAAAAATATTGCTGTGTTTCACCCTAAAGTGTGTGATCATTGATGTTGTACACAACTTTGACAAGTCTTTCCCCCTGCTTAAATGTGCCGCTTTGCAATAATTGCAAGTCATAGTGGTTTAATTGCCTTCCTTTAATTGGCAGTGCTCCCACGTCCATGAAAGTGCACCTGTCAATTTTCTGCTCTTGTTTGAGGTGTTAGGAATGGGATCTGTTGCAGGGGTGTCCGTATCAGTTGTTGGATGCCAAGGAACAGCAGATGGTACCGTATTCCTTCAAACAAATCTGTCCATTCCTCCAACCTTAGGCAACGTTGATGGTGGAGATTTTTTAGATGGGGGTGTGGAGAAGTGCTGCATGCTTCAGAAGTGCTGGTGCCTACAACAGTGAGATGGCCCCGTGTAACAGCACACGGTTCCCAGGGGTGAGCCCATGCAGGATCATACCCCTGTAAGTTACTTACGCATGGGCCTTCAACTCTTCTGACAAGTACACACATGGGAATTATCTCTCAGAATTCATTTATTTAACATGTCTCTCTAATAGTTTACCATCTCAGCCATTAATCATACAATAGTCCATCCACATTCACTGTAGCAGTGTAGCGCAGTCAGGCAAGGCGTCAGACAACAGTCCACTGGCTGAGGACTCACAGTTTCCAGGCTTCATTCTTGGTCACCTCCCTACTGCTTATCCTTCCACAGTTCAGCACTCCAGTTTCATTGCCTCTCTGCTGCTTATCCTGCTAGCAGTGCTTCTAGAGCTCCTCTCTCCATAGCAGCACAGAACAGACAGACTCCTATTTCTTAGGCGGCTTTTTATATAATCCCAAAGGGGTGTGGCTAGTCCTCCAGGGATCAGACTATTAAAAGGTCATTAGTCCTCTGCTTTGTCCCTTTGCCCTTCAGTTTGCTTCCAGCCCATGCTCCCTCCTAGGACTGGCTTCACCACGCCCAGCTCCAGTGTCACCTCACCAGGTACCTACTACTCCTAAAGGGACAGCAGGCCTGACAGGCTGCATTCTGCCACATCCTGCTTGGGAGGATGTCAATCATCATCCCCTGACTCCCCTGAGAAAGGCTCAGACATGGCAACATTTTCAAGATCTGCCTCATGGCCTGTGTCAACACAAGCTCCTCTTCTTTAGCACCTTTGTCTGCCATCTATGGAGTCTGTGGATGCTGCTCTTCGTACATCCTTTCCTCTGACTGGGGGTGTTGGTCTCCGACCTTTGTCTTTCAAATGCCATTAGTGCCTGTGCCTGTGTCCTATAGTCACCAGTCACCAATTCTGCCAGCTCTTCCAACAGCAACCTAATGCAACACAAGCATGTGATATGGCGAGAAGCAGGAGTATCTTTCTTGCCAGTCCTCTTCATAATTTCAGATAAGCAATCTAGCACTAAATCAAGAGAGGATGAAATCATGCAGACCAAGAAAAGAATAGCGCTTAGAAGTCCTACCTTCTCCCACCTTTTTTGCCTGTCCTCCCTTGCTGCTCTCCACGTATTGTTTGACTGTAGTGTAAAGCTTTGCCACCCTGTATATCTATTGACATGCCTTAATGCCCCATAATGAGCAATAGCATACTTTCTTCCACTGTACTTCCTTCCATTCTCAACCCCAAGCAGAATCCAGAATGGTGATGTCACCCAACAGTCAACACACAGCACTCAATCAGCGTGAAGTGGCAACTGTGTTGATTGTGGAGTTTTTCGTGATCTTCAGTGTCCTTCATAAAGCTCAACAACAACAAGAAAAAAAAAAACACACTTCAAGAATACACTAATGCAAAAATTTGGCACTGGTGCATTGGCAACTGGTGCCCAAAAGTACATCGGCTCTGCCAGCAGGCAGGTCCACAAAAAAACAGAATAGATCCAAGCCAAAAAAACACCTTTAGCATTGCTTACAAGTATGCCCCTATGGCTTTCAGCGCACACAGAATCCAGCATTGAAATGTACTGTCACTGTCATCCAACATTTAACACGCAGCACTCACTGGCGCAAAGTGGACAGGACACTCTGTGTTGATCGTGGAGTTCTTTGTGATCTTCAGCATCCTTTGGAAAGTGGGTGTTTGAGTCGAGGTGCTTGTTGCTCAACTCAACAACAAGAAAAAAACCACAAACTACAAAAATACAAAACTTTTTTTTTAATTTATAAAAATCTCATAATGCAAACATTTGGCACTGGTGTGTTGGCACTACTGCCCCAAAGCACATGGTCCCTGTCAGTAGGCAGATCCACAAGAAACCACCCTCAGCAGTGCAAGTATGCCACATGCCCCTAGGCAAGCTGTGTGTTGGCACTGGTGCCCCAAAAGCACATGGTCCCTGCCAAAAGGCAGATCCACAAGAAACCAGATGCAAGCCAACCAGCCCACCCCACCCCCCACTCTCAGCATTGTAAGTATGCCATGTGTCCCTATGTAAACTCTGTGTTCGCACTGGTGCCCCAAAGCACACAGTCCCTGCCAGTAGGCAGATCGACAAGAAACCAGCTGTAAGCCACCAACCTTCCCAAATAAACCGGGGGGGGGGGGGGGCAATCAAAGCCAATGGGGAGAGAGAAGAATAAGAGAAGACAAAATTTTAGAAGCAGGGTTTTGTAAACCCCCCACATTGCAAAAAACCCACAGCATTGACCCATGCCCAGGCACTCACTTTAAAATTTAAAATCAGGGTTTTGTAACACCCAGCATTGCCCCTATGACCAGCCCAGCCCCACACCTTTAAAAGTTTGTGCACAGGAAATGTGGAGTCTAACTCCCAAGCTGACATACTTAATTACACAAACAGCTAGCAGCAGTGTAGCATACAGCCCAGTCACCAAAGAGAGTGAATAATGCTCAAATTCCCACTTTTATTTGTCCTTGGCAACCAATCAAAAACTGTCCCGTGCTTGTCCCTCCCTCACCTGTCCTCTCCCATTGCTATCCCCCTCATCATGCCTACCAAATAAGGAAGAATGTTTAATTTCCCAGGTCCATCAAAATAAGATCAGGGGTGGGTCACCCAGGTCACATCAGGGGCTCCCGAGTCCCAATACATGGCAAAAGACACACCGCTGCAGCAGCGCTCATTTTTTTCAACGGGAGAAACAATCAACTGAGGCGGGACTGAACATGCCAAGTCCTCAGAACCTCAGAACTCAATGGTGCCGAACCAAGTGTTCTGATCCTCGGTAAGTTCCAAAAAAATTTGAAGACCAAGTTTCAGCACTACTTTAAATGCACTCTGCTATTTCACTAGGAGCTTGTTCTCAGTCGTAGGTGGCAGTAACAATATTCTCCTGCCTATTTGTAGTGTCCTGGCTAGAGAGAAATAGAATACCCAACTGGAATGTGCTATCCATTGGATTTAGGCACGCCATTCTGAATCCCCTTGATTAGATATGTGACCTGCTCTGCTATAGGGTATGTTCAGATTGGTTTGGTTCAGTTTTGGTGTTCAATTTCAGTTCAGAGTGAGTCCCAGTTTTTTGTAAACTGACTATATCAATTTTGGTATTTTCCTGAAATATAGACAGTAGCAGTGTGCAATTAATTTTTGTTATTTAAGTTACTAAAACAAATGGAGCCCAATTCGTTTTAGTAACTAAAGACCCCAAAACGAATGAATAAGCAAACAACATTTGTTTGCTTTCATTTGTTTTTGTTTAATAATAATGAAAAATCATTGCGCATGTGCAAAAAATGGCCACTGGACTGTTCTGCGCATGCACCCACTTTACCAAAATGGTGGCGACACTGCTGTCAACATTTTAGAAAAGGGAGCGCTTACGCAGAACAGTCCAGCAGCCATTTTTTGCACATGCGCAATTAACTTTTTAAAATATTTTTTAAAAATGAATAGTTTTTAAATTGAAATGTGTTACAAAAATGAACAGGTTTTTAATGAAAACCCCAAAATGAATTGATTTTTTTTAAATGAAAAAAAAAAAAAAAGTAAAATGAATGAGGTCCCTTCTGCACACCCCTAATGGATATTTTTCTTGCATGGAACCATTTAGGAGACTTCTTTTCTTTGTTCGTTTAGAAGCATTCTCCCTCCTCCACCTCTTCAAACAGATCTCTGGGGAAAAGGAAACACTTCCCCTATCCTTTCTCCTCAGTATCCCACTGCTTTTGCTGCCTTGCCTCCTATCAGGTTCCTATGGTTGTTGCAGCAACATTTGTTAAGTGTAACCTCAACACATCAGCAAATGTGGGTTAATCTTGCGCATCAACAACAGCAGTTTCTTCTTAACATCCACCCATTTTATTTTCTGTCCCTCTATAATCTATCAACATCAACCATTGGTATCCACATATACAAATTGCCTGAACTAGTCTTTTTAGTTTTACTCTTTTCACCAAGGATTTATACACCGAAGTGTGATAACTCTCAGTCTAATAAGACCTGTACACTTCTTCCAGCTAGTACAACTGGAATTGTCAGTCCTAATTGTCTGTCCATCGCTTGTATGACATCACTCATAGAAGCCTTCCAGCCATCTATGGAAGATGTCATACAAGCGACATACCCTGCTGCATGCTGGGAGTTGTAGTCTAAAGGCTGGCAAGCTGGGGAACATAAACATATCTCCTCCCCTGGCTGTTCAAACCTGGCAGTGGCAGATAATTTGAGGACGAAAGGGGCAAATGGAGTGAGCTGCAAACAAGCCCAGCACCTGGAGAAGGCAAGTGGGGATGAGAGGGCTGGGGCTAGGGCTGAGCTGGCATCTGGGCTAGTAGCTGCTGGGGCCTCCTCCCTCTTCCCTCCTTCCATGTTCCGCAAAAAAACAGAGGCTCTGTCGAGAGGTACTCAAATAAAAGAGAGTACCGAGTTTCAGCCCTATTTAGTACCAACAGACAATACCTGCATTTTTGGGTACTGCATCAGGTACCTGACAGGTTACTTGGATTGCGTACCTGGAAACCCCAAAAGTCGGTAACGTTTGGTACCAATTTTTCTAATTACTGATGGGTATATTTGGTTGGAAAACTGAAAAATTAGAATGAAAATCCAGAAGTCACTTTTCTGGGACTGGAAGTTGACTTTCTGGGACAAATAAAATCAATAAATAGGTGTCAGAAATCAATAAATCAATACAGAATTCAAAAAATCAGTACCACAAGTCAACTTTCCAGGACATCAGGTACCTGAATCTGGTAAAAGTAAAGTACCAATAAGTACTCAATGTTGTTGGTTCATTTGAGATACTGGAAATTTGTCAGATGTACCTCTTTTTGCTGGTATTAATTTAAGCTCTAATCCCAACAGTGCATGGCAAGGAAAAGGCTACTGGTTCTTAAAGGGCTATTACCCCCAAACTCCAATATTCTACCAGTCATATCTGATATTCATTTTATACCCAAAGAATTTCCCAACATAAAACGTAATGACTGTATCACAGTGCTCATGTAAAAAAGACAATCACACACAATAGATTCAATCACCATTCGATCACCATTGGATACATTCACAACAAAAATATACATTTCATATCCCCCTTATTTTCCTAAGTTTGTATAGAGTTTATATTCAATTGTATATTGTGTCTATACATCAGTTCTTTTATTTAATTTTTACCCTGTCACACAAAGGAATACAAGGAGAACACACCTAACAGTACATAATCTAACTTTTCCACTCAAAAGCATACACATTTACTAAAAACTTTACATCACAGTTCACATGCATTGCAGTCTTACCTGTATCCCCAACCACCAGCTCCATTTTAATCCTCCTAGCTGTGGATTGTTGTTGATGGTGTTGACTGTATTTGAAGAACATTTGTTTCATATGCAGAAGGAGAGTAAATGAGTAAAAAAACCAACACACTTACAGGTGCATAGATTGTGTTTGTGGGGAAGTTTAGTGGTTATGAGAAACAAAAATACTAGCCTCTTTTAAACTATTTCTCCTCACAAACTTAAAATCTAACCTCAGGGGAAATGTAATAAAAACTCAGTTACCTACTAGAGTGTTGATGTAGTGCTGAAAGGAAATTTTGGCACAGATTCCTTCTTCAACTGATCCAACTGTTCTGATCCATTCAGCAGAACGCGGACCATAATGCAATACAGTCTATGTTTTCCAAAGATCCAGATTGGCTGTGACACCATAGTGAGCATGTTCAAAATGGCAGTGCACGCTGCACATGCACAAATTGGTGGTGTGGTATTATAAGGCACTGGAATCTTACATACGCACAATACAGGCACATGCACAGTATGGGGTGCAAGATGGTGATGCCCTGCAATAGGAACTTCTCACTGAGTTCTGACATGAGTAAAATCTACATTGGAATTTCATGCAGTGTTCTGAAATCATGGAAAAACTCTGTGAAAACAATAATGGCTGCTCCATTTCAGCCCTATGTTAATGTGTTACATTTAGGGAAGAATTTTAGTCACTGAAGGGGTATTTAAATCCTGCTTCAAGAAGAAATCTAAGCGCTCAAGTTTGATTGGAGTAACTACCAATGCCTCCATAATTTTAAAAATGAACAGTTGTTAGTGAAGACTTGAAAAATATTCATATTAACTGTGTTTCTGAATTATTACAGTTACAAAGTATGGAAAACCCAATTGTTATCTCTATATACGTCAGTGGACATGCACAGGCATCACTTATAATTTTTAAGATGGCAGAAACAGTATTGTATCAATTCAGTGAGCTGACCCTTAGCAGTGTACATGGCTGTCTGTAATGAATGCAAGTAGATCACCCTAGCTCCTGTTCTGAAAAACGTTTTTATCTGATTGCTGGCACTGCTACTGCTAAGCTGATCTTTATCTGCCTATAAAAAAAAACCTCTCTCTTAACAGACCTGCCTAACTCTTTACAACCACACAGACTTATCCAAAATTATAAATGGCCTATTGTATGAAATATGCACTAAATGGGTATCTGTGATCTCAAGGCTATATCTGCAGTTTTTCAGTTAGTTTGATCAAGGCAATATGTGAAAATGTACTTTGTTCCAAAAAGTCTATAAAAATAAATGTTTGACTATGGAGTCTGAACATACTTTTTCTATTTTGCTCTTTATCCTTTTGCACAGAAAACCTCTTGAGATGAACTATTCATGTCATGAGGATATTTGGGAAGAGTTCTACGTATTGAAGCAATAGTTATTTGCACATTCTAAACAATATGTGCCAAATGTTTCACAACCTGTAGTTTCCTTTTATCATCTTTGTTCACAATGCCTTGTTCTGTCTATAGTCCAAAATGTTAAGCCACTCACAACAAACCTCACTTTGAGAAAGTTTGAATTGGCTGCCTTCCCAATGATAATTGAAGAATGCCAATATTTACTCACTTTGTGAACTCAAAATTAGCCAGTACTTCAGTTTAAAATAAAATTCACACCAAGAACTATTTCTTGTATTTGTGATGGCAGATAGCTAATATTTTCAACATCTATTTAACTTTTCCTGCCTACTCTTGCCATTGCATATCACCTATCTAGTCTGACAGAACACTTAGTTTTTTAGGTTTATTACATTACTAAATTTTAAGGACATTTTTTTTATACTTGAAGTGGAGATACTTAGACCACTTTCTCAAGGGGCAATATGCGCAGCATTTGGCTGTGAGAAAAACTCCTGGAGGCAAATGCTGTGCAGCTTCTTTCTCAAGGGAAAACAAAGCCACGTGGCTTTGCCTCTCATCATGCGGAGGATACAGAGCTCAATTTTCCAGGGTGTTATCCTCCACATAATCAGAAACAAAGCTGCGCAGCTTTGTTTTCCCAGGAGACAGAACCTGCGCAGCATTTGCCTACAGGAGTTTTTCACGAAGCCAAATGCTGCGCATATTGCCCCGTGAGAAAGTGGTCATAATTGTGGCATCGCACAGAAAAATTACAATGAAACAAATATGCACAACTAACTCTGTTTAGGAGTGAACCTCGCTTCTTTCTGAATAGATTCCTCCAAAGCCGTCCAGAGCTGTTCTCAGGAGGGGCGGGGTATAAATTCAGAAAATAAAATAAATAAATAAAAACAATATTTTCTCATGTTAAAATGACTAGGTTTTAGATAACATTTTTTATAGATTGGATTCTAAATATCCTGTGCCCTTATTTTACTCTGCTTTTTATTGTTTAATTGGTTAGTCTCCAAATTCTAAATCAATATCTAGCTCAACAGTTGCGCCTCATAAGCACAACCTTGTATCACACAACCTTTTAATAGTATACTATTATGATGAATGATGAAAACCCCACATTCTCTGGTAACACTAAATTGTCTGGAAGCAACATAGGGTGGTGCATTCACACCTGGCAACAGAGAAGCTCTGGATATAGCAGTGTCTGAGCCTGCAGAAGTAGTTCAGTATTGGGATGGGAGGGAGAACTGAGACTGCGCCACATGCTGAAGAAACTGCAAAGTGATGAGGATTTGGGGGGGATGCTGCTGGTGTGAAAGGAGTTTGCTTTGCAGTGATTCTGTCTTAGGGAGAGCACTGCTTGTGCTCACTGCTGCTTTTTTCTTTCTAGTTCTCTTTAATGCATAAAGACATAAATAACTGGATTTCTAATAAGCACCATCAGACTCCAGTTTTCTCCTGACATGTGAACTAAATCTAGTAAGGCCCCCTAAAACCCGGTCAAGAGGGAGCAGTCATGCTATAAATCAATCTACTGCTTATAAATGCAAATAAAGTAGATTAGCAACATAGGATAATAATATCTGTTTGGCATGTTAAACTCAATTCTGGAACTGTCTCATTAGGCCTTTATTAAGGCCACAAAAGAGCACTGCTGAACTGGCAAGTGGTGAATCAGGTCCTGATCCTAGGTCTGTATGATCCGCAGCTCAAAGGGTCACTCTCTTAGGAGAAGGGCTGGGGTGGTGGCAGTATGGTGGATGTACATGGCGACTCTTTGGTGCATGTGCATGCATTTTTTGGACCTAGGATTGGGACCTCAATGCACAGCAACCTACACAAACTGTGTGGTGCTACTTGGAGAGGCAATAAAATGGTCTGAGGATATCATTGCCTTTTCTTTACCTACGATTTTAATGCTATGATCATCTTCATTGTAGCTAGATACCTTAAGGGATTTTCTGCACAGAGTCCTCTGCACTAGCTTCACTTTGGCTGATGCAAAGTGGGCTGGCCATGGGATATCCATGTTTATTGATCCACTGTCCCACAACTCACACAGATACCTAAAGGGCTTTTTCCCCCAACCAGCTACTCTGAGCTAATGCATTAACTCCCTCTCTTGTTTACCCTCATTTTTGTTCACACACAGGGCTTTTAAAGGAGATGATACCATGCATGACCACCCATTAACCACTTACCCAAACACCCAATTGAAGGTGGTGTGGGGGATGCGCACTCTCATGACCCATAGAGCACCCACTCATGGCCATAAATGGGGCACTGGCAAAAAATCTGGAGTTCTCCATGAGGGGGAAGCCAAAAATGTGCATGGAGACAGGTGCCCATGCATCTCCTGCCCATATGAACTGGGGCGCCCACACACACCAGCAGACAGGTCCACTGCCCCGCTGCCTCCCTGGTCCCAACCACAGTCCTACCAGGAGCTCTTAAAGGACACACATGAAATATACCACCACGTTGGCTCAAAGCACAACAAACCGCTCTCGCAAAACTCAAGAGAAGAGCCAACTCCATGGAGGACAACA
>QEPC01009046.1:9304-21297 GCA_003113815.1 Sphenodon punctatus | reverse complement strand
GCTACAGCCCTACACAGGAAGTAGAAAATGCAAATGATTCAGGTTGTACTTGCGTGGACACTACTGCGTGGGTACATGTTGTTAGCATATCATATTCAACACAATTATTTTCAAACCAAACAGAAAACTGTTCATTAATGTTCTTTGACAACAAGCAACCACACAGACAGAGTGCTTTCACACCACCTCCCTCATGCATATATTGGCTCCATGAGAGAATCTGCGTGGGGTTCAGCTGATCTGAAAGCCCCCCCGGCACAGCTTTACCGGCAAACATACGAAGAGATACAGAGCAGGAAATCCAGCACTGTATCTCTTCATGTGTTTGCCAGCAAAGCCACATGAGGGGCGGGGAGACTTTCAGACCAGCCAAACCCCACACAGATTTTGGTCCCCACATGTCTCTCACAAAAAATTTCACAATCCTACCCCAAAATGCAAGGAAAAAAACCTCCAACAATCCCCTCCCCTCCCCTTTCTCTCAGTAACTCACCAACTAACCAAGTTCAGAGATCTGGATGAGATCCTTGCAATGGAAGCCAAACTAAAGAAGTTAAATAATCTAGGTCCTAGGCTTACTTCAAAAGAGGTCAAGGATACCTCCCGCTGATATTCAAGCACCCTCCCACTAAGCTCCAGTTCCACCAGCACTAGAATTGACCAGGTCCTGGGCTGGGTGCATTGCTCCAGGCACCCTCCCAGCCCACTTGACTTCCTAGTCTTGCTAAGTCTGGCCCCTCCTCTACCTCCTCCCCTTTAAAAAAAAAATGTGCATAGAAACATACATATGCCCAGTACAGTGCTCAGTAGGGGTGGGACACTGGGGAGAATACCAGATACCAGATGTACCGATATCGGATTTCCCAGGTACCAGATGTGCTGGTACCGGCATACCGGATTTTTAATATTGTCCTTGGTACTGGATTTTTTACATTGCGGCTATTGACTTCAATGGCTGCAATGTAAAAAATCTGGTACAGCATCCAATGTTAAAAATCCGGTATGTGGGTACAGGTAAATATCGGATTAAGCCGATACACCCAAATACCGGCAATATCGGATCTCGGGAGAACCGGAATTCCCACCCCTAGTGCTCAGCACAGTACCCCACTGGGCAACAGCATGTCCGCAACCTAGTAGGGATGGGCGAACGCGGTTCGGAAGTTCGGAGTTTGGACCTAACTCGACCAGTTCGGTCGACCGAACCGAACTTCCGAACAGAACTCAATTTTTGAACCGAAACAAATTTCCGAACTCTGCTCTATTCGCCCATCCCTAAAAGATAATATTCCATTTAGTTCAATGGGGTTTGAATTTCCGAACTTTGTTCAGAAGTTCAGACCGAACTTGAATTGTTGTCGACCAAACCAAACTTCCGAACCTGTCTCTTATACACATCTAGATGTGTATAAGAGACAGGCCCGGTACCCCACTGGGCAACAGCATGTCCGCAACCTAGTAGGGATGGGCGAACGCGGTTCGGAAGTTCGGAGTTTGGACCTAACTCGACCAGTTCGGTCGACCGAACCGAACTTCCGAACAGAACTCAATTTTTGAACCGAAACAAATTTCCGAACTCTGCTCTATTCGCCCATCCCTAAAAGATAATATTCCATTTAGTTCAATGGGGTTTGAATTTCCGAACTTTGTTCAGAAGTTCAGACCGAACTTGAATTGTTGTCGACCAAACCAAACTTCCGAACTGAACCGAATTATCAAACCGAATTTCTGAACTCAGTTCTGTTCACCCATCCCTACAGCCTAGCCCCTAGCCTGCAGCCTGCCTGAGACCCCTCTCTGGGGGAGGGACCCCCTCCCTCCCTTTGACTCCATCTCCCCCTTCTCCCCCCCACTATTTTATATAGTGCACCAGTGTGCCACGGCAGCCAGGCCATCACAGAATGCTTCTGCACATGTGTAAAATGGTGCCTGGGGACATGCGCAGAAACACATAGTACTCTGGTGCTTCTGTGCATCTCTCCAGGCTCCATTTTATGCATACGCAGAAGTGCTCAATGCTGGTTGCATTGTGTGCATTTCTGCCCAGGTGGAAGGGGCACCAGTGCTCACCTTCCCCCCCCCCACCTGCAGCCTGAGGAGGGGAATTAAATAAATAAATAAAAACCCACCCCAGGGATCAACCAACCTGGTGGTGAGCCCCAGCACCCCTTTCACCCACGCAGCCTGGAGGGGGAGGGAAAACTGGGTTCCCCCCTGTCCCATGCCCCCCGTTCAAATGGATTCCAAACCCGAACTTTGTTCAGCCAGTTTGGGCTGGGGGCTGTTCGGGTTTGGAGTGTTTGCGAACAGCCCGAACACCCTGAGTTCAGGCCGAACACTGAACCCCTGAACTCTGTTCGCACATCCCTACTAATCATGTACGACATTTAATTTCAAGTATCAAGCCCCATATATGAATACATGAATTCCTTATGATGTAGCAATTGAGTGAGATGCTCATGTATGGCAGCAGAGAAAGCAAAAGAGAATAACCAGATAAAACACTCTAATCCCAGCAGCAAAGGGTAATTGACCTTTCCTTCTCTTGCTGTGTGCTTACGTGCCAGTGCTGAGCACTGTACCATCCCAATTACTATGCAGTGATAACACTTTGAATAAAATTGATCTAGTCCTATTGCATTTCAGAAAATCCTTTAATTCATGGGAGATTAATTGCCATCTGTTATCATGGACTAATGGCATCTGCTTAGCCGTGCAAGATAAATACGCCACACAGTGCATCTTTACTTCCATTTAAGCTACAGTATTTCAAGATAGCATCTCACAGCCACTAGCTTCTTCCTGCTAATGGCTTTTTGCATAGTATCTCCATCCATAGAGAATCTTCTTCGAGCTGTGCCTTTCCCACTTCTTAGTTTTCTTTCTTCTTTAACTTTAGGCATCCATGTTTCTAAGTTTTTTGTGTAAGGTGCTTAGGCAGGAGACAAAACAATTGTTAACTATTCTTTTTCTTTTCTTCTTTACATTTAAGTGTTCTATATGTTGTGGGGTGGGGGTTCTGCTATAGAATGTACTATTGTAATGAAATGAAATGAAACCAAAGCCCATACCCAGTGGACAATGGCTAAAAGGTAAATATGTGAGCACATCCTTAATTCTTTGTGAGAAAGAAACAGATTGCAGCTTTGTGAATCACCGAAGCAAGATATGAAATGATATGAAATACAAATTCCCCATGTAAGATGCAATGCCAGTGTGTTACAACTAAGGTTGCCACCTCTTGGCCAATAGGAGTATCAGGATCGAAATTACAAGAGGGGGCATTCTCAGTTCTCACTAACCTAGATGGTTAACTTCATTTCAATCAATAGAAACATTGCCTTCATTTTCAGTAGAGGAAGTATCAAGCACATAACCTCTATCTCCCAAATGTGGTTAGAAAATGGAAATAAATTGCAGAAGAAAATGTGATCAGTGGTCCTTCCAGATTTATATTTTTCCAGCAGTGGCATTTAGCAGTAGGGGTGTGCAATTCATTTTTATTATTATGATAAAGAAACAAAAAAAACATTATTTTTTTGTTGTTGTTATAATAACAAAAACATAAAAATAACAAAAACAAAAATGAAAATGAATTTTTGTTTTTGAAATAATGGGGGGGAAATGAAAAATGTATTTTCAGCTATACCTTTTTTTTTGTTATTGAATTTTGATGAAACTTTGGTAGATTGTACCCCCAACAGAGGGCACTGGTTGTACAAAACTTTGGAAATATTATATAAAGGAAACCAATTTCAAAACAATTGAATGTTGTGATTTTAAGGAACATTTCGTACACATTCATGGCTACAACTTCATTAGATTCCATCCAATTTGCATGAAACTTTGCAATATTATGTCTCTTCACTGTTTTACCACTCCTGCCAGATTTCAGAAAGATTGGATACAGGGTCCTGATGTTATAAGTCATTAACTTGAAAATGCATTTCCATCTGTAACGTTTCTATAGCTCATCCTGTTTACAAGACATTTGTCCAGAATGTATCCCACACCTTCCCTGTCATCTCTGCCAAAATAAAGGACCTTTTGATAAAGGGACCCAATTTTATAAGCAATTGAAGTTGTCCCCTTGAAGACCATTATTCAGATAAATAGCAGTACATGCATTGTCAGTGAGAGGCAAGCACCTGGCATGCAGCTGCCATTTGCAGGTTCGACGTGACAAAGAGCATAGACAGGCAGGCACTGTGCTCTGCCCCTCACCCCTACTCCTGGTGCACAGCCATGACAACCCTGGGTACAGAAAGCTTCCTTGCTGTGGACTTTGTCCATATTCTTGTTTATTTTCAATTTTTGGAGCACCTTTTTGGATTGTTCCAGAAAGTGAAAGTAAACAGGCACAGCACCTGTGAGAGTGGAGGAAACACTCGCCCCACTAGACCACTCTAGGCACTCTGCCTGGGACTCTATGGTCCTGGCAGACCTGGATACATGCAGAGGCTGTGTGCACCCTATTAGACAGAAGTTGGCCACATGGGTGCACATTCACCAAGGGTGGGACTATCGGTATCAGATTAATCTGATAATACTGATAATTGTCTATCAGATTAATCCAATTAAACCGATAATAGTCAGTATCGGTATATTGGGTTTTTAACATCTTGGTTTCTCTCATATTTTAACATTGATGCCACTTAACAATGGCCACAATGTTAAAGATACAAGAAAATTGGCAATGTTAAAAAAACGATACACTGATACCGATAAATTTGATGTCAGATTAATCCGATACCGATAAAATCGTTAACTGATAATTCCCTTGGAGTCCCACCTCTAGCATTGGCCTGCCTTAGCCAGCATTCGCCCATACAGCTAGCTCCTCATTCACCAGGGTGACTCTGAGTGGGGGCTGTAGGGCAGGGAGGGGCGTGCCAGCTGCAGGTGAATATTTGACAACCACCTAATAGGCAGGCAGTTGGCCACGCATCTTATGTTTACTATTGTTTCATCTGTTAACACCCATAGAAAGTGCAAAAAATCTTCATAATAGATTAGATTAACCTGTTTATAGGGAAATATTACTGATGTTTCTGATGTCTTTGTTACTACATTATACAACCTATTCAACTGACCTGCACACATTCCTTACAACTTGAGATAAGATATAAGCAAACACTCTGCTTCTCAAAACTAAAATCAAATTCCAGTGAACAAGCTGTCAGATAACAACAATGTATCTAAAATAATTGTTTAACTAACCCAAAACAATATTAGCAAAAAGGAGAACTAACTCTTGAGTTACAATAGGGAGACAAGAAAATTAGAACCAGAGTTTTCGGATTAGTTTTATTGCAATTATAAAATGTAACACAGCAATATTTTAAAAGGAATGTAGTGCAATAAAATAAAATCATCCTTTGTGTTACCCAAAATGTTACAAATTAGTAGCAATTAGAACTAGGTGCCTATTTATGCTGACCCACTTTCTAAAAAATGTCATTCTACTGAATGGTGTATAGGAGCAATGGAATCCCAATACTTCAGGAGACCTACCATTCAGTCCAGTCTCTGACAGTGACCATAACCAGAGGTTTCAAAAGAAAGTGCAAGAACTCTCTTTAGAGTAGGGTCTATAGAGTAGGTGTCACCATAAATAAATAATAATCACTTATTTTTAGGGAAGCATTTCCCCAATTTCTGTTATTCAGTTACAAAAAGCACTTTTTTATAATGTTACCCCTCTTTCCCACTGATTAATGTACACAGGGTAGAAATTTGGCTTCTGTTTTCTGCAACTGTCATTTATACTACTAAAGATAGTGCTGACAATTTATAGGAGGATTTTTTTTCTGAATAGACATTATAAACCTAGCTTTATTTAATTTATTTATTATAAAAATTTGTTATTGGGTGTTAACAAAGGTGATGGCCGCCCACTGTGGCCTGCTTAAGCCCACTAGCCACTGGTACATTTGTTGGCAGGATGCCAGATGTTGGCCCAGGATTGCTTCCGGGCTTGTTGGTGGCTAGCCCAGACTGTGATTCCAGAGACCTTTGGGATCACAGCCCAGACTACCAGGCCTAAGAAGGCTATCATGGGTGTTAGCCCCCTGTCCCACTCTAGAAGGACTGCCATGATCAGCCACCATGGCTGCCCGTCATGGGGGAGCCGGGCACTGGGTGCAGCATGGGGGGGTGGCTGCACATCCATGTCTCTCCCTGCCTGGCCGTCCAGCATGTTTGTTGTGCCAGCGGATCAGGTCCAGACCATGTTGCTGGTGTGTTCCTGACTTGGGTCAGATTGTGATGGCGGTACTCCACCATCACGTCTATTAACACAGATTGTTAATCTTATAAATAATTAGGTCACTCTTACATCTGTTTGTAATTGTACCTCTGAACCAAAACTGTACGCACTGTATTGGGAGAAGCACTTCCAGAGAATGTGACAAACCAGAGTCTAAAACCTCCACTGCCTGTGCCAGATAAACCCTAGAAAATGAAGGAACATGATGGAAGTGTGCCATATAGAATATTTTCTGTCCAGTTGCACCCTCTTCCTACCACCATATGGTTTAACTACCTGAGTCTTTAGTTGATGTGACCAGGGGAGACTGTCACTGGTATGTTGAGGGACGAACTAATACTGGACTGGGAGAAGAAGTGGGGATCCCTAATGTGTTGCAGTAGCTGTGGAATTAGCTAATATGGGGCTCAGTTGAGCAGGACTGAGTCTTTTAAGAACAGAGATTGAAAGATCAGTCAGGAGGGCAACCAGGAAAGAACAGGTTTCTGACAACGAGAAGGATAGATCAGTAAGGCAAGTCCTGAATTCACAAGGAAACGTCCAGATTAAATCTCATTCAGGGGTTAAACTTCAGCCTCGGGTCAAGCCTAAGGCAAAGAGAAGAATTTGGAGCTACAGAAGCTCAAGGACAAAGCCAAAAGTCCTGCATCTGCATCACCAGGGTAAGCCTCCAGCCCTCTGGACTATCCTGGGGGCTAGAACTGATCTTAGGTCTAAGAGAAGAAACCCCAGTTATGGAGAGACAGCCTGTTAATTATCTTCTGAAACTCATTGCCAGAGATTGTTGTGAAGCTTGATAGCATAACTGGGCCCAAAAATGGATTAGATAGAATTATTTCTCATATTATAGGTCCACAGATAGCTATTAATCAGTAGGGATGGGCGAACAGAACCGAGTTCAGAAATTCAGTTCGGTTCAGTTCAGAAGTTCTATTTCGTCGACCGAACTATTCGAGTTCGGTCCGAACTCTAAACTTCCAAACCAAGTTTGGAAATTCAAACCCCATTGAACTAATTGGAATATCTTTTGGGGGATAGGCAAACAGAGTCAAGTTCAGAAATTCGATTCGGTTCTAATGGAACTGGTCGAGTTGGGTCCGAACTCCGAACTTCCAAACTGCGTTAGCCCATCCCTATTAATCAGACTGATCAAGGAATGCAACCTGTGAACAACAGGAATGAGTCACTCCATTATTTTTTGCACTTCCCAGATAAATCTGAAACTGCTCACTATGGTAGAGTGTTTCTTGGGTTGGATGAACTATTGGTCTCAGTGGGTGCAGCCACATGAGAATTGCAGAATGCCCAATCACCATGCAGTCCCATGACGGGAAAGTGCAGTCACCACACTGCAGGGATAGCATGGGGAGTAGGACAGACACTCAGCCCCCTGTGGGAAGCCAGGTTCATGAGCCACTGTTGGACCTCCCACCAAGGCACAGGGTGAGTCGAGGCACCAGCCACAGAAGCAGGCACTCTGCCCTGACCCACCTCTTTCCCCTGACCTGACCACTATCCTTTCCCCAGCTGTGACATGGCCACATAGGACTGAAGCAAGCAGCTGCCACTCAAAGCCCCACAGTGGACCTCACAGCACAGCAAGGCAATCCAGCAGATGAGCTGCCCCTCATTGGGCAGCCATACCTCATTTTGGGTAAGATCGCTATGCAGTGCATCATGCAGTAAGGCTGTCCAAGCCACAGTAAGCATTTTATGTGGCTGCACACCGTATTGCACTTCTTATGTTTTGTTATGATTTGGGGGATAAGAGTATACCAAAGTAATAATAATAATTTATTTATTTATTTATTATTAAAATTATATGCCGCCCCACCTGATATAAGCATCTCGGAGCACCTAACAACATTTTAAAAAACATAACTAAAATACAATTAAAACAACATAAAATCCCCAGATTAAAATAACCCATACCCAAACCCTCCCTAACCCAACTCACCCACCCCATCTCCCTAGGTAAAGGCCCGGCGGAACAGCCAGGTCTTACACTGTCTATGGAAAGAGGGGAAGTCGGTGGTCAAGTGGACCTCCAACAGGAGGGAGTTCCACAGCCATGGCACAGTCACAGAAAACACCCTCCTCATGGTCAACACCCAGGAAACCCGGGGGACCTAGAGGAGGGCGCCCCCGGCTGACTGCAGGGGTCGATCCAGAATCTGGAGGGTGAGGCGGTCTCACAGGTAGGTGGGGCCCAGGACACATGTGTGGTCAGCACCTCAGTCCACCCCAGAGCATGGTGGGGATGTCTGAAAACAGCCCACCCACCTGGTTTCGCTGCGAGGGGGGGGGGGAGACCATGTGTCCTGCTCTCTGCACTGGCCCCAAAGCATAGTGGCTGAAATTTCCCTCCGTGGGGTTTGCAGGGATTGGTCCCATCCAAGCTCATGTGGCTACACCATGTAGTCAACAGAAAACCCTTCCTGGGTGAAACTAAGGGCAGTTCCCACCTTCAAGTCCTTTGGGTTGACTGATTCCTTCTGAAGTGGTATGTCCATCCTTGCTTATCCAATCCTCATGACTAATAAGTCTGAACCCAGCCTCAGCATCCCAACAGCAAGCAGCAGGGTCCAGCTTCCCACCTCTAGAGGGAGTCCAGCTTCAGAGTTGCTCACTCCACAATTCCCCCCTGCAGACTGAGGGTTTGTTCCTTAAATACCCCACAAGCCTCTGGGGTTTCTTCACCTACACATCAGGCACTGTCCTTTATTTAGCTAGTACCTGCATCTCTCTAGAACCCATTTGAGGTGCGTTCCTCTTCTACTCTCTGTGGCTGCTTCTTTTGCTAGTGCTACCCTGCACTTTGCTACCCTGAGGTACAGTAATCTGAGTGTAATTTATACAGGGTTGAAAGGACAACAAAACAGAAGAGCATCAAGTCAACTTTTTCAAATTTCAAAACACCAACAGGTCTTGTTCTCCTCTCAGCAGCAATGTTTTAAATCAGAAACTCAGTGGAGCTATAGCACTGCAAAAATAGTTCAAATGTGGAAAGACCTAGACCTCGGACTATCGTTGCTATTTTAAAATATTATTTCTATAGTACCTAATCTAAAGAGTAACATGCATAAATACTAGGGGTGGGACTATCGGTATCGGATTAATCTGATAATCACCATTATCGGCATGCCGGTTTTTTAACATTGGCCACTTTACCAGGTTTTTTACACCACAGCTATTGAAATCAATGGCCGCAATGTAAAAAAAATCCGTATGTCGATACCGGTAAATCCAATATCGGGGAGATCTGATACCGGTAAATCCGGTATTCTCCCCAGTGTCCCACCCCTAAAATACTACATGAAATGGAATTGGTGGTATTTGGCATACAAATTAAGTTCTGAGGACAGGAGAGGTCTTCTTTTATTCCATAGACAACATTAAGACACATGCACAGAAAACGTTAACAGGTTTGTTATCGTATTACTGAATTCTTACATCACATACCTGTAGTAAACCAGACAACTCTGTTTCCCTTATGAATGCATACCACTGACAGTACCATTCAAATAATTCAAATACTTGAAATATTTCTAACTGTTTGTTTTGATAAAACGGTGCAGAGAAAGGATTGCTTTTCATTCTTCAGTTTCATAGGTGAATCCTAAATTATTGTTTTCTTTTTGGGGGGGCAGAATAGAATTTCTGAATTTATTTATCTGACAGTTGATAAATTTGCCTTGTGCTTGCCAGGCTTGGGATGGGGTCAAGGCATAGTGAGTTGGGCTGAATTGTTTTGAGAAATTCCATATGACAAGTGTGTGCATTTACGCAAGTGCCCAAATGTAGAGTTCAGTCAAGAGAGCTGAGTTGGGCACTGAAGAAATATATATTTACGTACATGGGAGGAGAAAAAGACTCCACCTGGGCAGTGGAGTGACTACAGTAGCCTCCAGTATTCCCTCTTCTAGGCCTTATTTCCTCCTTTCCTTTGAAAACATATGCAGACAACTTGCACAAAGGCAGCCTGTAAATGGCCCCCAGCATCCAGATATCTTGGACAGAAAAATGGAGTAAGTTATGCTCTAAGAGGTCCCACCACAAATGCAATGGGCTGCCTTTACTTTATGTAAACCTAAAACATGATTCGTTTCTAGGCATGAAAAGAGAGATGGTGCAAATGGTCCAACAATTCTGCTCAAATGATTAATTATACAACTGACATTTTGAGTGAATAGACTGTCTCCTATGCCACTGGCTGTTCCGGTAGTCAGACATATTTCTTTTGGAACATGCAGGGCCTTTGGGTCACAGATTGTGCTTTCTGGACAGTAACTGCTCTTCTTCCATTTGCTGTAAAAGATCAATGCTTTGGATCAATCAGCAGTACTCAGCATACATTCTCAGGGGAATTCTTCTTTGAAATGTACCTTCATCTTGATCAATTACCTCAAGCTGCTCCACACTGTAAACAGCGGTGCACACAACTGCAGTTGCTCCGTGAAGAACTTTATCTGATTACCAGATTTCAAAGCAGCTAAGTCTGGGCTAATCTGCCACATAAAAAAGCTAAACTGGATTTTTTTTAAAAAAAACAAACATATAGGTTCTTGTTTTCAAAATCTACCATGGGATATAAAATTAAGCTCAGTTTTGTCTGTATTTCTGAAAGGCCTGCTGAAAAACATTTATGTCATGATGAGAATAAATGTATTTTGTACTTATGTCTACAGAATGATAACTACTGTGGCAAACCAAAGCAAAACAGAGATGCAAGAACGTATTTGTAAAAGTTCCAAGAACCCATTTTAAAAATAGGATTGCTGAAATGAATTTATTCCCATTTAAAAATAATATTTTCTGAGCAATTTACTACTGATAGAATAAAGTAATCTCCTGCTCCAAGACATCTGTATTTTAGTACTAGTCTTGTTTCAAAGTCAATGACCAACATACAGAAGCATGTGGAACATAAAGTAGGTAAGAAAGTTTAATTTAAGCAACAGCAATTCTTTACACATAACATCTGTAACATTTTTTAAAAATTATAAATGCTCTGGGACTGGGAGCTCCAGCTGTTGCTAGACTAAAGGAATCCCCATGACATCAGCAAGCAGGAATTATATTTCATTCACCCCTTTTGCCATGGTAAAGAAGTCAACATGATCCAGATGGTTGTTCTGGGTGTTAAAATGCGTCTGCTTTGTAATTGTTGTCTGAGACACAAGCCCTTTCTTTATAGTGCTGAAATAATTGATTTCACCCAGCTTTCCAGAGGTAAAGAACTCAAGAATACAGCGGTCTTCTTCCATTCCATTCTTCAGGGTGGGGAGCATTCTTAAATGGCTTTGTTGTTTAATATTTTTGCTGGATAGCATGAAGTCAGAATTACAAAGTGACTAAACAAATCAGGAGCAAATTAAAATTAAAATCAATACTGATGTCTTAAAACGTTAACTTTTGGTGCTTAGCAAAGCACCATGAAATCTTATTTTTATCTTTGAAAAGCACCACACTCTAAATATGCAACTCTAAATATGTGAAATTTGATTAAATGGAAATGTTCCTAATTCCTACAGCATGCACAGTTATTATTATTATTATTATTATTAAACATTTATAAAGCGCCAGTTGCAACCTGGCGCTGTACAGAACATACAATCAGATGCGGTCCCTAGCAGCAGTCAGCAGAGGAGGGCCGACAGTAAGAGCAAGGGGAAAGACTAGAGGGCATTGGGAAAGGCAGCATGGAAAAGGTGGGTGTTGAGGA
>QEPC01009045.1:1812980-1848398 GCA_003113815.1 Sphenodon punctatus | reverse complement strand
CTGAGGAGCAGACTTCCAGGCACCAGGGGTGGAGAGGCTCGGAGTAGCAGCCAGCCTGCCCAATCACCATCCCTTTTCTCCTCAGACCACTGGCTTTGCAGTCTGCAATTGGCCACGGGCTAGGCTGCATGGAGCCAATGGGGCTTGCGGTGAGGCGGGCGCAGCAAGAAACAAAACTGATTGCCTCCCCCCTTCCCAACACCTTCTGAGCTAGTCACTGTTCCTGAACAGCAGGTGTTTCAGAAGGCTCCCTCTCTCCCAGCAGTTTTTGTTCCTTCCTATTCCTAATCCATTGCCATCCTCCACCTATTTGACCCATCCAACACATTTACCTCCATATTATCATTTATTTACATTATATTAGATAGATTTAGGCATTATTTTTTGTTTTTACCCTTCCCTGTGTTCAATCTTCCTTCCTCCCTCCCCCCTCCATTGAATCCTTTCCCCTCTCCCTCTTATTCCCTGATTTCCTTCCCCTGTTTTAAGTTTTGGATTTATTTAGAGTAGGATTATTATTAGATTGATTTTTATTTCAGTTTTGTACCCCTCCCTGTGTTCTTTATGTTTCCCCCTGTGTAATATTGTGTATATATAGATAGATAGTTATTAGATCGATAGTTACTAGATAGATATACATAGTACTTAGCTTGGCTATAGAGAGAGATAGAGATAGATAGAGATACAGTGTGTTTGTAGGACAAGGTCTTTGTAGTTCATTATTAGGATATTCCATTTAGTTCAATAGGTTTTAGAATAGTTAATAGCAGTTAGGTTTAGTGTAGAGATAGATATAGAGAAGCTGCCACTCTAGCCCCAGGACCCACCATCATGGGTCTGGGGCCATCATTCCTCGCACAGAGAGCCTTTTTCCAAACACCTGAACCGAACACGACCGAACCGAACGGCCGATCCCAGCGACCGAACTGATCCAGACCGAACCGAACGGCTGAACCCGAACCGCGATGTGTTTGCCCATCCTTATGAAGGGGCTCAGTTGAGCCTAGACCCTGAGGGGGCCCTTTGCAAGTGGCCTGATCATCGCTAGGAAATAATCAGACTGGGCAGGGGAGAGAGTGGAGCCAGCACTCCGGCCTTGCCAATTCTGAAAAATTCCCTGTAATACACTTTGTACACTTGCAAAGGCACTCTTTCCACCAAGAAAGAGTTAAGAGTGAGTATGGGTGAAATACTGCCACCTCCATGCTCACCCACCTTTGATACAAGAGTGCAGCTGCTCTGGAGGGCCCGCTGGGAGCTTTCATGGGGAAGCCCTGCCTCCCCACCCTGGAGATCCTCCCTCCGACTCTGGGGGGCCCTTTGCTAATAGGGGGTCCATGATTGGGACTTGAGCCCAGACCCACCACAGCCTTGCTACGCCACTGGATATTAGAATTAATCATTGTGTTCATTGCCCATTGGAAACCATTGCTTCTGTATTTCAAAATACTGGTCTAACTTTGTGGACTTTAGAGACCACCGGTTCCCATCTTTAGTGTCACTGTATTTCCAGCAAAGGGTGTTGACATGCCAGAAGCCCTGATCCATGTTCCAGTTGTACTCCAGTTTCTCTATCTGCTCTGATATTTTTGAAACTCTGCTCAGCTCTAATAGTTCTTCCAAAGAGCAGACTGAACTTACTCATCACATCAGACCTGACTGAAAAGCCAGGTTTCCTCATCATTCCAGAGTGAACACTCACTTCTACAGCATCATGACTCAGGAGGGTGGGAGGGGGTTGTGGTCATTGTCTCTAAAAAGGTGTACCCGAGGGATGGGTGATGCTCATGACACCAACCCACAATTACTAGTATCCTACTGATTTGTGCTTCTCCCACCCCCTTCAGACCTGCTGTGAGGTGTCAAGCAATGGTTCATTGTTAAACCAAATACCAGCAATGGCAAACACATCTCCAGCCTTGTCTCTTATGGAGGCACCTCACTTTCCCTTCTGTTTAATTAGTCCCCATTTTTCTTCCACCTTGCACTGAACCAGCACCTACTTATGACAAGAACATGGCATCCTGCCCAACACTTCCAACTTGAGCTTAAATGCACCTTCAAACACTCAACCACCTCCATGAGAGTGAATGCATGGTCAGGCCAGTCACTGCCTGGGAAAAAATTCCTTTCCAGACCCACAGTTCAATGGCAACCAGCTTACAACAACAGTGGTAGTCTAAGAGGGTGGGTGGATGCTTCTTCCAATGCTGGGGTCCAGCTGACCAGCCCCACGCCACCCACAGCCCAGTCCATACGGGCACACACAGATCACAGGTACATAGCATCTGCTCCCTTCGCACTTGATTTTCTCACTGCTGGCAGCAGCCCATGGTTGTAAACAATTGCTCAAGCTCCCAACTGGCTGCATGGCAGCCTCACTGTCCAGCCCCACACCTCCATCCTTCTACAGGAGAGCAAGGGCAAAGGCTCATGCCCCTCCCCATGGTGAGGGAGGGGATGGGTATTCATATAAAGAGGAAACATTTAAGCTTTCCACAGAAGAAAAGGTAATCCAGAAAGATAATATTTAACAAGCAAAGGGTGCTTTCAACCATCATGATTACCACAATTTTCTATGGTGCTTCTACCATCATTCACCTTGGTGACACAACATGGTAGATGTGTTCAGATGCTATGAAAAATGCCTCAATGGAATAAACTAGAGGCAAAACTGGTGCTGCTGTGGAGGTCTTTGTGTGGTAATCATGACATCTGCAAGTACCCAAAGGCACTGTCGAAGTGATGAGAGAAACTGGTGACAGTACTGCGGATACCCTGGATTTCTAGAAAAGGTAGCTGTCATTATTAAACATCCAGCCCTTCGTCCTGATAAACTTTGAGAATATAAGCTGATACACCTGCCTAGTAGGTTAAATAAAAAGTCTCTTATGTTCTGGAAACTTGTGGCAAGGGCTAAGAGAAGGAAATAAGATTTATGCAAAACAAAACATGACTAAGAAAACAAGACTCTTTCTTGTTACCAATGGAAACAATCCAGTAGCAACAATTGCAAATGTACGCCCTTGTTAGCTTTTTGAAGGTTCCAGTGAATATTTACCAAAACAAAAACACATATAAACCCTTTCATTATTTTAAAACAAAATGGCATGCCTTTATACACACCATATATCTTGGAGTAGGATTCTTTAACAGCTTCCTTTGGGAATTGGTTTGAATTCCAACCATATGAGAAGCTTTTTCTTGGAGTGAGACAACACAAAATGTTGGCAGCGGCCAAATCCCTGTGCACCCTCATGGTGGGCAATCGTTACCACCACACAGTGGGGCAAGCACAGGGAGCCACCCATATGGTTTTCGGGAAGCCCAGCCAGCTGGCCTGTCGGAGCCATCGCCACAACTGGGGTGGGCCGCAGCAAGTCCGTGCAAGCATGTGCCTGACCCAGGCCTGCCTCCCTCCCCCGGCCAGTCCTACAGCCCACCCTCGGCCATGCCTTGGCCACACACCCTGCCAAAGAGCTCGCCACGTGACAGACAGAAGGGGCCTGACCGCACGGATTGTCCCACCCTTGGCAGCCTTACCCCATATGGGGTAAGGCTGCTCTGCGACACATCCTCAGACTTTTTCTGAGGGCATGTCGCAAGCAGCTGTTCGTCCCAACCAGGGCAGGAAGAACATCTTGCTGCCACCAACAACACGGCTTGTGTGCCTAGGAAAGGGTAATGCTACCCAAGGTGTGATATTCTCCCCTCCTTATCTCGTGTAGCCTCACCCATACTAAGTACATAGTGCTTATATGTACCAATATTTGAATTACTTTGACAATTAACACATAGAAGTGCTTAGGGGTTATTCATTTACCAGAAACTGCACCTTCAGGTCATAGCTGCCCTTTAACACTTAACCCTTTTCTAATTGCCTATAGCTAATACTGAGGTAACTGAAGTTACTGGACTACATAACTTGAAATATAATCATGAAAGGTATTCTCTGCATTTTGTTTCAGAGAGGAGTGATATGAATCTCTGTCAGAAAACCTCTCACAGTTTCCGAGTACTCTGTTCTGGAAAGTGTGAAGAAGATTACCTTACGTAACCTGTAGATTATGATTTGGTTATTTCATTCCCTGATGCAACTTTTAGTGCAAATCTTGGTTTGTATTTCTGATGGATTAAGAAAAAATAATCCAAGAATGTTAAAGTCTTTACTAAGGTTATGAGATAAGATTGTGCATGGTTGCCATGTTGGTCCCAAATATAAGAGATGGAGTTTCCATTTGTTCATAAAATAGATGTTGCTGTTGAGTCTGGCTTCCTTCTTCTTCAGGTTGTGAGAATTCAATTTCAAATGGTGAATTTCTATATCTTCCATTGTAATGTAGAGAGGGGGTGGTTGCTGTGTTGATATCAAAAGTAAGAGATGGAACTTGTATAAACTCATCAACAGGAGTTGTTGCAATAAAAGATATTTGAACTACCTTGTCTCCATTTCTAAGTGAAGCTGATCATTCTTACATTCAATTAGATTGCAAACTCTTTAAGATAGTGATGGTCTTGTTATGTGTTTGTACAACACTTACAATAATTGGGTCCCAATTTCTAATCAGGGCTATGTGCACTAGGACTTGTTGCCATCAGATTCTTTTTAAATCCTCTGTCGCGTGCAGGTACTGAGAGGGGATTCACACGTGTGTTTAAATCGCACAGCCGCCTCGGCGGCATAGTGCGATTTAAAGAACCCCGCACTTCCGGGTTAGCGTCAATGCGGTGAGCATGAACATTTCCACTTAGCCCGAATGTTTGGAGTGCGGTTTGAAAAGCTGCTCCGAGCAACTTTTCAAACCGCACTCCAAACATTTGGGCTAAGTGGAAATGTGCGTGCTCACCACAGTCACACTAACCAGGAAGTGCGGGGTTCTTTAAATCGCACTATGCCGCCGCCGCGGCTGTGCGATTTAAAAACACGTCTGACTGCGCCCTTAGTTCTCAGGGAGGGGGGCAATGTCAGACCTTTCTTTCTGGCCAAGCATTTTGCAGGTGAGGATTGGGGTTGGGTGGAGGGTTTCTAGAGGATTGTTATGTACTTTTTATATGGGTTTCATATTGTAACTCACCCTTAAGGAAGGGTGGGATATAAGTTTAAATAAATAAATGGCAGATGTGCATCAAACTTAGAACAAAGCATCAGGGAGTTTAAAATAGTATTGTCTTTCTCAATATTCTATAAGTATTAGCCAGTGTCGATTTCTGAAGGAACTGTACGTTTATAATAGGGTTAGCTTCTAGTCTGCCCAGTGCTGTTGTGATACTGTCAACATGAAATTCCAGTGTACCTCACAAAAGGTATTGTAATAACCATACACCCCAAATTTCTTTCAGTTCTTGATGTAACAATTAATACTTATCACTCAGTCTTTTCTTGTGTTTTCAAATTAACATTCTCATCATATGGAACAAATAAGTCTATGATGAAACACAGAATCGTAGGGAGTTGGAAGTGACCTCAAGGGTCATCTAGTTCAACCTCTTTCTTGGATGTAAGATGATTTCCACAACATTATCTCTCTTTCTTTCTTATAACTATTATTCTTATTGTGTGTTATCTTAACACCATTGAAACCAGTGGCTCAACTCTCATTAGCTTTCATGAGATCAGGATTTCATCCATTGCCCCCGCACTAGAAATAAGGCACAGACACAAAGGATATGGGTAAAACTGGCCGCAGCTGTTTTATTGAAGCCAATCATAATTAATAACCTGTTAAGAGAACAAGAAACCGATTAAACCAATTGGTTAGCTGCACCAATCTCTTCCCGGCTGTAACCCCCCTTTGGCACAAAACGCCTTGAGGTTTCCCTGCTGCCGCCGCTCTCCTCATGGCACCACAAACGCCACCTCAACCACAGAGGGGGCATCCCTGCCAGCGACTTAAAACACCCCCGACCCAAAAAACACCCAGGGGGTACTCCCCTGCAGCCGCTCCTCTCCCGGCACAACAAGCTGCTTCAACCCCCGGGGGGGTCCGATCCGTTCACCGCGGCCTACAAGAGCCACATACGTGCGTCCACCTTCATTAGCGTGCCACCAACCAAATGAAGGGCTGCGCGGCGCACCTGCAATCACGTGAGCCAAACCGGCCAATCAGAACGGTGCATTCTTTGTACCACTGCCTCTCCTTTGCAAGCTGCCATCCCAAGCGGATGGCAGGTTGCAAAGCTGCAGCCAGCTCAGACCTCACTCCTGGGACTGATGGGAAAGATCCACCTCCCCTCCCACATGCCTTCTTCCTCAGAGAGGCGGGCACAAAGTCCCCCGCAGTGCACAAGGTGCTTAGCGGGGGGATTCTTATTACTGCTTGAAAAGCTACTTTACTTGGCTTTTCACCAGCTAATTACTTATTTTTCCATATACTGTACTGTGTTTTGAGGGAAATCGTCAACTACAGAAATCCATGAATATCACTTAGCAAAACATTTACCTATATCACCAAGTGAAGTTTGGTTGAAAGACAATTATCCACATAACAGAACTAATCCTTATGATTCACAAACTGGAATACAAGGCATCTGACATGATGCAGTAGAAAACCACTCCAGCTAGATTGTCATAGTTTTCTCCTGCCCATAATGGATATAGTCAAGTTTAGGCTGTGGCAGCTGTTCTACTTTTTATTTCTATTTTTTTCCCCACTGTTTTCTCTCTCTTTTGCCAAAGGTTAGTTAATTTCCTTGGTCTTCAAGAGCACTGGGAATGGTCAAGCTTCTTCAACCCAGGCACCCCAAAGTAAGCTTATGGAAATAAGATCTATGAATTGGCATTGTGGTAACAGGTTTTTTGGCAGGCAGATCTTTGTAAATCCTGCATAAATTAAGGATATAAGGAGCTGTCTAACTGAGTGAGACCAATGGTCCATCTTAGCCCAGTATTGTCACAACCTGACATGGAAGCAGGATTTTAAATCCAACTCTCCAGGGTCTCCAGCAGAGGCCTCACCCAGGCATGCTACCTGAGACCCTCCAGGATCCCCAGCAGAGGCCTCACCCAGGTGTGCTACCTGAGACCCTCCAGGATCCCCGGCAGAGGCCTCACCCAGGCATGCTACCTGAGACCCTCCAGGATCCCCAGCAGAGGCCTCACCCAGGTATGCTATCAGAGATCCTGAATCAGAGATGCTGGGGATTGACCTTGGAACCTTATAAATTCAAAGTATACGCTCTACCACCAGAGCCATGGCCCACCCCTGGATACATGAATATAAACTTCTCTGCCAAATTAAAGAAATTTGGTCTTGTTGCTCTGCCAGTTTTCCAAAGGGTAGGGAATGGAAAGCAGGGCATTGTTTTTATAAACATGTTAATACATGCTAGAGGCATTAGCTAAACTGCAGTTCTTAAAAATCATAAAATACAATCCTCGGCTGGCTTTCTCATGAATACAGGGATTACCATCCCAGATCCAAGCTGTAGTCCAGCATCCCATCTCTAACAGCAGTCAATACCAGATGTTTCAGAGGAAGATGCAAGAATCACCATAGCGAACAATTACAAAATAAGCTGCTCATGGTAGAATTTTCCCCCTAAACCCTATTAGTTAGTGGGTGGTTTATGCTCTGACACATTAGGTCTTATAGCCCTTACATTTGTTATCCTACGTAATTAACTGTAAATGCCCTCATCGGTATAAAAATCTAATTCTTGATTTTAATCTTACTAACCTCTTGGACTCAATATCTTGACTATACTCACTTTTTTGTAATCCTGGTTAACGCCGTCTGGTGTTGGACCAGGGTTGTCAGACCTTACTGGTCCTGCTAGACCTTTCAGCTGCATTCGACACAGTCGATCATAAGGTGTTGGTGACTCACCTGCGGGACCATGCCAGAATTGGCGGAACGGTCTTGGACTGGTTTCGTTCGTTCCTGGCCAGGAGAACTCACCAGGTGGTCTTGGGGGAGTGTATGTCTTCCCCCCGGGACCTCACATGTGGAGGCCCGTAGGGTGCCATTCTGTCCCTCCTCTTGTTTAACATCTATATGCAGCCATTGGGGGAGATCGTGAGGGGGTTTTAGGACATGCAGTGTCATCAGTATGCTGATGACACTCAGCTCTACCTCCCTTTTTCCATCGACCCAGGCCATGCAGTCTCTTTATTTTCCCAGTGCCTCTTGGCTGTGGAGGCTTGGATGAGGTTGAGCCATCTGCAGCTGAATTCTGACAAGACGGAGGTGATGTTGGTGGGTGAGGGCCTGGGGGGCCTGGGAGCAGGGCCGGCCCCAGGGTTTGTGAGGCCATGTACGAAGTCTTGGTGCGGTGCCTAATTTGCATAATTAGAACCAGCCGAATTATGCAAATGTATAGGATTCCCATTCTCCACCCCTCCGAGCAACCATGGAGAAGCATGGCCTCCTAATACTTCCCCCTCTCCCCAGCCGAGTGTCTACCACCACTCCCCAGGAGTGGTTCCACTGCAGGGGCAGCCAGGCGGGCAGTGAGGCAGGCACAGAGAGACTGACTGCGTTCACTGTCTTACTGGAGGAAGGGGTGAGCTTGGCCAGTCTGGCCTCCAGGGCCTGTTGCTTCTTGCTGCCGGTGCCGCCTGTGCCTTGTGCACGCATGCAGTGCGTCCAGTCCAGAGGTGCTGCTATCATACGCACAAGACACCCAAAATGCAGCTAGCTTATTAAGTGCATTATGCGATGAAAAGAGACATATAACCAGTTCATGCTGCTCCCACCCCATAACCATTTAATTTGTGCTCCTGGGGCAGTGTGAATTGATTATATGGGAGCGCAAATGAACTGGTTATGGGGTGCGGGTTTAAAGACAGTATTCCTGTTAGCAATAACTTCATTAAGAAGAGTTAGTGAAATAGCAGCCATAATAATCTCAGAACTATATCTGCAGATTTATTTTCCAAGACAGAATAGATATTGCTTTACATCCTAAATTCCTACCTAAGATAGTATAAGTAAGACAGTTGTGAGAATGTGGCCCTTTTTACACGGGTCTCTCCTCCCAGCCGTAAACACGCAGATTTCTGTGTGTTCATGGGTGGGGGAACCCCATGTGAATGACGTGGTGCACGCGCCCATGGTGAGTGGGGGTGCGTGCGCGCTCGCCTAACACGCATCCCCACTCACCCCCCCACTCATCCCCACGCACGGAGCAACCGGGGGAAATGGTGGTTACTATGTGGGTGTGGATGAGTGGTGGGTGAGTGGGGATGTGTGTGCAGCTGTGTGCATGCCCCATCCATGCACTGGCGCGCCCACGGACTCCCCACCCGGCGGAGCCATGTAAAAATATCATGTGAGGAGCCACTCGAAGAAGAACAGAAGGTTGCTACCTTGCAAACAAGGTTCTTTGAGATGGCTCCGAACATTCTCACAACACCCACCCTTCCAGCCCCGCATGGAATTCTTTTCTTATATTTCTAGAAAGGGTTGAAAGGAACTGTCATTCAGAGGGGGAGGGTTCTTTTTATACCAGAGGAGCTCAAGACCATCATGTGGTCTATTATTTGAACAGGGTGAGCGCGCACAACCCAGTTGTGAGAATGTTGGGAGCCATCTCGAAGAACCTTCTTTACAAGGCAGCAACCTTCTGATCAGCATGTGGTGAGGAGCTGTTTGGAAACAAACAGCCTTATCTCCCAGCCCGATGGAGTGTCTGCTGCTGCTGAGCTACTAGAAGGCAGAGGCAGGTGAGGGATGGGGTCTGGAGCCAGGGAGGGGAGGAAGAATCACTTCCTGGGGGAGAAGCTGGCTGCAGCCTGCTGCCCAGCCAGGCAAGTGCGGAGCCCGAACTGGCCGCGGGGCCATGTGCGACTGCACATATGGCATATGCCTGGGGCTGGTCCTGCTTGGGAGTGGTTGAATCTCCTCTTGTTGGGGGGGTTCGCCCTCCCATGGTCTCGCAGGTACGGAGTCTGGGTGTGTGCCTCAATTCACGGCTCAGCCTGGAATCTCAGATTGTGGCTATGGCAGGGAGTGCGTTTCGGCAGTTACATCTTGTCCAGCGACTTCAGCCATATCTCTCTGACTCCGACCTCACCACTGTCATCCATGCCTTCATCAACTCGAGGCTGGATTACTGCAACATGCTCTACGTGGGACTGCCTGAGAAGCTGGTTCGGAGGCTGCAGCTGGTGCAGAATGATGCGGCCCATCTCCTTACGGGGGCGCGTCGCAGGGAGCGCATGATGCCAGTGCTCTGGGCTCTGCACTAGCTGCCTATAGAGTACCAGACCAGGTTCAAGGTGCTGGTTTTAAACTTTAAAGCCTTTCATGGCCTGGGCCCTGCTTATCTGCGGTACCGCCTCACTCCCCATGTGCCCGTGCGACCCTTGAGATCGTCCGTGGGAGCCTTTTTGGAGGTACCCCAGGCGTGGCGGGTGGCCACCGATGTTAGATCTTTTTTGGTGGCCACCCCTGTGCTGTGGAATTCACTCCCTGAGGAGGCTCATTTGGCTCCCACTCTCCTGCTGTTTTGGCATGTATGTAAGACCTGCCTGTTCCATCAGGCTTTTGGTGAGGGGTAGGGGTGGGGGTTTTCCTACATATTGTATTTTTAAATTGTTTTAAAATTTTTGTATTGTTTTTTATTGAATGTTGTTTGCTGCCCTGGGCTGCCCTGAGGGCAGGACGGGCGGAATATAAAATGTTAAATAAATAAATAAAATTAAAAACTTATATAATTTTGCATCATCTGCATATTCTGTCACATACATATTCACTCGCATTTTTCAGAACAAATATTAAATATGACTGGTCCTAGTATTTATTTATTTATGGCCACAGGCCAAAAATATAGTAAAAGACATATATAAATCAATTACATATCCATATGTCATACAGCACATCAAGGCAGGTCCTATTAACCTTCTATCACAGGGTCCCAAAGTTTCTCCTGCCTGATCCTATTTCAAGGTTTATGATCCTGTGATTCCAGACCGCAATAAAAATATGTTAAATGTATCAACTATTAACTGGTAATGTAACCCAATCCACAAATGGCACAACCCCACTTGGGAACCTCTGTTCAATCATGTTGATCTCTCTCACCTTATACCATTATTTTGGTTTCTGGTTTGAGTGGTGCAATCCTCAAGCTGGTGAGCAATGGTGCTAGCCTGTAGCTCTGTCAAGAGTCCCATTCACGTCACTGGAATTTGCATCAGTGCTAGGCTAGCACCGATACCCAGCAGCTTGACGATTGCACTGTACATCAGTTTAAAATCAATTAAAATACTTTACTTATCATTCTGTATCCTCATTATTAATTAGCTTAGGTGAGGGACTTTGACAATGGATTTTTGATAGTCCATTTAGGTTGATCAGTTCTTTGTTTTGTTTTGCCAACATGAGATAATGAGTAGAACAATTTTATGAAGTACTTTTTTTTAATGGAAACCATGCTGCTTTATTCTTAGGTCATGCTAATAAAAATATTTGATAATTTTAGTTATTGTTTCAACCAATTTACATGGCATTGAAGAAAGGTTCTGCCATGGGAGACCCACTGCTTCACTCCTGCAGCCTGTTACTTATGGCTGTTGTTCATGTCCTTCTGATGCCTTGTGGGATTAACAGCTCTACTGGTACTGCTCCTGGGAATTAACTCAGTCCTGGCTGGAAAAATGCCCAGGCATCAGCAACAGGCTTATGATCCTCAACCCTTCACCTGGCAGAAGTTGTCCGTTGTTTACCTTCCATAGGGATGGTATTAGCCCTTTCACAGCTGTCCCCCTCTTCCTCCTCTGTGGTCCAGTCAGAATCTCCCTCAATGACTTTGGCCTTCTGGGTGTCTCCCTCTTGTGGTATCTGTAGCCCTGGGATATCTTCCCTAAAAGGGTTCCTGGCTCATAGGCCCCACCTGGACAAATCTATCCCTAACAGAGTCTCTGGTGACCAGTGGCAGGGTGCTAGAGAACCATGGATATGGTCCTGCAAGGACTTATCTCAGCATCCTGCCGCAGGTTAATTGCTGTGTAATTCCCAAGACCACCTCTTATACTCTTTTCAAAGTTAATGTAATATTTGCTAGTTCCCAAAAGTCCTTTGGTACAGCAGCTGATTATAGGAAGAGACTGCATGTTTTTGTTAGTTCAGGCACTTCTCTCTCAAGTATTTTCAGATGTCTTAGATAATACCATCCTATACTTGGACCTTCTTAGATCTCATTCAGGAAAATCAGCTACTATTTACAGACAGTACATAAGCTATTTCAGTTTTTGAGTTTTCCTATTTTGATCCATCGCAGTAGCAGAAATGACAAATGCTGTTTAATGTTATAACTGGGTATTAAAGAAGAATTGACAGGGTAATTAGAATCAGAGCAAGGTGTGGTGCCCTGCCATAGCAGTGGGTCATTGTGCAGCATACCTGCTACACAATACAAATGCCTGGTTGCCCACCTGGTGCCCAAGCAGAACTCACAGAGGTGAAAATACATCCTGGATACACAGTGCTTCATCATCACTTCTGCTATACCCTGAGGGGAACTGGGTGGGAGGGAGTAAGCAGCTGCTGAGAGTCATAGGACTGCAATTTGAGTGGCATAAATGGTACATACTGCCAGCTGCCTGGGGGTGGCCAAATTTTGGTGTAAGTGGACTTAGCATAGTTTGATTTCACACACACACCCCTACTAGGAATTTTGTAAACAGGAGACGGAGGCTGAAAGAAGCTAACACAGAGAGTGTTTTTGATGGCTACCCATCGTTATCTACAGGTTAATCCAGTGATTAGGGAGATTCCTTCGTGATTAGGGTGAAGGTGTGTGAATTGAAAGATCTGGGTTCAGTCCCCAGCTCTGCTACAGACTTCCTTTATGACCTTGTGTGAGCTACGTAATCCCTCTTATCTGTGTTTCAGTTCTCCATTTGTAAACCAGGATTGCTAACACTTCCTTGCCTTACACAATGTTGTGATGATGTACACATTGGGAGGCATACAGTTACTTCTGTTATGAGGACTGTGTGAATCCTTTAGATGATGTTCTGTAAAACATCCTAAAATAAATAGATTATATAGCAGCCAACCATGGGGTACTACTCCTAAACAATCATCATTGGCAGCAGACTAATCCGGGTACAAACCTTTCACGCGTCAATATTTTGCAAGAACATTGTCAAGTCTTTGACTGCATAAAACATCTCAGTAGTAGGATCTTAGGCTCACACTACACACCTGAAACCAGGTGGGTGCTGACCCTGTGTGCACAGCCGTAGTTCTACAGATTTAGCTCCAAGGTTCCAGCATTTGTTCTACAAGTCTGGGCTTATTGGTATTGTTCAACTCTAGCACATCAGGACCAGTGAAACAAGGCCTTGAAAATGGAGTGGAGATTTATCCAGCTCCCTCTCAGCCTATGACTGGATCTTTAATCATCTTTTGACCCACAGCAGTGCTTCCCTGGCTTCTTGCCTGCAGTCCACCTCAGGCTATGGAAAAGCCCCAGTTAGTCAATCCGTAAAGCCAGTGGTGAGCCCTTCCCTTCCTATATGCACAGAAAAAGCAGCATCAAATCACAGATTTTTAATAATGGGTGAAAACACACATGCATCTTAACTCCGCTTTAATGTTTCTTATGCATGTTGCAGGGCTGAATAGGGCACCAATGCAGCCCTGCAACATGCATAAGAAATGTTAAAGAGGTGTTAAAGCAGAGTTACGTGCATTTTGCCCAGCAAATTAAGGAAATTCAGTGTGCTGTGGTTGCAGTCACTGGAATCAGAGGGGAGCGTTGTGAAGGGTTGATGCTTTGGCTGGCGATTTTGCTTGTGAACATGTAATGCAAGGAAGGGTGGTCAACCCATTAAGGGTGTCTTTAGACATAGCGCTGTTCAGTATTCTGTAACACAGTGTCCTACCGTTACAGTGTTTAGACATACTGTCAACACAGTGTTCACCCCTAACAATGATTAAACTGTCAAGACCTGGCAATTGTTCACTTCCAGTGTTTGGGGTGAACACTAGGGATGTGTGAACACCCGGGGGTTTGGGGTTCAGGCCCCCTGAAACTGTTTGGGGCTCAGGGGAGCTGAACCGGTTTGGGCAGGGGGTGGGGGGCAGGGGGGAACCCAGTTTCCCCTCCCTCCAGGCTGCACAGGTGGAAGGAGCGCCGGAGTTCACCTCCCCCACCCTGCGCAGCCTACTAATATTTTTTTTAAAAACCCCCACCCCAGGAACCCCCCTACCTAGTGGCATTGGGGCTCCGGCCCCGGGTCCCACGGCAGCAGTGGCAGGTTCGGCTCTGGCAGCGCTGCGGAGTGCTTCAGGCCTCTACTAGGCCTTCCAGGTCAGGTGATCCAGAAGGCCTAGAAGAGGCCTGAAGCACTCCGCTGCTGGCCCCGCTGCCACCGCCGGACCCAGGGTCGGAGCCTGACCTACCTGGTGGTGCCAGGGCTCTGGTCCCAGGTCCAGCGGTGGCAGCGGAGCGCTTCAGGCCTTTACTAGGCCTTCTGGGACACCTGACCCGGTCACCTGACCCAGAACACCTAATAGAGGCCTGAAGCACTCCACAGTGCCACCGGACTCGGACCCGCTGCCACCACCGTGGGACCCAGGGCCAGAGCCCCAGCACCACTAGGTAGGGGGGTCCCTGGGGTGGGTTTTTTTTTTTAAAAAAAAATTTAGTAGGCTGCGCAGGGTGGGGGGGAGGTGAGCTCTGGTACCCCTTCCACCCATGCAGCCTGGATGGAGGGGAAACCAGGTTCCCCCTTGCCCCTCGGCCAAACAGGTTTGGAACCCAAACTTTGTTTGGGCGGTTTGGGCAGGGGGCATTTCGGGGGGGTTCGTGGACAGGCCGAACACCCTGAGTTTGGCCTGAACGCCCGAACCACGTTCACACATCCTTAGTGAACACTGTGTTGATGGTATGTCTAAACACTGTAACGGTAGGACACTGTTACAGAAAACTGAACAGTGTTATGTATAAAGACACACTAAATGAGTTGGACAGCTTGTTCAGAGCACTTACCTTCTGGGGGTGGCAATGCAACTGTGTCAAGGAGCCCACGTGCCCCTGCCTGCTGGCATTTTGAGTTTGAGTGGGCAGAATCACCACTGTTTTATCCAGAGACAGGAAACACAGTGCTGCTTGTTGCTGCTTAGAGCTGTGGCATGAGGCAGGAGAGGTAATAGTCAACACTCAACAGTGACACTGGGAGAGGAGAACCAATAGTGAAAGTCACAGGGAGCAAGGAGTGGGGAGCTGAGAGGGCTGCAAGAAGAGAAGAGTAGGGGGAATAAAGGAAGGATGGTCTCGGTAGACAGAGGGGCTGGGGGGGTAGGGGTGTTACCCCCTCTGGGTCCCTTGCTGCAACCTGATCCCCTCCACCCAGTTCCAGTCATCATATGGGTGGAGGGGTGTGAAAAAGAGAGAAAAGGAGAAGAAAGGAGCATGGCTAAACTTATTTTGTCAAGATGGCAAACTAGGGGCTGAGCACAGGACTCTTCAAAAGGGTGGGCTCTATGTTGCTACATCATTCTTCTCATAGCTCTGGAGCCACCATAACACAGTGCAATATGAGAGCAGAGTTATTTTCTTTGGCTAAGTGAATTAGGGCATGTTGTTCCAGAACAATGGTTTCCTGTCAGGTTGCCCTTGCTCCTTGGGATGGTTTTGTGATCACAGTGTGAACTCTCTGTCCTGAAGCAAATTGGCAGTTGTTCCAGAGTCAATAACCTCTCTGTCCATCAGGTGTAAATTGCTCAGAAACAAGCTGCTCCAGGCCGGCTGCCTCCGTGAACTACCAAGTCCTCTAAGGCTGGTTGATGCTGAGGCAAGACCTCACACAGTATGTTGTGTTTGAAGACTTAGGAAGTAAAATACCACATGAATGCTCAGATCCAGGGCAACTAAGCCCACAGCAGCTGGCCATAAAGCAAACATTACATCTGGATGGATATACAGCCTTTGATAATTTACAGTCTCAGGTAAGTCACCTAATTAGGCCTCAGTGTTTAAGATTTTGATGGTATATGCAAGCAGGACCAGCATAACCATAAAGGCAAAGCCAGTCACCTAGGGTGACAAGTTGAAGGGGGAAGCAAAAACACTGCCGCCACAACAGCACGTTCCTCAGCTGGATAAGTGGACAGGAGAGGAAAGGGAGTCCCAAGGACCTGGGGGCCACCAGTCCTTTGGTGAGGCAGGGGTGGCCCCAGGGAGGAGGACTCTGCCAGCCCAGGCCTCCCTGCCCTTCCGCTGCAGAGCAGGGGGAACTCCCAGGGTGAATGGCTGGAGTGCAAGCACAGCATCTGGGCCAGGAGGGCAGCAAAATCCTTGCACCACTGCTGTATGCAAGACACATTTTTTTAGGGATGGGCGAACAGAAATTCAGAAATTCGGTTCATTTCAAAAATCGAGTTCGGTTCAGAAGTTCGGTTCGGTTGACCAAACTGCTTGAGTTAGGTCTGAACTTCCGAACCACATGTGCCCATCCCTACAATTTCTCTATAATTATTAAAGTTTAAGGCCACAGTCATGAAGCCACTAAGACTACATTGATATCCGATGGTGGTGCAGTTTTGAAACTGACAAGAGGCAAAGGCGTGGAGGGAGGAGATGGAGTAGAGCTTTGAAACTGACACGAGGCAAAGACGCAGCGGAGGGAGAAGATGGATGCTGGAAGTAGAACTGGTTCGAACGGGGTTCTGCCACGACTTTACTTGCAGATAACAGGGCTGGATTTTGCGCCCTGTCATCCATGAGTAAAGTCACAGCAGAACCCCATCTGCACCAGCGCTGCTTCCAGTGTCCGGCTCCTTCCTCCACCACATCTTTACCTCGCATCAGTTTCAAAGCTGTGCCACCATCAGGTGTGAATGCAGCCTAATTCACAGGCAGTGCCTTTGATAAGTAACTTGTTCCAAAGGAGTCTTACTAAAGTAAACGGGTGTTTTTAGACAGATACATGCTCTGCCCCACTCATGTAAAAGCAGGCCACCCTGGGGTGAGGCAGAGGCAGCTCCACTTGTGGTGCTCTGGAACATTCCAGATCACCACAAGCAAAGTGGGCTGCCCAAATCCAGAGCACTGGCCGGGGGCTGAGCAGTGGTCTGTCTACCTGCAGATGGGTGGCTGCAGCTCTGCTTCAGGCTGGGGGTTGCCCAGGCAACAGCCATAGAGTTGCAGGCAGCAGCCTAGAGCAGCTGGTGATCGGCCTACAGCATTATGTTGGTGGGAGGAGTGCCGCGCAGGCAAGTCTCTGACACTGCTGGTGCTCACTTGGACTTTGCTTTCACTCTCCACTTTCTTTAGTGCTGTTCCCGTCATGGTTCCTAACATTTTAAACCAGTACTGGACCCCTGGGCAAGTGGAGACATCTCTCTGCCCACCCTGGAGTAATACAAATGCTGGGAGCCATGACTACACCTGTGCCATAGCTAAAATCGCACACTGCGTGAAAACAGACATAACGCTAACTCCACTTTAGCACCGCTTTAACATTCCTTGTGCATGTTGCAGGGCTGTATTAGTGCCCTTAGGCATGTTGCAGGGTGTATTGGTGCAACATGCATAAGAAATGTTAAAGCAGTATTAACATTTGCTCAAATCCACCTCTGCTCAGATCTGCTCACTTTCCAGCAGCTATGCAAGACCTTATTGTTCTGCCAGGCGTTTGGACAAAGAGATGGGGAGAGCAGAAAGGGGTTATCTTATTTAAGTTTTATTGTAATGTTGTTTTAGGATGTTTTTATGATTTGATATTGTTACCCATCCCGAGTGGCCTGAGGCAGGAGGGGTAGGATATCAAGAATATATGAAATAAGTAAAGTGGAATTAGCATTGTCTATTTTCACCCTCTAATGAAGTGCACTGTAACAAAGGTGCAGTGTATGTATATGTGCACATAACAAAATAAAATTAATAATAAATAATAAATAAAATAATAATAATAATTAATAAATGAATTATTATTATTATTATTATTTATAGAGCACCCCTCCAGCCCCCCAGCTCATGCCAAAGGTTGCTCTGGACGCTTCACAGCATTAGTACAATAAATAAATCACACACCTTAAAATAAGTTAAATCCAGTTTAAAGCAGTTCAAAAGGGAAGGAAAGAGGAAGAAAAATACATCAAGGGGAACCAACAGTTCATTCTATACAAGCACCTAGAGATTTATTTATTTTTTTAAAGGCCCATGAATGAACACAGAACCAGCAATTCTCTGGACATTATTATTAGCTAAGGATACTCTGTAGACCTCATATCAGAGGTGAGTCTTTGGAGAAGGATTTTTAGGAGGAGAAGGTAGTAAAGGCTGATGTTCAAGTTTGGGAAGTAGTTCATGGGAGGGGCAGCCTGGAAGAAACCATGAATGTTCTTATGGGAGAAACAGACATATGGATGGTGAAGTTGGAATTAATGGGAGAGCCACATGGTGCATTATTACTAGATAAGATACATAAGCAAAGTAGTGAAGAGATTTAAAGCTTGAACCTTGGATGATCTTCAGTTTAGCCCAGATTTTTTTTTTTTTTGTTCCAGATTCCTTTCATCCATTCAAGGTGAAATGGATGAACCTGACCTACTGCAGTGTGCATCAGGAATCCCTCAGTAGTTTCACACAGCTGTGGAGACAGTTGGTCAACAAGAGACCCCTGAAATTCAATTCTGGTCATAAACAGAGCAAGTGTGTTCTCAATACCATTTCTCATCTGCCCTCCTGAACTCTGAACTGGCATTTATTCTGCCTTGTTCTAGGGTACACTACTCAGACTTGGTTAATCTCTGCTTACTTTATCCAAATCTCTGTTTCTTTGGATTCCTGCCACTGTTTTGTTAATCTAAAGACTGTTTGGATCTATATAAAAATGGGGCTTGCTGACTGATTTAGAATTAATCAGGTCTGACTGTAAATACTTTTTGTCGGGTATTTTGGAAGATTTCACTGTCTGCTAGTCTGCTAAATCTCAGCTATGAATCACCTTCAAATATCAAAGCCTCTCTTTTCAAAATAAGTGTATTGAGAGAGCAAAATGAAAAGCCACTATGATATGTGCAAAAAGTCATACAAAATTCTAATATTTGTGCTTAATGACCGTAGCAGATAAAACTCAAAATGTATGTTTCTCTTCATTCCGCAGGTTGTGAAAAGCACTTTGGCAAAGTTAGATGTGACTACAAAATTGAACCTCAGGCAAACTCCTTGAGATGCTTCACTGATGCTTATCCAAGTGAAACACACTGAGTAGTGAAGGGGAAATGCCTGACACTGAATAATAAAGTTTTATTTCATTAAAAAACATTATTCTATGCCAGAGGTTTGAGGGTGTTTTCCCCTCCTCCTAATTATTATTATGCTGTGTAAATGGTTTCTTACTTGCATTGTTTCCTAAGGACAGAAAACAGACTCGCTTAAACTACAGCACTTTTATGTTACACTTCAGTGGAATTAAATGTTTGAAACTAAATTTTCCCCTTTCTTCAGGCAGCTGAGGAAAACATCCCTATTAAGGAGAGCACTTTAGCATGTGTTTAAGTGGCAATTTTAGGGAGGCCAAATTTTGCAAAGCCCCTACAAAATTTCACCAAATCTAGGAGCACAGTGTGCTCAGTGAAGCCACTCTGCATGTCCTATAATCCCCAAATTGAAAAGGTCAGGAATTACCTGCAGTGCCATCCTAAATGAATTAGTGCATGTTCCTATGCATCAGTTTTCACAGGACACCGTGCCTCATGTTCAGTTGCTCAATGGCAAACATTCTGTTGCATTTTTACACCACAAAAGACAACATGTATGAATGCTAGTAACTGGTAACATTACTAGCCCTGCCAGTTAGTAGCATAAGTGCAGCTCTCACACGCAGTTGCTCTGAAGTGACTTACTTAACAGCGGAGTAAATTGCACTGGAGTAAAAGCCCATCTACTATGGGGCAATGCAGTTATACTGTGACTGCTTTTGGGTCATTGCTGGCTCAGGTTGTCAATGCCTTCTTTAGGGAGCGAGGGTGCCTGATGGCCTTAAAACTGCAGACGCATGCCCCCTGCTCAAGAAACCATCTCTTGATGATGACTCCCCTGCCAGCTATCACCCAGTCTCTAATCTTTCCTTTTTAGGGAAGGCTTCAACAGGTCGTTGCCTCACAGCTTCAGGTGCATCTCAGTGTTACTGGAGCCAGGATTTTGTCCTAGGTATGGCACCGAGACTGCGATTGTGGCCTTTGTTGACGATCTCCATTTGGAAAATCGACAGGGGTAATAGTATTCTGTTGATTTTGTTAGATCTTTCAGTAGCCTTTAATACTGTTGACCATGGAGTATTGTTGACACAGCTGTAGGTCCTGCCAGGGGTTTGCAAGACTGCTCTTGAGAGGTTCCACTCATTCCTGGCTGGGAGAAACCAGAGGGTGGTGATGGGCAGTGGTTCATTGTCCCCTTCCTTGTGTGGTCCCACAGGGTTATATCTTGTCCTCACTCCTGTTCAATGTATCTGAGGCCCTTGGACAAGATTGTATGGAGATTTGGGCCCTTTTGAAATGGACACACACATCCTCACACATATGTGTGGGGGTGTTAGTTTTACTGCCACAGTGGATGCGGGGGGATGGCTGGGCATCCATGTGAATGCCGTGGACCATGGGAGGGGTGCGTGCACGCTCCACATATCACTCACACACAGATCAATGAGCACCGATGCCGGATGCTCCGTGCGTGTAGATGGGTGGAGGTGGGGGCGGGGGGTTCATGGGAATGCACCCTCATGCACCACCCACCCACCATGCCACTCACACCCGTTTGAAAAAGGCCTTGGAGTGAAGTGCCATCAGTACGTTGATGACACCCAATAGGGATGGGCGAACAGAACGCGGTTCGGATGTTCGGTCGTTCAGTTCGAAACCCGAGTTCAGGTTCAATGATTCGGTTCAGCCGAGTTCGGTTTGGCCGAACTTGGCCGAACATTCAAAAATAGGGAAACCAAAACAAAATCGAAACCAAAACCTAATTTTTGGCCCTGGAAAGACGTTTTTCCTGCCCCCGAACTCATCCAAACACAACCGAACTGTTTGATCGTTCAAGAGTTCGGTTCGGATGTTCAGTTCGGACGTCCGAACAGATTGAGTTCGGTCCGAACTCCAAACATCCAAATCGCGTTCGCCCATCCCTAACACCCAACTTTCTCTCTCTCTTTTTCATCTGACCCAGGTCCCAAATCTTGGTGCTTACTCAGTGGCTGGCTGTTATTGGGGACTGGATGCGGATGAGCCAATTGAAGTTGAATCCAGAGAAGAGCAAAGTGATGATGATTGGCCGGCCTTGTGACCTGGAGGACATAGGAACCCCTGTTATTAATGGTCTGGCTTCATTTGACCACTCAGGTTCATAGCCTTGGGATGCTCTTGGATCCACTGCTGTGCCTAGATTGCCAGGTTGCAGTAGTGGCCAGGAGTGCTTTTCACCAACTTCATCTGGTGAGAAGGCTATGACTTTTTAAAAATCAGATTCAGGTTTGGACTGGCCACAATCATTCATGCCTTCAAAACCTTGAAGCTAGACTACTGCAATGCACTCTCCAATGAGGCTGCCCATGATGACTGTTCGGAAGGTGCAGTTGTTGCAGAAAGACAGTGGCCAATTTTCTGTTGGGGGTGGGTCACCAGGAGTACATTCTACCAGTGCTCCAGAGTCTGCACTGACTGCCAATAGCTTTCTGGGCACAATTCAAGGTGCTGCTTTTGACCTAAAGCCCTAAATGGCTTGGGCTTGGGCTCAAGCATCTGAAAGGTCACCTCTTCACTTATGTTTTGTCACAGGAAGCCTCTGGGATCAGCCAGTAGCAGCCTCTTGTGGGTACCATCTGCCCCTGAAGTTTTCATAACAGGGGCATGCAGACCAGCAGTTTCAGTGATTGCCCCACAATTATGGAACTCTCTCCCCTTGGAGGTCCACCTAAGCCCAAGTCTGCTCATCTTCTGGAAAAGATGAAAGACCTTTTTGTTTAGCCAGGAGTTTAGCAGGCAGGACTGGGTGGGACTGGATGGGGGACTAGGGAAAAGGTGGGAGGGAGAGAGGGAGGAGATTTTTTTTTAGCTGTTTTTACATGTTTTATATGATGTAAGTTGCCCTGAGCCTTATTGGGAAGGGCAGGATAAAAATTGAAGCAAACAGAATATTTTGCTTCCTTGAAGGCTGATGGAAGTACATTCAAGTAAATTGGATAGGGCAGGAAATAACACCTCCTTTACACTTCACTGCTAGTTAGTTACTATAATTCACTTGATAAAGCAGAGGTAACTGGCATTACAGTGTCAAATGTCTGTAGTCTGCTTGAACCCACTGATATATGGGAATGTCTGATCTTGTCTTGGCAGTTTTATTAAGGCTCATCTTCTCACTGCCTGTCTTCTTTCAGCATACTTGCTAAAACCATCACCCTGATAATTTAACTGATCATTTCACATACTATATGTGTACATATATGCACAAACACATGTGCCACAAAAAAATCATCCCGTGGAGAAGCTGCCTAAAAAGGTGACTTTTAATGTATACCTCACACTTCTTTCATCCTGCAGGCCAATAATTCCAACAGAGATTATGTATATATTCTTAAAATAGCCACAGTGCTACATCTCAAAAGTTATTAGCACAGAGTATTTTCAGTGCACTCCTTTAGGACCATTCTTGCAAACCTTTCCTTGGATCAGTAGTCCTTTCTCTGGTTGGCAAGACTGTATCTAATACTCACTGATATTAATTTCTCAAGACAGTGTTCTGTTAAGTAAAGAGGAAAGAGCTCCATCTAGCTGTTCTAGGACCAAAAGTTGAATGACAGCATTTACAGGAGAAAAAAAAAGATCAAAATCGCAAAGGGAGGAGGACAACACACACACAGGTATGACTTTCCAAAGTTAGGTTTTGGAGAGGAAAAGAGTACTAGTATATAAGCAATTTGACATATTTGAACAGTTCTGAGTCAATACTGGAGCTAGTGAAAAAAAATATGTTTTTTAAGTGGGCTTTTTATTAAAACAGAAGTGTTCATGGGTAATGTTTATTTTAATGTTCTGCGTTTTCTTCTTTAAAAAAGTGAAAACCCCAAGTTTCATTTCTTAGGTGCCAGGAAGTGAAAAGAAGAAAATCTTCAGGATTTGGGATTTTTATGAAAGTTCAGAACATTTCAAGGAAAATTTGGAGGAAAATGAAAACAATTTTTTCATTAGACAAAAAAACTATTCTCCATCAGCTCTAGTAATACTCATTATAGCAATACTAAGGATTGCAAAATAAAGCTAACTTAAGAGGGCATTAAGAGGCAGTCAGAATCTCTCCCATACAAGTCTTACTTTAATTTTAAGCTATACCCCCAGAAGGAAATTTACTGAATCCTCTCCCCAACAGCACTGCAATATTTGCTTGCATAGCCTTTCTGCATACACCTTTTTAGTGTAGCTGACTGTGAACTGTTGACACAAGAAGATGCATAAAAAGCTCTTGATTCAACTCTGTACAATTCTTTACAAAAAGAGTCCAGAAAAGGCAGAACTATAGCCTCTGCTATAGCAAACAAGGAGAAAAAACGAGGTGTAGGACAGGGTAACGTCATGAAAGTATTTGCTCTGGACAGGCTTTGCTACAGTTTGGCCTCCATATCCAACTAAGCAGTAGCATCTTGAAAAGGTTGCCCACAGTGATTGCCTGTCCTGCTGCTTACACATCACTTCCTGCACTAGCACAGCTATGATGGGTAAATGGTTATTACTCCAAGGCAGCAAAGGCTAGTAGTGGTGAAGAGATTAAGGGCATTTTCAGATGGACAAAGTATCCCGGGATAATTAGAATAATCGCCAGTGATTATTAACCCAAGATAACAAAGTGGTACCTGTTTAGATGGACATTTCTATCCCTGGATAACTTTATTCCAAGATAGACATGTGCACAGAACATTGAATTATCCTGGTGACTAGAGTCTCTTGGATGAATTTAAATCCCATGGTGCTTTTTGTCCGTAGTCAGTGCACCAATTTCTGGGATTGAAGAAAATCTGATTTTCTTCATTTTTTTTTATTTCGGAGTTGAAGAAAATGGAAACTCATCCCTTTGTTCTGCAGGTATTTAAACTTGGCACTCTGCAATACATTGTTGAAGGCTGATGGTGGTGCTCCTATATACCATAGAGGCAGAAAATGCCTAGAGAGGCTGTCAGGTCCTGTTGTTGCACTCTGTGGTGCTAATCACCAGGACAGTTTTTATCCCAGGATAGTCATTCAGATGGACATTATCCTGGGATAATTTAACACCCGGGTATTTTAAACCCCAGCAAATTGGGTTTTATAACACCCTGATATTTTTGTTATCCCGGGATAATAATCACTGTTGACTGCGTTCAGACGGACAGGCCATCCCAGGATTAAAGCAATTATCCCGGGATATATGTCCATCTGAAAACACCCTAAGAAAGATGCTAGTGCTAAAAGGTGACTCTTTGAAAGAATGCTTTCAGGGATTAGAGCAGAGATGAGGAACCCGCAGGTCCTGGGCCAAGTGTAGCCCATGGCTGGATCTGTCCCATAAATCCAACCTCCACTCACAAGCACTGGAGGAGCATTTTCTGGGGGAAGGGAGCAGAGTCAAGGACAGAGACAAGGACAGAATAGGAGATTGATCTATGGTACAGAACCATGATCTGAACTCTCCCCTTCCTTAGCCCATTTTTAGATGTGCCAAATGCTAGCGAATTTTAAAAATCTGCTTTTAGAGACCTCACGTGGGTGACATTTAGACATAAATCTCCCAGCCGCCACTAGAAACAGAGGTGCAGAGCAGCTTGCGCATTCTTTAGAAAACTGGATTTGTAAAACCCTGATATCGAGGTTTTACAAATTAGGTTTAAAGAATGTGCATGTTACCCAGCACTGCTGTTTCCAATGGCAGCCAGGCAACTTCCAGTGAGGGGAGGGGAGGCACGTCTAAATGCCACCCACGCAAGGTCTCTAAAAGTGGATTTTTTTAATCCGCTAGCATTTGGCACATCTAAAAGTGCCATCCTGAATATACCTATTAAGTGCCCTGACCCCAACTCCTATCTGATCCATGGAACATGGACTAATTTTCAAAGTGGCCTGTGGGAAGGGAAAAGATGTCCTGTCCATAGAATAGAGGTTCAAAAATACCTTTACACGCAGTAGGTATGCTAGGCACATTTACTGGGGAAACATCTGGGCTTAATTCTGCCTCCAACTATATGTAGGTAACTTCACTGATTTCTATCATAGTGACTTCATTAAGATTGCTAGGATACAGTTTATGAAAGAATGTAGTCGAGCCTCCTTTTCTTTTTATGAATTGTTCTTGGCAAATAATGCAAGGGAAACTGGGGGGAAGGGGGAGAGAGTCTGTTCCAAGCTGACCATTTGCCTCCAGAGAACTTTAGGATTACCACAGGTGAATCAGAGAGTAGAACATAGATCAAACACCTACTTCCTGTTGTACACAGCTAAGATTAACCTTTGCCCTCAAGGTTAGATTTCCATCTGAACTGCCGCCTTACTCCTACTTAATGCATGTGAACTGCCTACTTCACTTCCTCACAACAGCTGGAGTCTCCAAAAGTGAGAAGCACTACTATATTAAAAAAACAGTAATAAATGCTTGTTGAGAACATTATGTTACCTTTTAAGAACTTTTAGGGTCTTCTACTTCAAAGAAATGGTATCTTTAGCAAGGGTATCCACTCTGAGAAATGTTTCACTCTGATTTTTATCCAGTGGCCATGTAATAAGATCAAGTTGTTTCTTGTTCTACAGAATGCCAACTTTATGTATATCCAAGTTGGTATTTTTCCTCTGAATCCTCCCCAAGACTGTACACACATTTATAAATTATTTGGTTTAAAATATTATTTGCAAGTTACAAGGGTATTATTTGCGTTTTAACAGATGATTTGAAACTTGATCTGAATGATTTTTTAGTCATTCATGTCTGGATTTATTGGTTTATTCTTTGGTTGTTTGATAGGTTCCTAAAGAACATGAGAAAGGGAAATTAGAGAAAAAATTATTTTCAGAAACAAGGATGTGGAAATTCATGGTAGAGACAGTTTAACCACATTAATTTTCAGATACAAAGATATTCAAAATAGTTAAGATCAAGGAGGATTTTGATGAATTACAAGAAGATCTTGCATGACTGGGTGACTGGGCAATAAAATGGCAGATGAAATTTAGTTCTGACAAGTGCAAAAAGATGCACATAGGTAAAAATAATCTTAATTATATATACACAATGCTGGGTTGTAAATTAGGGTTTACTGCTTAGGAAAAGGGTTTTGGAGTCATTGTGGATAGTTCATTGAAAACAGTTCATTGTGCAGAAGTGGTCAAAAAGAAAACCAATGTTGTGAATTTATTTGGAAAGGGATAGAGAATAAAACAGAAGTATATCATAATGCTGCTATATAAATCTATGAGGTGAGCACGCCTTGAATATTGATTACAGTTCTGGTCGCCCCACCCCTGTTGTATCAGCTTGAACATTGCTTTCTTGATGTCCGTGATTGAAAAGAAAAGTTCAGTTCTTATTCGATGTGCCCTTGTCTGCAGCAATTTTAAAATACTAAACAAAAGATGAACTGTTGGCATATGAATGTATCTAGCATCTGAATTGCAAATAAGCTAAGCACAGAAGTCAGTCAATGAAGAAGTTACGGGCTGCATTCTTTGTAAAGAGTAAGACCACCAGCTTAAATCTACTATATTAAAAACCTTATTGCTCTGAGGTTCTGGAAGAAATCTTAGCTTTTTAACATGGTTTTGAATGTTCACATGCTGTGCAGTTACAGTATATAAATGTATTTTTGCCTTTACATTCTATATAGTGTAGTGTTCCAGTATTCCTATAATGCTTTCCATTTTCCCCTTCAGTTGTACAGTGCCAGTCCAATCCCACCACCCAGGCCCCCATTCAGTGCCCACCTCCACAAGTCCCCGTTCTACCCACCCTCACCCAACCCCACTGTCCAGACTCCCGATCTGCCCCCCATCCTCAAGCCCACACCTCAGTAGGGTGGCCATATTTCCCCTTTAAAAGAGGGTGCTTATGAAAAACACATGTTGCAGGGCTGCATTGGTTCCAGTGCTGCCCTGCACCATGTATTTTTCATAATCGTCCTCTTTGAAAGGGGAGGTATGTCCACCCTACTCCCCAGGTCCCCATTTTCCTCACATCCCTCTCCAAGAGTCCCCATTCTACCCACCGCATGTGCCAGGCCTCCATTCTGTCCCCCACCTCCAAACCCACCCCCAGGCCCCAATTCTTCCCCCACCCCCAATCCCATCCTACCCACCGGCTCCCATTCTGCCCCCACTCAATCCCATTCCCCCAGGCCCCAAGAACCCCAGGAACAAAAGAGGCTCCAAAGACAGGTCACTCACCGAGTCACTGGCATCACCGTCAAGGGAAGTCAGGAGAGATGGAAGGCAGAAGCAGCAATGATGGAAGAAGAGGTAGGCCGGCCACAGACAGAGATGCTGAGGAGCCGGCTCAAGACACAGGCCCTGCTCCATGACTACTAGCAGGTAGCACTGCTGCCACGCAGGTCCTAGACTACCCCTTCCTCTCCCTCCCAGGGTCCCCTCTCCATGACAGTGCACAGTATGGACCACCTGGAGACAGGATGCTGAGCTCGATGGACCATTGATCAGACACAGTCTGGCACTTCTTATGTCCTTATTTAGATGGAAATTTAACTTCCTTGCAAAATAAATGTGGCACTGTTTATTCCATCTCCCAAGTTTGCCCCTATGAAACGTTACAGTGGCACTGCCTAGAGTACGACTGGATTATCCTATGGCAAAGGCTACCACAAAGATCAACAGAGAAGGAGTTAGTCATCACAAGCCATGATCATACACATACAAGAACAGCCATACTGAGTCAGACAAATGGTCTATCAAGCCCAGAGTCCTGTCTCCGACAGTGGCCAAGTTCAATTGCATGGGAGAAGTATCAGCAGCCACAATAGGAAATCCATTCCCGGCTAATCACTCCCCGTTTCCAAAAGTAAGAAGTTCCCATCTCATAATCTACTTGGCTAATAGTAAGAAGTTCCCATCTCGTAATCTACTTGGCTAATAGCCATTAATGGACCCATAAGAACTTATCTAGTCCTTTTTTAAATGCAGCTATACTAATGGCACTGACAGCCTTCTCTGGCAACAAATTCCACAATTTAATTGTGCACTGAGTGAAAAAATACTTCCGTTTATTTGTTTTAAATCTGCCACCGGTGAGTTCATGGAGTGTCCCCTAATTAAGGTAAAGGGTAAATAAACATTCCCTATCAACTCATTCCACACCACTCAAGATTTTATAAACCTCTATCATATCCCCTCTCAGTCTTCTCTTCTCCAAGCTGAAGAGCCCTAACCTATCAAACCTCTCTTTGTACGGAAGGCATTCCAAACCCTTTGTCATTTTTGTTGCCCCTCTCTGCACCTTTTCAAGTTCTACTATACATTTTTTGAGATGGGATGACTAGAATTGCACACAGTACTCAAGGTGCAGTTGCACCATCAATTTATATAGGGGCATTATGATATTTTCAGTTTTATTCTGAATTATTTCCAAATAATTCCCAACATCCTGCTTTTTTGACTGTCACCGCACATTGAGATGAGGATTTCAATGTATTGTCCACAATGACAAGGTCCTTTTCCTGAGTGGTTACTCCTAATTTAGAACCTAGCATTGTATACATATAGTTTGGATTATTATTCCCTATGTGCATCACTTTGCACTTGTTCACATTAAATTTCATCTGCCATTTAGATGCCCAATCACCTTGTGTCACAAGATCCTCTTGCAATTCTTCACAGTTCGCTCATGTTTTAACAACCTTAAATAACTGTGGGTAATTTGAGACGTAACGTGATCACAGTCAACCACACCGAATCACAGTGGTTTTGGTGTGGTGGCTGTGATCGTGTGAACATCTGTGTGAGCCCCGTCTGATGTTCATCACGGTGAATTCCTGGTGGGGTTCAAAGCTAAGCACGATTCTGGTTATTCTGATTCTGGTGAGGCCGGCCTCACCTCCAGAATCGTAGTTAGCTGGACCACAATCAGGAACAGAGAGAAGGTAGCATCTGTTACCTTGTCCCAGTCCTGACAGTGGCCCAGACTGCGGTACGGGATCAGGCACAATGGCCTGATTGACCACGGTGCCCGCCTGTCTCCATGAGGGCGGCTGGCCGGTGGAGCATGGGGGGTGGGGCCGAGCAGCTGCACGTCGCATTGTGCAGCCTCTCCCCCTCCCCGATCCCCCTTAGAGATCAGGCCGACACATCTAAAGGACGGCCGGTCTGATCACGGACCGGGATCCAAGATGGATCCCAGTCCAGGGTTCAGTGTGGCGGCACATCTGAAATTACCCTGTGTCATCTGCAAATTTCATCACCTCACTCTTTACTCCTTTTTCCAGATTACTGATGAAGATATTAAGCAACACTGGACCCAGTACAGAGCCCTACAGCATTCCACTATTTACTTCTCTCCATTGTGAAAACTGACCGTTTAGTCTGATCCTTTGTTTCCTACCCTTTTACCAGTTACCAATCCATGATAGGACACTGCCTCTTATCCCATGACTACTTAGTAGTGCTGAAATGAGAATCAAATTGATTCTTGTGATAATTTCAAAGGAACTGAGAATTGCTACCGAGATTTTGCAGCTGTTTTGAACCCCAGTCAAGATCTCAGATTAAACTCAATTTATCGGTTACCGCAATTTGTTACCATGTTACCATGTTTTTACCAGCTACCGTGGGGTTTTGCCATTTATCAGTTGTATTGGTATTTTGATTTACCGTGTGCCATTTTTATTGGTTACTGGTTTATTGCTTTATTACCATGTATATTAGTTATTAGTTTATTGGTTATTTGGTTTCGTTGGTTATTGGTTTTTATTGGTTATTGTTTATTAGTTATTGGTTTATTAGTTATTTGGGGGGGTTTTGTTATTGGTCGTTTATTGGTTTATTACCATATTCATTGGTTATTGGTTTATTGGTTATTGTATTAGGCTCACAGGCAACCCAGTAAACAACAACCAGGTAAATGGTAACCAACAACCCGGTAAATAGTAACTCGGTAACCGGCAATCCAACAGTAAATGACAATCCGGTAAATGGTAATTCGGAGAAAGATTCTTGACTGGGAATTGTCGAGAGATGGCAATTTTCTCAGTTATTGTTTCTCGTTTTAAATGAGACAAGAAATGTAATTCTCGGTGATAACTGAGAAAAGTCAAAATCAAGTTTCAGCCCTTCTACTTAGTTTCCCCAAGAGTCTCTCATGAGGGACTTTATCAAATGCCTTCTGAAAATCCACACACACTATCAACTGACTCACCCTTATCCACATGCTTATTTGCTCCCTCAGAAAATTTTAGTAGAATGAAGCACAACTTCCCTTAAATTGTTTAAGCCAAATTACACTTGTAGATAGCACCTTGTGCCTCAGCTTGGTGTTTTGTCACTATGGCCAAATTACTAGCAAAATAAGCATCTATAACCGTTCCCTGTCTGTCCAAACACCAATTCTTACCCCAAGAAGGCATGCCTACTACTTTATCCAAGAAAGATTGATAAGATGATGAAGGTGCTGGAAGACAAGCCATATGAGGGAAGACTTTGATATATTCAACCTAGAGGAAAGAACACTAAGATGAGACATGATAGCAGTTTTCAAATATGTAAAAAGGACGCTACCAAAAAGATGGTGAACGCTTGTTCTCCACTGTCACAGAAGAGGGAATGAGTTTAAATTGCAGCAATGTTGATTCTTTTTTTCAATTAGATAGTAGGAAAAACTTCCTAAGTGTAAAAATTCAAGGGAGTAAGTTACTCAGGGAGGTGGTGGCATCTCCTACCTTGGATGTTTTCATAACCCCGATGGACAAGCATCTGTCCAGGATGCCTCTATGCTTGCCTGAAGAACCCTGTGAGGTCCAAAAGCTTGCATACCTCCACCAACTGGATTGTGGTCCAATAAAAGATCTCACTGTACTACTTTGTCTCTATTACCTATATTTGAGATCAACACAGCAACCTTACTTTCTCTACACATGATGCTGTAGACAGAGGATATCCGGTTTGGAGTAGGGAGGCTGGACCCTACAGTTCTGTGATCCTATAAGCCTAGGGCAGTATTTAAAGAAAGCTAGGGGATATACTTCTAATTATTTATTAGTATTAATAAGTATTCTTTGGGTAAAACTCCAGGATTTGTGCTGAAAATATATCCTTAAATTTCACTGATAGTTTTGTTTGTTCCTACAGTTTAAAAATATAACTTTACATATGTCAACAACATGTTCTTAGTTAAGTCTACAAGGTCTCTCTGACAACTGTCTCAAATTCTGGTTTGAATAAAAACATACTTATTGATACTGGAATAACAAGAATCCAAAATTGGGTAGGAGGGGGTGACAGCTCCATCTCTTGTATTCCCCAAGACCTGCCTCCTGCTCCTTGACCACTGAAGCCTCGGCCCAGGCTTAAAAAAATTAAATCAATCACACACATATAACATTCCCTCATATAGGCCAGACTGGAACCCTGCCCTTCAAGTTTCCTTTTGAAAGCTCTACCATGTAAGCTATAGCTGGCTGTTTGTTTGTTTGTTTTTTTAAAATTCAGCCACTAGAGAAGGACTTTGCATATCGCTCAGTAAGTTAAATATTTGTTAATTGCTGCAGCAACAGCATTAGCAAGCAGCGTACCTGGATACATAAGCTTTGGGCAGCTGAGAGTACTGGATACTATTCCTCACTGTGCCATTATGTCACTTCTCTGTTACCTCATTTTAAAGTAAATAAGTTATTGGCTCCTACTACCTTACCTTGCAGACCAGGGTATTGGTTGAAAGGAAAAAGCAAGAGGCATAAGAAAGCATTCAGGAGGAGCAAGATTCAGCTCATAGTCTTCTGTGTCCTTGCTTAAGTTTAGGATATCTATGAGCACATTCACACATACATTAAATCAGCACTTTTTTCTTTACCCCGCATATTAGAACGATGTGGGAAAGTCTCCATGCGCTTATTTAGCAGTTCTTCCGCTTGTTTTTCCAGCGCATTGAGGGGCAGCCAAAAGCTACCTTTACAAGCGCGCATTTGAAATGACCCGCATAAATCCTCTTGTCGGACTGTTGGTGCTCCTAGTCAGTGTCACGTCAATTACACAGCGCCCTGCTTCCCGGCTCTCGGCTCTGCTCCTCTCCCCTCTCCAGAACCCGAGAGCCGGGGAAGTGGGGTGCTGTGTAACTGACATGACACTGACTAGCCTGTGAGTCAGACTAGTCAGTGTCATGTCAGTGTTGTTACAGGGGAGGGGGTAACTTGCACAGGGAAAGACAGGAAGGGGACCTTGGGGGAAGGGTATCCCCCAGAATGGGTGGCATGAGGTGTGGGTAACTCTGACCAGTGCTCGGGGCGAGTATGCTGAGGTTAACGTGCCCATCAGGATAGAGTGATGGCCCGGGAATCTACAAGAGATTAGGCCTCTATCATCATAGGGTACCGAGCAGATGGTACTGGAGTGCCCTTTCTCACCGTTCAACCACCCCACGTACACAGCACACACCACGGGGGAAGGGGAAGTCTTGTGCCAATGGTGGGAGGCAGAGGGGTCAGGGGCCCGGAGCCACAGGGAGAAGGGAAGAGGGTCAGGCACATGGATAGGGAACGGATGGACTTCCAAGGGAGGAGGGGAGACAGGTACTCGCTCAGACACCCTCTCTATCACTCATCCACATACACCAAGGAAAACACAAGGGCTCACAACACTCACCACGCACCAGGGATGCAGCGCTCCACTCGCTCACAAGGTCAGTCCAGGCAGGGAGAAAAGGAGAGGGCTGAAGGAGGATGTAGGAGAAGGAAGTATCAAGCAACAATGCTCTCCGACAAGGGGCCAGTTTCTCTGATCACCGGTGGTGTGTGCTTCACAACGCCGGTGTTTATACTGCCTGCCACGTCCCCTCAGTGTTCCTGCAGGCACTGAGAGCGGCGCAGTGGCATTGGTCCTGCCCTTGTGCTCTGCAGGGCCGCGGAGGGACTCCCCAGTGCCTGACGTTGTGACACTGGCTGGGACTCCCCTGAAGCACCGGAGACGCCCGGAGTAGCTGCAGGGGGCAGCAGGTCCAAGGGAAGCATTGGGGATAAGGCCCTCTGGCAGGACGGGGTCCCCTGCCAGCCTTCCCCTCCCCCCCCCCCCGGCGGTGGTGTGCGGAGGCGATTCTAACAAGTGTGAATAGTGCATGGGTTTATTTAAGCGCATTTTGAAATTGACTGCATTTAGGACAAGCAGCATTTTAATGTATGTGTGAATGTGCTGTGACATGGACTCTCCCTCCAGCTCTGATGTTGCCTTGGTCCCCTCATGTCAAAATTAAGGATAGGCTGGTCCCCACCTCCCAAACTGAGATCTCTGCTTCCAACCCAATAGTTTTCATGTTCATGCTTATTGATTTTGTCCTCTGGGTGTAGAAGGCCAGTATAGAAAGATGAAACCTAGAAGCAGTACTAGAATGGGGAATGCTTTTAAAACTTGCCAGAATCTATAAGTAGCAAGCATTTTAGAGAAAGTCAATTTTAGGGCATGCACGATGCTGACAACAGTCTTGTAGGTCTTTAATTTAAAGAGAGTTTAGGGTTAGAGATAAATATTGTAGGATTCATGGGGAAATTTTGGTTTTCTGTTTTTGTTTTAATGTCCCAAAACATTAAATAACTAAGGGTGATTTCAGACATGATGGGCGCCCGGTTCACCACAGTGGATTCCCGGTGGGGGTGAACTGAACAACCACCCCCCGGGGTGAATAAAAGCCCTGAACAGACGTGACAGGACCGGGACCATAGCAGGGAATCGGGCCGGCAGATCACGGGCTGGAGCAGCGCAACAGACGTGACACCGATTCCCGGCTGTGGTCAATACACCCAGAAACCACCGGGCAGGGGTGGGACACAGACATGGCTGCCTGAGGGCAAACGAAGCCAAAAGGCACACAAGGGAACGCCCACACAAGGGAAACGGGAAAGAAGGGGGGAGAGGGAGAAGAGCCGGACAGGTACCACACACAACAGGCACACAGACAGCGGGGCCACAGTCAAACACACAGCACAAGCACACACACACACACAGAAGGGAAAGGAAGGGAAGGGGGACACAGGCGCCCGGACAACACACAAGGCACAATGGGCACAGGGAGGCGGGGCCGGAACAGGGAAGAGGGGGGGAAACTGCTAAGGGGCAGGGCAGGACACAGGCAACGGCAACCACAACCCCTACAGGAGAACTGTCCACACGGGCACCCCCACAGCAACACAGGCAGCCCCGGAACGGGGGCCCCAGGAGCTCAGGACCAAGGCACAGCGGGGGCCCACAATGCACAGTGAGCTGGCCAGGAACAGTCCAGGAAGCACACGTAGACCCCACACCTGGAGAGGGACTAATGGAGGGCAGGCAGGAGAGCCGGTGCAGCGTTGCAGGTCCAAGGATGCACACACACACACAGAGGAAGGAGCAAGGAGCAGTCCGGGGGCCCCAGAACCCCGAGGTCACACAGGCACCCAAGGGGGGGCGGGGCAGCAGGTGGCAGCACTGGCAGGTGGGGACAGTCTGCTGGACACTGGCGGGTCAGCAAGGCCATGCAGAGCACCAGACCCAGGCACCAGGGAAGGCAACCACAGAGGGGAACCCCGGGTGTGGAGGCAGCCCCGGGGGGTGGGGCCTGGAGGGGGCCCGGAGCCACAGGCAGGGGCAGCAGCACCCTGGGAAGCAGGCAGCACAGCAGCACGGCAGAGACATCAAGGAGGGAGCAGTCAGCGGAGACCGGTCCCCCAGGCAGGGGCAGGAGCCCACACAAGGGCAGGCAACCGGGGGGCAGGGAGGCACACCAAGACTCACAGCCAGCTTCTGGGGGCCACCACAGGCCCAGGGGCCAGGTGACCCGCCCGGTGAACCAGGTGGGGCCAATGGATCATGCCATGATGGTACCCCAACAAGGACATGTGGTGGGTGATCAGGTAGTAGGCCTCAAAGGGATCCTGCATGGGCAGCCCCAACTGCACATCCGAACAGGACCACAAGCCCGACAGCGCCGACAGCTCCGCCGCGGCAGGCTCTGACACACAGCAGTCAGCAGCAGGGGGCCACAGAAGCTGTCCCAGCTCCAACAGCCGGTGGTACACCGCCCCCTGGGAGCGCTGGTACCCACGGGACCCATGAACACAGCCAAAGTAGAACACGGCCAAGGCAGGGCCCCCCTCTGCAAGGCAGAGCATGTAGGCGGCCAGGCTGCACACAGACAGTGCAGACACGGTCTCAGCCATGGACCAGGCCACATAAGAGCACTTCATCTCTGGGATGTACCCATCGGGGAAGGGAACCAGCCCCAGAGTCTCTGCATGCAGCCGGCAATCACGAGCGCTCGCCTCATAGC
>QEPC01009045.1:1791830-1810885 GCA_003113815.1 Sphenodon punctatus | reverse complement strand
GAATAGTGGCTCAGCAGGATAAAGAGTCAGACAGAGCAGAGCGAAAGAGGTGAGTTTTAAGGAGAGATTTGAAGGTATGAAGGGAGGGGGCAAGGCGGATGTGGACAGGGAGGGAGTTCCAGACATGGGGGGCAGCAAGTGAGAAGGGACGAAGGCACTTAGGGGAGCAGGGAAGGCGTGGAGACCTCGGCCCTGGTGATCAGTGCCTTCTGTGTGCTCCACAACATGTGCGAGACCGAGAGGGCAGCCCTGGAATACCCCAAACCCTACCGGGTCCCCGGCCCGGTGTCCCTGTACATGAACGGCCAAGAACCCCAGAGAGTACCGTTATGCCAAGCACATCCAGGACGCCCTGGCGAGGTATATCAGCTGGGAGGCCAAGGTGTGAGGGCTGTCCCTCCCTGGCCCACCCCCGGGGGTTCCCTGGGCCGGCCCCTGCATGGATGGGGGTCACCCCCCCTTTCACCCACATATGGGCCCGGGAGGCAATATGGTGCAAACACACTTTATTTCACCCATGTGTACATGTGCACCCAACCCCTCTCCCTCCACCCCAGTTGTTCCCCGCCCCCTATAGTGCCCCCCTCACACCGCCCTCCCCCTCCACCCCATCCCCCTTAGCGGCTGCACCCTCTGGAGGGCAGGGGGAACCGGGAGGCGGATGCATGACCCCTGAGGGCGTGGGGGCAGCTGGGGCAGCAGGGCAGGGGCCTGGGGAACCAGGGGGCCCGGCATGGGGACCTGGGCAGGCAGGTAGTGCTCGGGGGGACGGCTGCCATCACATAGGCACACATGGTGCCTGTGTGCAGGAGCAGGGAGGTCCCAATATCATGGGACCTGTCCATTTTGGCAGAGTACTCCTGCACCATGCCTGTGATGGCCTGCTCCAGCTGCCTGAGTGCTTCCACCTGCCTGCTGTGCTCCCAGCACTCCCGCCTCTGCTCCAGGTGCACCTCGGCCTGGAGCCTTATGTCCCACGCCTCCGCTGTCCATCCCCACCTCAGCACCTGACCCCTGTGGGCCTGATCCCTCTCCCCTCCGGGTCGCCTGCTTACCCTCTATGTCAGTCTCGGATCCTTCCAAGGCCGGCCTCTCGGTGTGGGAGTGCTCCCCTGGGACCACTGGCTGAGGGTGATGAGAGTGCCGGCCTCGGACTCTGCTTGTCCAACCTGGGGGTGGGTGCTCTCCGGGCTGCTTTCTGGGGGGGGGGCTGCAGGTGCCAGAGGTCCCAGGGCATTCCTCCTGGGGGGCTGGGGCCCTAGACCTTGTGTCTACCAGGGGGATGGAAAGGGGCAGGGGTACATCGGCCCTTTCCCTGCCCTGGACCACTGCACTCCCCCATGAACCGTGGGGCGACTATCAACCCCTTCATGTGGAGTATTCAGTCCAGGGCATCGTAGAAGGGAGTGGTCCAGGCTCCGTGTCTGGACCGCCTATTGTTGTCCCTGATGGCCTGTACCCCCTCTTCAGCTCCTTGGCCTTGGAGCGGCACTGTGCCATGGTGCAATGGTGCCCTGCCGCCTCCAAGTCCCCCACTATGTCCTGGTAGACATGCTCGTTGCGCTGGTTGAGCGCGAGCTCCAGCTGGTACTCCAGGGTCCCCCAGATCTGTATGAAGTCCCGGGTCTCCTGCAGCCCCCACTGGTCCCCTCTGTGGCAGAGCTTCCTCCCTCGTCTCCCCTGTGGGTCCTCCTCCTCCTCTTCCACTGCCTCTTCCACCGCCTCCTCCTCCACCCAGACTGGGCCGGTGTCCTCCAGGGGCTCGTTAATCTGGGCCCTTTTCCATGTCTGCGGGACGCAGGTGGTGGTGGGGGGTTACGGTTGGGTGCGGTTCTGGCCCCTCTCGCGGGGCTCCCCCTTTCCCCTCCTCTCTGTCAGGAGCCCGAACTGGCCCCATGCCCCCCCTGTGTGCCCCTGGGCCCCGTTCCCCTCCCCTTGTTTCACCTTACCCGTTTCCAGGGTGCCTCCTCCCCCAGTCCGGCTGCTGTCCCCGGGGCGTCCTGTCCCGGCTGCAGCGAGTGTTGTCCCTCTGCCTCCTCCATCCTCAGCATGACCCCCACCTGCACTCCCTCCACCGCTGCCACTGCCTCCTCCTCCTCCACCCTCGCTTTCTCTCCCACTGCTCTCTTCCATCTCCCCCCTCGCTCCATCCCGCCATGCTTCCCTGCTGCAGGTTTCCCTTTAAATCTCCCTCCGGTGGCTGCGTTGTTGCTGGTTGCCTGGCAGTGATGCTGCGTGCTTTGTCCCTGGCCGGGGATCATTTTCTTTGGTTCCGGGGATCATTTTCTTTGGTTCCGGCCAGTGATTGCCGTCCAGATGTTACTTTTTGTTGTTTCCTGGTGGGAATCTCTTTGACCACGCTTCCGGAGATTGTCCGGCAGGGAGTCCCGGAAGCGTGGTTGAAATTGACCCCATGTGGGTATTGGTCATGGTGAACATCTGGTAGCCACCAAACAGACATTCAGGGCGCTTTGGCCCCGCTGCAGGATTGAGCGTGGTTCACTGTGATTGAGCGTGATCTCGTAACGTCTGAAAATACCCTAATAGTAATTGTCCAGCACTTTTTTCCTTCAATTTACTGAACTGTAATTTGAATTAAAAGCTCAATAATGTACATAGCTGCATGATGATGTTTGTTCACCCACCCTAAAAGCTTGTGGAGCATGAAAACAGCCCAGTCACTGCATAAGGGAGATGTTATTTGTGCTCTGGAGAAATTGAGCTGGACTTGTAGGAAACATTAATTTACATACTGGGAATTTTGGAGGTTCCAGGAAAACAAAGCAGGTCTTGCTGTACAGAAGGAGGATATCTAATACACAGGGAGGAAAAATTATTTTTTTCTCTAGCCGCCAGTCATATCCTAAATTCCTATCCTTAGGGCTTGCACAATTAGGATTACCACTTTCTTTCTTACCACTTTCTTACCAGTTCACTCTGGGCAGGGCTCAGGGTTGGTACTGAAGGCCGTCCACAGCACTGCTCAAGCCACACATGAACCCCTCCTTGTCCCCAGATTCCTGGTTAGTTGCCTGCCATGAAAAAGGCAGGCCTGTAGCCACAGGAAACTGGATGGATCCTTTTTCTTTTCCTCCTTCCTATTTCACCTGGACCTGCTCCATTTGCCCATGAACGGCTCTGTTTGGATTTGGACTGATCTGATGTTCCCTTCCAATTCTGCCTCTGGACCCCATCTGTTTGTGTTTGTTCCTACCTGCCCTGAATCTAGTCCTTCTGTTCAATATGAAACCGGTCCTTCTGCTTGCAGGCCTGCTTGTTTCCATGTGTCTGTGTTTTCCTGGTCTGCATGTTGGTCCCCCAGCATGTCCCCATTTTGGATCCTTCGACCCAATCCCCCACTTGACCCACCAAAACTCTGTGTCCCCATGGTTCCTGATGTACAACCCTTTGGAGTGTCATAATGCCACAAAGTTCTGAAGGGGGCAGGGCCATTTCAGAAAAGTGATGGAGTAAAAAGCTTCAGAGGAGAATGACCATGTTGGAAAAGGTGCAAGAGAGCCTCTTTGCCGCAGATTTGCAGAAATATCAAAATCTGATTAAGACAGACAGAGCTAAAGCTACTGAGTCTGCAAAACCAGATGTAGTGTTTATGGTGAAAGCAGACATGCACATAACTCTGCTTTAACACTGCTTTAACATTTCTTATGCATGTTGCAGGGCTGCATTGGCACCTTATGCAGCCCTGCAACAGGAGTAAGAAATGTTAAAGTGGTGTTAAAGCACTAAAGCAGAGTTAAGGTACATGTCTGTTTTCACACTAGGATTTTGTGATCCTAGCCAGTATGCAAGAGTACTCTGGGACACAACACTAGGGTGGGAAACTCATGAGACTAGATTTTTTTTCCAAGATATTTCCAACATTTCTGCCTCTGGACATGGCTGGAAGTCACTCTTGCCATGGTGTTACAGTACTTCCTCTTCAAAACTGGGAACAAACAAACATATCTATTAGCTTTCCAAAACCTTGAAAATGTAGTTAGAAACAGCCGGGAAACATTTCATGGGTTTGAGTATATACATTTTGGGGCCAGTCAGTACACCCATTGCTAGCTCAAGCCAGAGTTGCTGTTATTATTCCAGTAATTGATCTGGAATCACCAGAAGTGTTCCATAGAGGTAGAATACACAGAAATTAAATCATTACCTCTGATCTTGATTACAGCCGTTCACATCTGTTCTTAATTCCAAAAGGCAGCCTCCACTGCACTTTTAGTGAAGGAATCATTTGTTAGCTATCAAACACTTTTTCCCCCTCCCAAACAAGCTGCTTTTTCTTGTTGGAAAAAATCAAAGCAGCTGGCCTGTTTTTGTTAAAGTTTTGTTTCTTGTAATTAGGCATGTTCACAATTACCAAAAATGTATTTTCCATTCCATAACTATAACTATGAATGACATCTCGGTGAGTAGGCAAGGAATAATGGAGCACAGCAAGGAGTCGCAGAGCAACCTTCTCAACAGCTAATATGCCAGGTACTATTAGAGAAGGAGTAAGTAGTAAGCACATAATGATCACACAGGACTCTTTGTACTTTTCTTTTCATGAGTAGTGGGTAGAGGGATCCCAATTACAAAATTACACAAATTACATCAAACTGTAACAGTTTGTTCCGTAAATCATTTTGCTTGTAATATTCTTCTTATACTTGTGTGCTACTTAAAAGCTTGCTTGTTGTCTTGCCCTGTTAATACAATATAGAGCCTGGGGGACTGAAAATTATGTCCCATGTCTTGCTCACCCACTCCTGCAGTAGGAACCCCCACCGCTATCTCGTCTGCATGTGTGACTGGGGTAGGGAATTAGGGCAGCGTTCACACTGATCCACACGTGACCAAGGCTAATCCTGAGTACGGGCATGCACCCTATGAGGAGAATGCCCATCAGGATAGAGTGTGGGTCTTTTACCTCTAATTAAAGAGAACAGACCCCTATCATCATAGGGCGTGGTAACACCAGGAAGCCAAGGTCTGCCCCTACAATACTGAATCCACACACTTGGGGGTTGATAGGTGGGTAAGCGGCAATGTGAGGACTGATGATGAGGGAAGGGGGTCCCACAGAAGGGTAAGGGATGGGGGAGTTCACACGGGGTGAGAAAGGGTAGCCCAGGGAGGGGGGAAGGTAAACAAGGGGACATACACACACACTCACACAATCTCAAAAGCACACTCATTCACAGAGATTGTCCTGGGTCGAAGGGGAGGAAGATCCAAACGCACGGGGCTCTAGAATTCACGTGTTCCACAACCAACTCTGCAACAAACCGCTAAAGCGGGGGGACGGTCTCTCTGTAATCACCAGCACCGCTGCCTCTGCGACACTGGTTCTTAAGTCCCAGGCCCCGCCCCTGTGCATGCCCTCAGGCACTCTGAGCATCGCAGCAGGGGCGGGGGAAGTCGCACATCGTGCCCCAATGTTGGGGGCATGGCCACCGGCCGAAGCCTGGACTCAGCAGATGGTGTTTCCGCTGAGTGTCCTGCAGCCTGCGCCCCCGTGGGGGGTGGGGAAAGGATGAATCGGGACTGTCCCTGATACCACCAGGGGGGACCCCAGCGGGGTCGGGACCCCCTACGGGTGACGGAGCTGACAACATGTTTTTATTTTAAAAATTATCCTGCAACAATCTCAATCCTGGCTAATTTCACACGTGGAAAAAGGCTGGGATTAAATTCAAGACTCCATCCAAATATAATGGTGAAGTCCTCTGTTTTGCCACATATCAATATGTTAACTGGAAGTGAGTAATTTATCCTTAGAGGCATTCAGCATGGAGGTGGAAATAGTTAGAGAAAGGAAAACGGCCATGAATGGCCATGCTGGATATGCTATTCAGGCCTCACACTCCTGTGTGCTCCGTGCCCCCCAAATGCTGCTGAAGAGTTGGGGTTTCCTCTGTCTGCAACAACTCCAGCTGAGTTGATAGGCAGATTGGAAGCAGTGCGAAATCAGTTATTGTCCCTGAAATCAGGTAGTATTAAACCTGAGTTAGAAGTCATAGGGTACTTTCAGACATGATGCTAACCACCCTTTAACCACCCTTGGTGGTTATTTATGTATGTTGCAGGGCTGTATTGGTGTCCTATGCAGCCCCGCAACATGCATAAATAACCACCAAGGGTGGTTAAAGGGTGGTTAGCGTCATGTCTGAAAGTACCCACTGATGGGAGAGGAGGACCAAAGACTCAGGTTGTACAGGAATCAGGGATCCCTCTAGGTTTTTCTAGGGAAGATTCTACACTGGGGGACCCTGATGCCTGGCAGGGATTACCCTCTATTCCAGCGCCTTGTGTTGGGGTAAAGGGTGATGCCAAGGAGCTGAGGGAAGGAGTACAGCAAGCGGAGTTAAATTTCCGGTCAGGAAGTCCGTTGACGCTGGCCCAGAGGAATACTATCCATGGGCCCCCTTTGACTAGAGAAGGAGTAAGCCTTCCCCAAGGGGACTCTGGGACAGCCCAGCTGTCGAGAGGGGGCCCCCCTGAGGGGGAAGGACTGCTGGGTTCCGGTATGGGCTTTCCGCTAGTGATTTCTAGCCCAAATAAAGATTCAGCTCAGGTACAAACTGCCGCCCCTGCTACCTGACTAGGCGGGGCACCTGATAATCCCCTTACGATTCTTTCTTGGAACATAGGGGGTTGGAGGCGTTGCTCCTTGGATTTTGATTTTTTGGTATTCCTTAGCCAACATGATATTGTGCTCCTACAAGAGACCTGGCTGGTGGATGGTTCTATGGAGATCTTCCTCAGCGGTTTTAAGGTAATGGCCCTGGGAGCCACCCCCTCTTTTTTGGGAGGTAGGTCGAGTGGGGGGCTTGCACTGCTTGTTGCAGTGGATTTGAATATTACAATAAAAGAAGTTTCCGCTTTTAGATCCTATTTTGTATTATATTATTGTCTACTTCCTGGAGGAAGGGAACTTCTTGTAGGAAATGTATATATTCCCCCAGTTTCCTCAAATTATTACTTGCCTGAGATATGCGCTGTCATAACTGAGATAGTGACAGGAGCTTTGCTGGAATACCCCAAGGTGCTCCTTTATATAGGAGGTGATTTCAACACCAGGCTGGGGGATCCTAGCCATCGTCGCCATGCGGGAGTTCTTGAGGAAACAGGATGCTGGCCCTTTGAACTCCTCCGCTCCTCCCGGGATAAGGAAGTGAATTCTCAGAGCTCCAACATGGAATCCCTGTTGGAGGAGATGACTGGAGGTAGTTAATGGTAGGGTTGTAGGGGAACTGGAAGGAAATTTCACCTATCATGGTGTTGGCAGATCCAGTCTGATCGACTACTTTTTATCCTCCCTGGAAGGTTTTGGGTATATTACTAAAATGGAAGTTATCCCAAGATCAGATACCTGTCACTTTCCAATTTTGTTGGAATTAAAGAGTCCAAGGGGAAGGGATGGGGGTCTTCAGTTGGTAAGCAAAGAGACTCCCTGGCCCCTTATGAAGGGAGCCTTAGTTAGGCGGAGATGGGGGCCAGAGGTTAAGGAGACCTTTGGGTAATTTATTAACTCACATGGGGGTAAGGACCTCTACCAGTCTGTCGTACAGCAGGATGTTCTAGACCAGCGATGGTATGATATCCTTCTATGCCAGTTGGTCCTCCCTCTTTTCCATCGTCTTCTGGTGTATAGGGGGTGCAGGGGCGGGGGGAAGCCCCCCCCCCCCGTTGGATGGGGAATGTAAAAGAGAACGAGCAAAACTTAGGGTCTTGACTAGGAGATTGAGAACTCGCCCTTTGACCTTCCTTCGGGATAAAGTACGTGTGCAGAGGGCTTACTATAGGCGGCTATTGAAAGGGAAGAGGGATGCCTATAGGAAGGCGGCATGGCAGGCCTTATGTCAGGCAGCTTTAGATAAAAATCACACCAAATTTTGGGCACTTGTACATCTATCCAGGGTAGGAGTGGGGGCTGTTGACTCCTTGGAACCATCAATGGACGTATGGGAAACCTTCTATGAAACCTATATGCAGTGAGGCCACTAACAGGGATTAAAATAGAACTAGCCCCATGAAATACGTTGAAGCATTGGGCCCCCTTTACACAGGAGGAAGTTAAGGCCCTGATTCAAGGCTTGAAGTCCGGGAAAGCCCTGGGTCCAGACGGGATTACGCCAGATTTGCTTAAAGCATACCCAAATTGGTGGGCAGCTATCTTTTTACCCCCTTTTTACGGAGGTAAAAAGGCTCCCCTTTTTATGGAGGTAAGCAGGTCCGGGCAAATTCCCTCTTCTTGGTTGAAGAGTGTGTTAGTTCCGATTTTTTTTTAAAAGGGGGACCCCCGCCTACCAGCAAACTATCAATCGATCAGTTTACTTAATGTGATTGGGAAAGTATTCACCCGGCTATTGCTCGATAAACTAAAGAGTTGGGTGAGTCAATCTGGCCTAGTCTCACTCGGACAAGCTGGGTTCTGTGCTGAGAAGTCTACAGTGGACCACATTTTGTTGCTCTCTGCTTTGATGCAGAAATATACGGCCCATAATAGTAAATTATATCTTTGGTTTATGGACCTTGAAAAGGCCTTTGATTCTATCAGCAGGGAGCGCATGTGGGCTAAACTGAGTGTCACGTCTATCAACCTCAGGTTGCTTTACCTAGTTATTAGGTTGCACACAGGAAGCTGTTTACAGGTGCGGGTAGGCACAGGGGGAACCCTATCAGCACCAGTATTGGTGGGGAGAGGGGTGCGGCAGGGTTGCCTTCAGGCCCCAATTCTCTTTAACCTGTATTTTGACTGGGTGATTCACCATTTGAAGTCAAAGGATACTCATGCCCCGCGGATTGGCCAGAGACACCTGCCAATCTTGTTGTATGCAGACAACTTGGTACTTTTATCCCAATCAAAGATAGGTCTTAAGAGACAGTTGGCCCTTTTTGACTAATTTTGTACTAGGGAAGGACTTGCTATCAATTATTTGAAATCTAAAATCTTGGTGGCGGGAGATAGGACCTGTAAACTGGAGTTAAATTGACTGATTGGGGATAGAAGAATTGAGTTGGTTCGAAGGTTTGTGTATTTGGGGGTTACCTTTTCGTCTAATTTTAGTTGGCAGCCACACTGTGACTTAGTTAAGGTCAGAGCAAGGAAAACCCTGGCGGCTATTAAACAATTTTATCTTGGCCAGGGCGAAAAACAGATCGCCCCAGCAGTGCTTTTGTTTAAGGCGAAGGTGCTGGGCCAGGCTCTTTATGCCACCCCAGTGTGGTGCCTTAACTTTGTGGATAAACTGGAGAGTATCCAAAATCCGTTTTTGGCATTTGTCCTGGGGGTCCCATAAGGTATCCCCCAGGTAATTGCCAGGCGAGAGACTGGGCTCCCCACGGTGAGAGTACTGCTATTACAGCAGGTATTTAATTATTACATCAAATTATTATCATCTCCCCAGACAGAGGTTTCGCTTCTATCAATGGCCCTGGAATCAGGGCTGCTTACTCCTTGGTTGAGTAAGGTTAACCTCCAGCTACAATACTTAGGGTTCTCCCTGGAGGTTCTTTTTAAAACTAGTGTTCAGGCCACCAAGAAGATCATTTGCCAAAGACTGTTTGACCAAATGGTACAAACGGAACAGACTCTCTTGACTGTACAGAAAGTGGAGACGGGAATTGAATTTATGGAACCCCAATCTCTTGTATCTACCTACCTGTATGATTGGCATGATCCTCCCAGACGAATTGCATTTACTAAATTACGTACCAATACTTTCCCCTCGGCTTTGGTCGAGGGGAGATATAGGGGTATTCCCCATTCTATGAGGATCTGCCAGTTTTGTAAATCGGGTAAGGAGGATACGGTGGCTCTTATTCTCCTGGACTGTTGCACTCTGGTGGGTCCCCATTTAAGATTCTTGGGTAATTTCTTCCACCTTTTCCAAGTGAATTCCAGGGAAATGCTACTGAAGGGAATGCTGAGTCCAAGGAACTCAAGCCTAACGAGAGCTGTGGCAAGTTTTGCCCTCTCTGCTCTGGTGGTAATGTCCTCTATACTGAAGAGGCGAGGAAGTGCTTACCCACTGTAGCTTGTGGATGAGGGGAGGGGCTTCTTAGGGTATTGGCAGAAGGTCCTGGATCTACCTTTACAGTTTTTCCCAGACCGAGTATCTGTTGCAGATCGGCTAAGTAGAAGGGAGGGATGGAACAAGTAGCTGCCACAGTCCCATGTGGGAGCTGATAGTGGGTCCTGTGGTGACCATTCTGGTGTTACTAGTGGAATTACCTTGATTTGTTTTATGGTTATATTTGATGTACGGTGGTAATAATGCCATTATTCTTTTACTTGTTTTTATTTATTGTTCATTAATTTATTATTTATTTATTTATTTATTTATAACTATTTATTGCATTTTGTAAAAGCCATTGTGCTATACAATAAACTTATTATTATTATTATTATTATTTGTTAACTGGTTTTGTAGTTGTGAAGTTTACTCCATTAGAAAGTACTGATAGTTTGGCTGGGGTTAGCAATTGTCGTGAAAGATTAACAACAACACTGTTATTCACAATCCATTCCTCCAATCACATGGGGCTGGCCAGGCACAGTCCCTCCTGAAGTTAGCCTTCATCTCCTCAGGCAGCTTTCTCTGTCTTGGGCTACTTCTACATGATCATAAATCCAGAGTAAACCCATCTAAATCTGGATTTAAGTGTTCCTGTCCACAGATATTCCCAAGTACATAAATCCAGGTGGTTCTTGTAATCCAGAGTTATACATCCTAATTTTTGAGGATTTATTTACTCCAGACTTTAAGTTTAGAATAGTGTTCGTGTAGATGCTTATTCCTGACTAGAGCCCCTCCCTTCCTAGAGAACTGCTTATTCCGGAGTAGTGCTTATTCCAGAATATTAAAAATCATGTAAACGGTTAACCCTGAATAACAACTCCTGAATGACAACTTTGGACTAACTTTGATTGTGTAGAAGCAGCCTAAGGCAAAGCTCTGTCCCAGCTGCAGCCTCCTTCATCCAGCCTTGCAGGTCAGGTAGCCCTCTTAACTGTAACCCGGCTCAAGCCACACTTCCACATGGGGAAGAAGCTTCCTTCTGGCTGCTTCCCTGCAGCCCTGTGTTTGAAGTAGAGCTCTAGCTATCTCCTGCCTCCTTTCAGGCTCCTCTCGCTCTGAAGCTTGCCCAGGCTTTTTATTTAGGCTAGGGCTAAGTGGTCTAGCCACACCCAAACCCAGGTGGCAGACAATTGGGTGCTGTCCCTCACTGTCCCTTTACTATAGCGCCTGTGCCATGTGTAGCGTCTTCACCCAGGCTGATGCTACCTCCCTTAAAGGGACAGCATTCCCGTTAGGCTGCACCCTGATACTGATTGCTTTCATCTATATATGAAACAGCCAATGAGTATAAAGGGAATAGAGAAAGTCTCGTCTCTGCTGAGTTTAATATCAATTCCAGCTGTAGAGTTTATTGTCTACTTCATTCCAAAAACAGGAAAAATTTAAAACCAGAAAACTAACCTGATATAAACCAGTCAACTAAAACTATTTGAAGGCCTGAAGCTCATGATGTAATGCATGCTTTGGAAGCAAGTAACTTAGCAGTTCTCAGTCAGTCATAAGTGGCTTCTGTAATTGTGCATGTCAATCACATTCATCTGAGAGATTTCCCTGTTTAATTCAGTTAGCTTTATAGCGCTCCTTTAAGAAAGGGCTGAGAGCCATGTCTGATGCGGTCAGCCCCGTCCAGTTTCCCCACACACCCTGCCAAACATGCTCCAATACTCTGCTTTCTTTGTCCAGTCTTTAATATGTGTAGACTGACAAATGGACTAAACTTGCTGAGTTTATTGGTTCTCTAATATGGAACAACCACTAAGGACTAAACGGAGACTACTGTCACTGAACTTATTTCCCTTGTGAATTCAGCTGTGAAAGCCAAGGGAGGCAGCTAGCCCAGTACTCCACCCACCTACCTCTACCTACAGAACCTCTGTTTACTTTTTACCATGACAACTACTTCTAAAGGCTCATTCACAGGTTAGCTCAGCTCTTTATACAGTTCCAAGAAGTGTTTGGTTATTGCTTTTGATGTAGCAGTAGTCTTGGGGACACTTTCATTTGTGTATAGGTTTCTATGTGTGTGTGCCTATGTATGTGCACTGACCTAGTGTTTTCCAAAGTAAGAAACTGTTCAGCACTGAGTCGTTACTCCTTCCAGGTCTCACTAGGTCTGTGGTCCCCAGCTGTTCTGTGGACATGAGCCACCTTCAAACTAGGGATGGCAGAACCAGCAAATGGTCATGAACTGCTGAGGATTGGTAAGTTGGTGCAGGATCAGGCCTGGGACATAACTAACAAACTGGGAACTATTACACAGACTAGTGGCGAAAAGAAGTAGGCTGGGGTGTTGGGACAGCCAGATGGAGCAGGAGGGCAAAGGACTTGTTGAGCAAACAGTGTAGGTTCCAGAAACAGGTACAGGCATACAAAGTCTAGGGCAAACCAAATCCAAACACAAACCAAACCAGGGCAGAGTCAGTCCAAGCTCATCCTAAAAGGAAATGGGACTAGGGAGGTGAGGTGGGCAGGGGGAGCGCAAGAGCACATATCGAATCAGCACCCTCCAGATTCCCCACACAACAGCAGCATCCAGGAAACAGGCAAGGATGAAAAAACAAGACAGATGATCCAACCAGCTTCCCAGAGTTTCGGCAGACCTTATAAGTAAGCAGGCAGCCAACCAACCAGGAAGGGGGTGGGCAGGAGGGGTGGCGCAATACATAGGGAGGGGTGTGGCCTGGAAGAGCCTTCAGCAAAACAAAACAAATACCCCTGGGCCCTGGCTAGAGTAAACCTGTGGAACTGAGGAGCCAGCCACCATGCTTTGGACACCAAGGATACTGGTTCAAGCCCTGGTTCCTTATGCACAGCTGTATGCCCAGTAACGCATGGTGTGTCTTCTTTGCCAGTTCCGGGGAGTTCTATCTCTCACTCACACACTCTCAAACTTCTCTTTCCACACTCTCAGTATTTCACATTTTTAACTGCGCTGTCACAAGCAGCATGAAAGGAGAAATATGTTGCTCACAAACAGGGCCAATGTAACCGTAAAGGTAGCATGGGCACCCACCTATAGTAGCAAAAACATGCCATAATGGTAAGTTCTGCGGCTGGATTGGAGCCAGGAGAGGCAGGTGGAGCCAGGGCCACCAACCCCTCAGTGCCTGAGCAGGGGTGGCTCTGGGGAGGGGGAACTCTTCATGCCTGCCCCCCCCCAAGCTCTTCTCCTGTGGAGCAGACACACACACACCCCACACCCTGAAGAGCACAAGGACACATGGAGCCAGCTGCGGCACCGGTGCAGTAGGGAGAGCAGAAAAAGTTTGTTTGTCCCCTAGAGTGGCAAAAATCCATACACCACTGCTGCTTGCGACCCAAAGGGTGAAGACCAGTCTAGATCCATATCACAGCTTCTTTTCACCCCCAATCTCCCTCTCTATGAAACCTGTCTCTTACCTGCTGTGTTTAAAGTTGCCTCAGGAGCCCTTCCTCCTACATGATCATAACTTTGCTCTATTTATTTATTAATTTAATTTTCAACACAGCACATTTATTTATCAGTACTTAATAGTTCTACTCCACCACAGGTTAACCAATTTTTGCCCCAGAAATGGCCAGACTAAACCTAGGAGACTTGGAAAGTGGTCCATACTTGATCACCTCATCCTCCTCTTTCCAAGGGGAAACTCCTCTTTCAATTGCCAGTTGAGTCTATCTTTGAATTGGAATTCCTGCAGGTTCCAAAACAGTTCCAGAGCAAAGGTGCAGTACAGAAATTCCAGGTATCAGTTCTCTCTTTGCCCGTCCGCCCAACTATGCCAAACCCAGTGAGTCCACACACAGCTCACACTCCTTTGGTCTCTGTTCTCTTTTAGCAACACAAACCCACCATAATCTATCCCATATCATTGCTATGCCCAGGTGCTTAGCTACCATGGAGTGAGGGGGCTCAGTTGAACCTTGGCTTCCGACTCTAGGAGAGACATTTGCAGGCAGCCTGAGCACCGTGTCACTGCTAGGAAAATTTCAGAGCACTGCCAGCACTCTGCCCCCCTCCCCCACCACTCTGAGATTTTTCTGGCATACCTCTGACTATTTGCAAAGGGCCTCATCAAGAAGGAAGTTTTCAGAGTGAAAATGTCCTTTCTGGCAAGGTTGCTACCACTTGAGGGGGGGGGGGGGCAGCAAGCTGGGGCATCCCTGCCTTCATGGGTATGTCCCATCTTGAGAATTCCATCCATCCTGGAGATCTCACCCCGGACAGACAAATAATTGTTTCCAAAAAGAGCCAGCAACTAAAGTTGCAGATTAACAACTTTAATCCTTTAGTAGGCCCCATTCCTGCTAAAGGATTGTCCACCCCTTAGGCCCAAGCAGAATCTCACTAAGATTCAAGAATAAAATCTTGTGGACTTTATAAACATGTTCATTTTGTGAAACCAGTCTTTGTAACTGACTCGGTTCATCTAATTCTCAAATAATAAGAAATGCTTAGAGAGCTTTTATTTTCTCTTTTAAAAGCTTCAAAATAGTGTTACACTGTATGGGTGCAATCCAATAGGCCACGTACATGACCCATCAGCACAATGCCCAGCGAAGCAGCAGGTGCACACTTGCGCATGTGCACACACACACACACCCCACGCAGCAAGATGCTCGGCATAATGGCGTACCCCTGCCGTTATGACCCCCCCTGAGTCCACACACCCCGCAGCCTGGGGGATGAAGCAGGCACAACTCCTGCTCCATCCACCAGACTGTGGGGTGTGTCAGCTAGGGGGGGGGGTTCGTATCAGCAGGGGCACCCCATTGCTCTGAGCGGCTTGCTGCGCGGGGGGGGGGTGCATGCGCAAATGTGCACCGGTGTAAGTTAACTGTGCCAGGTGTAGATGCAGTTTAATTTGGGGTGTTGGGTTGTACCCATTTTGTGTCATGACAAAATGACACAAAAGGTAGCATAGTGGCTGCCTAAGGTGGCAAAACCACACCGTGATGGTAAGCTCTGCGGCTGGATCGGGGCCAGGAGGGACAGGTGGAGCCAGGGCCGCCAACCCCTCAGTGCCTGAGCAAGGGCGGCTCTGGGAAGGAGGGAGGACACAAACGTAACCTGCCACTAACACATTACCAGAATAATGTTACAACATACATGGATTTCTTGGAGTCTTCTCTGTCTTTCAATTCAGTAGCATCGTTGCTTTGTTCTTTCTGGAACTGGTGTTCTAAAACTATACAAATATCTGTACAACAGCCAAAACCTCAAGGGCATCAGCAAAGCTAGCCTAAGCCTCCTTAAAATGTAGTGCGTAGCGTAGACTTGTTACCTCAGTTATGATGAATGCAAGTTGTACACTGTGTTCCGTAAGCAGCTGTTTATCTGCCAACCCCCACAGGATAAAAAAAAATTAAGTTTGAATGTTCCCAGAGAAGATTTTATTCATAGCTGTGGTATCTTTAAAATCCAGGTTTTACATGTTCTGAGTCTAACAGTGATTGACATATCAGTAGTTGAGCTAAAGCATAATCTAATCTGAATGTTTGGAATTTAAAATACTGAGGGCACAATCCTCCACCACTAAAGTCAATGGAACTTTTCCAATGACTTTAGTGTGTGGAGGATTTCCACACTCAGCTCAGTCTAGAAATGGGAATAGAGACTTGTTTGTAAAGCTCATGGTCCCTGATACAGTACGCATAAACTATTGGCCAGTGCTTTCTCGTAAGTCGGTGTCAAATAGAAACAACATACAAAATGGCTAAAGAAAGATTGTAACTAATTCCCTTTCTTTTCTTTTTTTACTGGGGAAGAATGAAAAGTGACAATTGTTTATTCTTTATACATGTAATCACTGTAGACTAGAAAAAGCTACTAGAACAAGCTGTTCCACTTTCATCCCCTTGCCAGGGAAACAGGCCATCTTAAGGAGCTGTTTTTGTGGGTATGGAAATAAAAATAAAAAAATAAAAAAATCTTAATATATAAATCTCTGAAGTGTCGACATCCACTGAGCATGTTTAAGTGAGCTGGCAAATAAATTCGCCTCACTGTGGTATGAGCCTGCTACAGTGGATTATATTATTAAAGCAGTGGAGACAAAGTAGTTTGGATGATGTCTTTTATTGGACTGCACCAACAGGTCTAATAAATAAAAGAGATCATCACTTACCTGTGGGACCAATATGGCAACCACCCTCTCTCCCTCTTTCTATATATACTATGAAAGAATCATTGTGCTCCCAATGTGATACACAGTGATCAAAAGCCTAACTATAAAACAATCAGGGGGAAATCAAATCATGCCCAAAAAATTAGTAAATTTCCTTGTGTTTCTCTGATGTAATATGTATTAATATGTACAAAGGTTTTTTGAACAATCCTCAGAGGTATCTTGTCAGACCCATGTCCAAAGTGAGGACGGCAGCTGCTTCAGGAATAAAATTCTGTCAACCCTTGTTCAAATTTGATTTATTTTTAGCCTGTGATTATATAGAAATAAGTTAAGAAGTTTCAGAACCGTACTGGATCATCTCATCTTTAATTGAACTCAGTGGGGTTGCAATTAGTAAGATTACACAAAATCAGTAAGATTAAAAAGAAACAGTCTGTCTAGCTTCTCCTGCTCATCATATTGGACATTTTGAGTACATTTTGTTTTGTCTTTTAATACTTTGTTTTCCTTATACTAAACCTTGGTTATCTGTGCACATGGCACACGTCCTCTTCAAGAGTCTTGGTCCCTAGCCACTCTTCATACATGTAATATGCCGCCCCGAGATGCCATGGGCATGAGGGGGCAGCATAAAAATGCCACGAAATAAAATAAATAAATAGAAAGCAAGCCCCTTCCACAAATGTGGGACTGGATGGTTTTGGAGGAATGCATCTTGCAACAATCACAACTGCAAACAGGCAGTATTTCAAACAAGAGAAAATATATTATTCACACAAGCCAGACTCATCTTGGGTCTCTTCTAGAAGTTTAAAGTAGAGGGTTTAGGAAAGGTTTTCCTAAATTCAAATAAACACAGATTGTTAAGGGGTCTATACGGGGAAGATTAAATATACCCTGTAGTATTAGTCAATGAGCCAGCATGAAAATCAGTACCACTTGGTGACACAATGCAAATTGTAACCGTTTGTTTGTATATGGTTGTATAATGTATATATCCCTAATATATATATGTGAAACTTCCCCTCCTGAGCAGCTTTCCTGTGATGGAGGCCAGTATACCCAGATTGCCAACTGTGAATGTACCCTTACTCACAAATTACTACTACTAAGCTACCACTCTGCAAAAATTATCACAAGTAAATAACATCTACAGACATACAGCTATTAAAATACTAAGCAACCATTTGCCAGTCCAGGTGGTACCAATTGATTAAATTTCCAGTCTGGGATCATGGACTATATACGGGGTGGGCAAAGTTTACTAATCCTCATTTACCATTATGGGGCCAAAGAGCTGCATGTGGCTCTAGAGCCACAGTTTGTCCCACTTCTGGACTAGATCTCTGAATGCGTGAATGCATAACTCTCATCTTTAGCACTGTTATCCAGTAGTAGCATTCATATATTGTTAGTAAGGGGAAGCTTACCACCAAGTGGTAGTATATCCACACACTAGCCCCCCACCAAGGTGTGGGATGCAGGAAAGTCATGGGGATGTGTAGCAGGGTCAGGCTGGGTGCCTGAGCCCTGGCCTTTTAAGAAAGTGCAGGATGATGCCTTGACGAGCCTCAGCTGGGCTAGCCTCCAGAGCCTGGACCTGAGTGGAGCCAGGCGGGTTGGGTGTGACTGAGCCAGCCCAGAAGCTCCAAGAGAGCACAGCCAGGTTTGGCCAGGAGCACAACAAATGGGCAGGCGGCCTGTCCAAGCTGTGCTCCCAGTGGCATAGCAGCCAATGAGGCACAGCCACAGCTGCCCTTGGCCTGGGCAAACCACGGCCGCACAAACATGCTCAGGCTCTGGCCCTCTTTGACCTGGTCGGGCAAACCTTAGCCTGGGCTGTGACCTCGGAAGTTGTCCGGAGGTCACAACCTGGGCTAGCCCCAACACTGCCTGGGGCAATCCCAGGCTAACATCTGGTGGCACATGATTACATATGCTACCGGGTTACGGGCCAAAGTGGGCCCAAATCATGTCTGGTCTAATCCCGTCTCTCTTAATTCAGTCATGCTGGGGCCAATGAAATGCATGAAGAAGCCTTTGTGTGTATTGTGTATTCTGCTAAGCATTTATATACATTCCTGGGCCAAAGAAAGTCATGTTCAATCTACGTTTGCCATCATTTTATATCAAACCGCCACACATGACAGATAAAGTGGAGGTGTGTCCTGAAAGTGGGTAGCACTGAAACAAATAGCAAGCTTTGCAGTCACAAATATTATTTGCATTTTTGGATAACACTCCAAATGCCCCAAAACGATATTTGTTAAGAATGCTGTTTTTCCATTTTTAAAAAAATCATTTTTGTTCAGTTTTTTTATAATTCAATTGAATATATTATTCAGTAAAAAATTAATGCAAAAATGGGAAGTCAACCAGAAAGCCTGAAGCAAATACTCAAACCAAGTGGGCACGAATAGTGGTTTTTGTACCCACTTTCCGGGATGTGAATTGAAGCAGACACATTTGTTGAATACAGTATTTGCACCCAATATTTGTTTCAGCTCTAGTGCACATGTGCCGCCTAGGCTGCAAGAAAGTGCTTAAAGGCATAGGACAGAGTACAACCATAGCTTATAACTCTCTGAAGCCAGAGCCACAGTAAACTGCTTTATTAGCATTGCTGTGCTAATAAAATAGCCAGAGCAATGTTGCAAAAATCTGTTTTGATGAAATGTTTTTCTCACATCCACTCTAGCCGTGCACCAAACAAGTGGGTTTTCTTGGAGCTAAGTCAAAAACAGCTACTGTCTCCAGCTACAAGAACCCAGAATGGGGTAGAAGAGGATGATTATTACATTACAGATGCCTTGAAAAGTATGTGGGTAAATGGTGGCAAATATTTTGTGAGAACCAATTTTAG
>QEPC01009045.1:1758235-1777504 GCA_003113815.1 Sphenodon punctatus | reverse complement strand
TAGGAAGGAACAGGGAGACGAATACAGCAAACAATAGGGATTACTTACAGTAGGACATTGAAGGAACAACAGGGAGACAGACTAACATGAAGACAAGGCAGGGTGTGAGAGGGAAACTGTACACAGAACTCACCACCACCAAACACTACACCCAACAAAGACAAAGGGCAAACAAAGTGCATCTAGAGAAAGAACAAGGTGAGTGGGCCAAGCACAAGTCTAAGGGGAAGTGACTCGAAGCTCCACACGTGCCACTGCCCTCAGCAGTCCTTAAGTACTCCCCAGAGCCAATCAGAGCGTGGCAGGTGTGGCCACGCCTACCACCAGGTGTGAGTGGTAAGCAAGACAGGAGAGAAAAGGGAGAGTGCCATGAACAGAAAGAGAGCCGTCCCCTGCAGCTCATTGCCAATAGTGCAGGCTTCCGAGAGTACCTCCCAAAAAACCCCAAGGCCAGAGGTTCAGGGCCTGGCCGTGACAAATCCACAGTACCCTCAGGGGTGCTGGCAGGGTTGTTCAGAAGTGGGGTCTTGGATGCACTGCTGGTGGACATGTCCACATGTTAAAAGCTTTTGGACTGAGTTCTGGACATACCTCAATCAGATAGCCCAGACGGACATTCCACAACAACCGGTAGTGACCCTGTTGGGCATCTTTCCTAAACTAAATATAACGAAAGACAGACTAAGAGCGTGTCAACAACTTCGACTTCCTGCAATATACATCATTGTGTGTAATCGGAAATCGACTGTCAAACCATCTATAAAAAATGGAAAAATAGACTCTGGCTGACTTTAACCATGGAGCGAATTCAGGCTGAACTCCGAATGGAGATGGAGGATTTTTACGCAGTGTGGAACTGTATATGGGAGTTAATTCAACGAGACTTAGACCCAAATGAAAAGAGAATATCACTTTGTCTAACAAAAATTTGAATTAGTTGTAACTTAGTAGATTTGGGTTCATGGGGACCGAAGCCGTAACCGTAGGTCCCCATAAAATATGATGTTTGAGGTGAATGTTATAACTTGAAAAAAATACAATAAATAGATTTTATTTTTTTTTAAAAAAAGAAACTTATGGAACCAGAGTAGTTCCAGAATGCTCTGGGGGATATATCTTCCAACCTCGATGGCTGATTGCTTGATGACCTTGTTACTTTCTGGGACACCTTGTTAGCCGAGGCCATCAACCGGACAGCTCTCCGAGCATAGGTGGTGCAGAGCCCTGTGATTCACAGAAGAACTGCATCAGTTGAAGCAGGTGGGGAGGTGGTTAGAGCGATGGTGGCACCGTACTCGTACTGAAGCTGACCAATTGCAGCACAGAATTGCGTTAAAAGCCTGTACTGTGGCTATATAGAGTCAGCAAAGAGGAGGTTCTTTGCTATCATCATAGCATCCACAAAGTCTCATCCAGCAGAGTTTTTTTGGGTGGTTGTCAGGTCCAGGGCTTGAAGCCCTGCCCTCCGGGACATCGGAGGGGTGCTTTTGGGACCTGCGCCACCTTGTGGACCTGATCATCTCCTGCATTTCTCCTCTATATGTGTTCTCCTGTCTCCATGCCCCTTGTATGTCTACGCCCTCCCCCAACTGGGGCTTATTTCCCCAGCCCGGCCTCCCAGCTTCCTGATTGGCCACAGATGGTATTTAAAACTCTGGCGTGGCCTCAGGAAGCTGGTGGAACAATGTCTCTTACCCACTTTGAGCCTTTGGTGTGGGTGCAGTGCAGTTGTGCCTTGTACACTGTGTCTGTAGCAAGTATCTCCCCTTTGTCTGTGTGCGCTGTGTGTTCTAGTTTGTCTCCCTACTCCCTATCTTCCCTGTAGCATGTGTGTATGATCCCCTCTTACTCTGTTTTTAGACGAGGCGCTGAAAACTGAGGTCTCTAGAACGCACCTCTGCAAAGCACCACGTCTCCAGCCGCCACCGTTGCTGGCAACGGGGAGAACGTCACTTCCGGCAGCGCAGCACGACTTCTCTCTTCACACGCGGCTTGGGAGGCGCTTTTCAGTGTCTTGTCTAAAAACAGTCTTAGTGTTCTGTGTGCTGTGTGTTCTGGTTGGTCTCCCTGTCTCCCCTATAGCCTGTGTGCTGATCCCCTCTTAAAGTGTACTGTGTTCTGTGTGTTCCGGTTTGTCTCCCTACCTCCCTGTTTCCCCTATAGCCCGTGTGTTGATCCCCTCATAGAGTGTACGGTGTGCTGTGTGTTCCAGTTTGTCCCCCTACTTCCCTGTTTCCCCTATAGCCAGGGTGTTGATCCCTCTTAGAGTATACCGTGTTTCAGGTGTTGTGTGTCTTGGCTTGCTCCCCGCCTTGTGATCCCTCTTATAGTCCTTGTGTCTGGTACCCTTCTTGGGGAATACTGTGTTCCATGTATTGTGAGCCCTGGCCTAGTTCCCCACTGCCTTGGCCCTATTCCAGAAACCCCCCTGGACTAAGGCCCTTAGGTCCTGGTCTTCCCTGGGAGTTCCCAAAATTACAGCTCCCTGCTGCCTTCCCCCCTGTGTTTCTGATCTCCTTGTGTTCCCTTCTCTTCTTGGTGTGGGGTCTTACTTCTTCTCCTTGACCTCAATGATGAACTAGACCCTCTCTGAAACTGGGTTCCCTGGCCGCAAGAAGAGAGTAGTCTCTTGGGACTCGAAGACATACTGAGAGATCCTCTTTCCCGTAAGCTGCCCCCCTACCGGGTTCTTTCCTCTTCTCTTCCCTCGGGGGGTGAGGTCTCCCCCATCCTTGCTTTCCTGATACCCTGTCCCCCCTGACAGTCCTTCCCGTATGCTGCCCCCCTACCGGGGTCCTTCCTCTTCCCTTCCCTCGGGGGGTGAGGTCTCCCCCATCCTTGCTCCCCTGATACCCTGTCCATCCTGGCAGTGATGAAGGGGCTGGGTAGTCTGGCCTCTCTCCAGCTGGAACTGAAATCTTCCAGTGCTCGCTGTGACACATTTATCAGCTATTTTGAGGATAAAATCATTCATATCCACCATGACTTTAACACTGTGCTTGATGCGATGGGTGTACCCAAGGTTATAGATGCCCCATCTGGTCCAATTTTGTGGAATCCGTTTCAGAAGGTATCGCCTACTGATGCGGTGGAAATGCTAGGGGCTGTGAGGGCCATAACTTGCAAGCCGGACCTGTGCCTGTCCTAGCTGATGAAAGCCAGCCGGGATACGCTGAGGCCATTTCTGGCAGTGGTTAACAATGTCTCCCTTGTAGAGAACAAGGTCACAGGGTGCCTGAAGGAGGATGTGGTGCAACCTTTGCTGAAGAAGCCATCTCTTGACATTGACTCCCTTGGCAGTTATCGGCCAGTCTCTAACCTTCCCATTTTAGGGAAAGCTATTGAACAGGTGGTGGCCCAGTAGCTCCAGGGGCATCTGGACAGCATACGTTTTCTTGATCCCTCATAGTCAGACTTTCATCTGGGCTATGGCACTGAGACTGCGCTTGTGGCCTTGGTCGACGATCCGCACCGGAGTTGGACAGAGGTCAGTCCGCTCTTCTGATTTTGTTAGATCTGTGAGCGGCTTTTGACACGGTTGACCATGAGATGTTGGTGACTCGCCTGAGGGACCATGCTGGGGTGGGCAGAAATATTCTTGAATGGTTCCACTCTTTTCTGGCCAGTAGAACTCAGCATGTGGTCCTGGGGGGGTGGTTACATCTTTCCCCCCCCCCCAGGATTTCACGTGTACAGTGCCACAGGGATCCATTCTGTCCCCTCTGCTGTTTAACGTGTAGTGTACATGCATCCCTTGGGCAAGATCATGAGAGGGTTTGAGGTTGGGTGTCATCAGTATGCTGATGATACCCAGCTTTACCTCTCATCTTCATCTGATCCAGGCCCAGCAGTTTCGGTATTAACCTGGTGTTTGGCTGTGGTGGGGGATTGGATGAGGACGAGCCATCTGAAGCTGAATCCTGATAAGATGGAGGTGATGTTGGTGGGAAGGGGTGAAGGAGTAGAGGCCCCACCATCATTAATTGGGTGCATCCCTCAGGTTCGGAGTCTGGGAGTGCTCCTTGACATGCAGCTCCACCTGGATGTCCAGGTGGTGGTTGTGGCAAGGAGTGCTTTTTTGTAAGTTACATCTGGTCCATCGTCTTCGGTTGTATATCTCAGGTTCTGATCTGGCCACCATCATCCATGCATTCATCACTTTGAGGTTGGACTACTGCAAGGCACTCCACATGGGGCTACTCTCAGTGATGACCGGGAGACTGCAGCTGGTGCAGAATTCGGTAGCCCGCCTTCTGGTGGGAACGGACTGCTGAGAACACATACACTGGTGCTCCATTCTCTGCACTAGCTGCCTATAGTCTTCCGGGCCCAATTCAAGGTGTCAGTTATTTCTTTTAAAACCCTTTATAGTCTGGGCTCCACGTACCTCCAGGACCGCCTCATCCCTCGTGTCCTGGATCAGTCCCTGTAGTCAGCTAGGAGCACCCTCTTGGATGTCCCCTGAGTCTCCCAAGTGGCAATATTCAAGAGGGCATTCTCGGTGGCTGCACCACAGCTGTGGAACTCCCTCCCAGTGGAGATTCACCTCTCTCTGGATTTCCCCTCCTTCCGTAGACCATGTAAGACCTGGCTGTTTCACCAGGCATTTGGTGAGGGAGATGGGTAATATGCAGGGGGGGGTGTTCTTTCTCTTTGGGGAGAGGTGTGGGTTTTAGTCGGGCCTCATGGATTTGATGATTAACTGTTTTATATTGTATTTTGTATTTTTATATTTTGTTTTCATTGTCTATTGTACACCACCTCAAGTTACCATTTGGCAGGAGGGGATGGGTTATAAATGTTGAATAAACATAATTGTTATTTCCTGCTTCTTCTCCTCCCACCATAGAGATGGAAGACTCACTAAGGGTATTTTTACACGTGACGGTGCTATCATGCTTTGATTCTGGAAGGGGTGAGGGCCCTTGTGCCAGGCAGGATCTGACCCAGGCGCCAAACAGACACGTTGGCCTGGGGCAGGGAGAGGGCGGGAAGGAGTGTGGACATGGGTCCATAGGCCCCGCCCCATGTACTAACATGCATGGCCTCCCACCTCCCTGATGGGCAGCTGGGGCAGCCTATGAGGCCGCCACACCCACCCGGAACAGCCCTGGCTCTGGACCAGGATCAGGTAGAGTGGGCCATCACAGGGTCAGGTAGAGGGGGCTGCAGGCTGGTTGCTGCCTGGACCCCGCCTACACCTGTGGCTGTGCTTGTTCCCACCCCAGGTAACATCACAATGGGGAGCTGCCCTGAGGACAGTGCCCTCTGGGCGGCGGCTGAAGGGTGGCGCCAAAGGGTGAAGTGCTGTTGGTGAGCCATTGGCGGGGAGTGGAGATAAAATTTGGGTACTGGGTTGGGTGGCTTGGGGTTGGTTGTGGTGTGGGGGTTAGTGAGTGAGGGGGTTAGAAATATGGTGTTGGGGTGATTTTTTGGGGGGGTGGGATTGGTAGCCTCCCTCTTGTGGCAGAAGAGGGAGGTGGGGGGGAAGTGTGGAGGAGGAGAACCCCTGGTGTGAACGAGGCCCCAGGCCTTGGTTTGGTGCTGCTGAACACGAGTTCGGTTGTCAATAAATCATCTACCATTCAGGAGTTAATCCCGGAGTGGAACGCCGACCTCGTGTGTATTACAGAGACCTGGCTGGACAGTGAATCAGGCCCTATTCTGGCCAGCCTTGTTCCAGCTGGGTTCTCTGTGCAGCATCAGCCTCGGCTGGAGGGACAGGAGGGTGGTGGTGGTGTAGCCATTGTTATCAAGGATGCATTGTCTTTTAGGAGGTATCCGGTGCAGGCTCCACCAGGTATTGACCATTACCTCCTTAAGGCGTGCATTCTGGTGCATGTCAGCCCCCAACAGGGTGCAGGACCTATTAGATCGCTCTGCCCCCAGAGGCTTATGGACCCAGATTGGTTCCGGAATGTTCTGGGGGAGTTTCCCCTGGACCTTGACACCCGCTCTGTCGATGATCTCGTAGCCTTCTGGAACACCTTGTTGTCTGAGACCATTGGCCGAGTGGCTCCCAGACGTCCGCTGCCCTCCCAAGTCTCCTGCAGGTCTCCTTGGTTTACTGAGGGCCTGCGGTGTTTGAAGCGAGAGAGCAGGCGGTTAGAGTGACGGTGGCGCCGGACTCGCGACGAGTATGATCGATCACAGCATAAGAGCAGTTTAAAGGCCTATACTGTGGCAGTGGAGGCAGCAAAGAAGCAGTTCTTTGCTGCCTTCTACGCATCTGCAAAGTCACATCCAGCTGACCTTTTCCGGGTGGTGAAAAGCTTGGTCAGTCCTGCTTGTCTCCACCTGGACCTGGAGCAATTCAGTGATCACTGTGACCGGTTTATTGAGTACCTTGTAGATAAGATCACTTGCATCCACCACGATACCACAGTTATTGCAAAGGATCATTTTGGGGCTATGGATGCCCCGTCCTGTCCTGTTTTGTGGGATCGGTTTCAGATGGTGTCGCCTGGTGATGTGGAGTCCTTGTTGGGATCTGTTCATGCCACTACTTGTGTGCAAGATTCATGCCCGTCCTTGCTGGTGAAAGCCAGCCAGGAGACGTTACGGCCATTGCTGGCTGGGGTGGTCACTGCCTCCCTTTGGGAGGGCAGGGTGCCTGATTGCCTGAAAGAGGCTGTGGTTAAGCCTCTGCTCAAGAAATCATCTCTTGACGCTGATGCTCCTGTCAGTTATCGGACGGTCTCTAACCTTCTCTGGGTGTAGGTGTCTGTGTGAACACGGCAGGCGGTGGGTGGAGGTGCATGTGTGCTCCTGCGCAACACCCATTTCCACCCACCACCCACCCATGGAGCAACGGACTCCAATGCCGGTTGCTCCGTGGGTGGGTGGAGATGGGTGTTGAGCAGGAACACACAGCAAAACTGGGTGGAGGCATCTCGTGTGAAAAGGGCCCACGTTGCCGGGGTGCAGTATTGCCCTGTACCATGTATAATAAAATGTAACACCCATTTTATCGGTGTTAGAGTGTCTGTGTAAAAAGGGCCATAGGCTGGGAAATCCATCCATAGACAGCTAGCTTATGACACTAAGCAGCTGTGGTGTCCTACAAAATCTTCTCCAGCAGACATGATCCTGTGCCATTTCTGTAGCATTTACTAATGTAGGACCAACAATTTATTTTGCACCATCTGCCCATTAATTCTTTCCTCTTGATTGCACACCACATACCATATCCATTCCTCCTAGCAATAAGACCAAAATAGTCCAACTTCCTTTGCTCCACCATTGCTAATAACCTTCTATCGGTGCCAGTGTTTCCGAAAACGCATTCATTTGTCCTTTTCTCAAACCAGCTAATTTGCATCAGTCTCTGGTGTCATCATATATGAAAGCTGGCAATCATTTTCTTATTATTCCTGTTAAGCCGCCCTGAGCTGTTTTTAGGAGAGGCAGTGTAAAAATTTAATTAATAAATAAATAAAAATAAATAAGACCGTGTCCATGATTCTGCACCATACAGAGCAAATGGAAACACCAGAATTTTAACCAGTTTCAATTTTGTTCCTTTTCAAATGGATTTATCTTACAGTGACTGTGATCCACAAAAATGGATGTAGCACAGAGTCACAAGTGGGAGATTCCCTTGAGGTTAACAGGGCTCCTGGAAGCAGAAGAAAGCCACGCCCCCTTTCTAGGAAAGGCAGCTTGTCACCCGTGTACTGAGCTGTCAGAGTGTCTACCGGAGGCTACATTTTGTGAACATGTGCAAAACTTTACCTGAACATATCCTGTGAAATAAGCCAAATTTACTAGAGAAAATTACTCTTCTGTGCACAATTGGTGGTTTCTAATTTTAACATTGAATTCATGTAAACTACTCACTTGAAGTAGTTTACATGAATTATAAACTCAGTCCCTAAGTTTGTCTTTAGGGCATATTTGAAGATACACAAACACAGTGTCCTATGACTGATCTTAAGGGTAGAATGTTTTCCTCCCAATCCATTCACACTCAAGCAAGTTGTAGTAATAGTAGTAATAGTTTATTATGGCACTAGCTTCCGCCATGGCCCAAAGTAAGTAATAATAACGATACAACAAATAACAAGGATTCACAATAATAAATTTCAATAAAACCAATACAAAGTATAAGCATGAGAGGATAATCACACTTGCATCAGACTCAGAAAGTAAGGATATCAAAATGCCTATAGGGCAGAAAGGCCATAAAAGCCAACACAAGATATTCCAGTCAGTTCAGACACGCAGGATTACATATATTCTTACTGGTCAATTGACCCATTCAGTAGAAAGTATTTATTCCTGCATAATATCATTACCAATCTCTATCTATACATTATACTGACCAGGTCCACCATAAGGAGATACAAGATAGTTCTTCTTACACAGTTGATATTCTATAATATTCCACTTTAATTAATTTAATCTAATGCGATTTATAAGTTGACAGTTTGTGATTAGCTGACAGTGGCCTTTACTTAGCCTATCATCAGCATAACATATCAGGGGGTTTATATGCAATAGGTACACATATCATTACCTTTTTATGGGCCTTGAGCCTAAATTCCAATACCTGTTGTCCTTCAGGTCCTGCATTATATAAGGTACCCTCTCTCTTAGCCATGGACAGTTGTCTACATCTGTATATCCTAGTCCGTGTTATGTACTTTAGGGTCTTTGCAAAGTATCTCTTAACAATGTCATGCCTTCCTAACACTTTCAGTGTTCGCCTTTACTAGCTCTATTCCCGCCTTCAAGGGTAGAGTTATGGGTGGATTCTAAATCAGTCTCCCCAACTGTCAAATTTTGAGGGGAACTATTTCTTCACAGATCCAAGTCAACCTCTGCTTCCTTTCCCTGGAAATTAACTGGATATAAATCACTATAAGTATATAGGATTCATCTTCCTGGGGATGCAGGAGTATAGCCATTTTCTGGGTAGGTGGTAAAGAACTCTTCCACCCAGGTATGGAAGTAATCCATGCATCCCGCAAATTGTAATAAATAGAGCAGTTGAGTAGAACATGGTCGAGGGATTCCTGGTCGCCACAGCCACAAGGGCAGAGGCGCAATTCTTTTGGGATGAGATTATATCTCCCATAAGTCACGGCTGTCTCTAATAAATGAAACCTCATCCTCGTAAAGGTTCTGTGTAACTCTCATGAGGGAATAACTTCTAAGTAATGCTCCAGGCAAAACATATTTTTAATCGGTATTAACCATGGGGCCACCTTCCACTTATGGAATTTTGCCAGATCTTCCTGTCGGGCAATGTCCAGCACTCTGGATCGCAGAAGGTCTTTCTGTTGGGTGGGTTAAAACCCGTTAAGTGCCTGGCTGGACAGTCCTAATTCAGCCAGATTTGCAAAAGCCTGCACTATCCAGGTATAACTGGGCACACCACTAAACTCCAGTTCCTCCTTCAGGGCATAATACAGCAGAGGACCTTCTCTTTGGCTGATGAGCTTTAGCCAATATCTTAAATGAGCTATCTTACCTAGGGACTGGATTGAAAATATCCCCAGTTCTGCTCTGACAGTAGCTCCCGGTAGTGCTTGGGAGGTACCTAGAAGGCCCCTCAGAAACTGGTTCTGTGGGACCTCCAACCTCTCTCTACAGTCCACTGGCAATAGTTCCATACATGCAGGAGAACTGATTGCATTTTTGCCCTATATATTTTGAGTATTTCGACGGTCCGTACGATCTTTGAGTTCCTTGCCATACTCAAAATAGGTTTGCCTACCAGATCTGCCTTCTTCCTCTGACCAAGAGCGTGTGGGTTCCAGGAGAGATTCTTTGTAAAAACCATTCCTAAATATACCAAAGAGTCAACCTGGCCAAACTGACCTTTCCAGGTCTTCCAAACATACTGCTTCACCCCCCTACCCAAAATGAGCACCGGGATTTAGAGTAGTTAATATCCAGCCCATTGGTATCACAATAATCCTCCAGGGAGTTCATGAGTTTACTTAACCCTCTCCTTGTTTGTGAAATCAAAACTAGATCGTCGGCGTACATCATTGTCATCAAGAGGTAGTTATCTACCTTAGGTGCATCATGTACACATTGTCTAAGGAAATTGACCAAATCGCTCAAGTACAGGTTGAAGAGCAAGGGGGCTAATAAACATCCCTGGCGAACCCCTTTCTGGATGGGAAATTGGTGTGTATATTTACCACTACAGTCAGTCCCCAAGTTTGTCTTTAGGGCATATTTGAAGATACACAAACACAGTGTCCTATGACTGATCTTAAGGGTAGAATGTTTTCCTCCCAATCCATTCACACTCAAGCAAGTTGTATATTTAAGGCTATGATAAATTAAGCCGAATGTTTTGACACATGAGCTATATCCACTGGAGAGGCTTCTAGGAACTCATTTAATATGATATTGTGTGAAAAGTTGTATAATTACTGTTTAAATTTCAATTCCCCTTAGGTTTTATTTTTACTAAGGTCAGACACCAACATATGCTGTGCATTTGTTTGAAGTTCAGTGATACATAAATAGCAGAAGCTTTCCAAGTAAACAAGTTTGCCTTATTGGGTTTAACATTATGGAGCTCCAACTTTTAAATAGGAAAAACTGAGTGCTAAGCAGAAAGAGAAATGTATTTAACTTATAATGAAAATATTCAATTCAAGGGAAACAAGATACATGTAATTTTATCATTATATAATTGTTATGATGTCTTTTTTTATTATTCTGTGGAAATGTCTGGAAATCAAAACCCAAATATCAGGTGCATACATATTCTAGACATATTTAAAATACATATTATATATGGTCAAAATTTGCCTGTCTCACTGTAGCAATTGCTTGAGTGAGTATGATGTCACAGAACTTTTAGAATCATTCCAATTGCTGTGCAGATAAAATAGATTAGATTAGATAAATAGATAAGGCTAGATTAGATGGATGATTAGATTCTTTCAGAAATTTAGCTGTATGTCATACAGTAATATATATTAGAGCAAAGGTGGGCAAAGTTCCCATGCCCAAGAGCCACATACCAAAATGTTCATATTGTCAAGAGCTACAAGACACAATACACTGATTGTAGCTTCTCCCAATCCTGGGAACGGGGCAGTGTGGCTTCCCCCAGCAACCTCCCCACACATCAAAAGCTGGTCAGCTCCCAGATGGTGTGTCAGATTTGGGCCACAGCAATAACAGCGCAGGGTATGGTCCCCCTTCTTCCACAGCCCCCAGGAGGCTCCAGCAGCAGAAATGGCAGCATGGCTTCTCTTGATCTTGAAGGAGCCACATGGACGCACTCCCAGGCAGGCACATCTGGGGAGAGATGCAGTACAGGTGCCCAAGAGCGGCCATTCACCTACCTCTGTGCTAGTATGTTACTTATATATATATAGTTTGTATACTATAATATTACATTCATTATCCTTGGAGACAGGAATATTGTTAATATCTCTTTTTTTTTAAAAAGAAGGGGAAAAAAAAGCAAAGATAGACACCCAATAAGTACCTAATCCACATTGGAGTACAGCGATAGCTAAACTCTTAATAAAGTTTATTATTATTATTACCTAATCCACAGTTCATTTGAAACAATTGAAAGAAAACAGAGAATAATAATAGGTTTGTTGAGGAGGCCTGTTGGAATCCACTATTTCTATCTTATAGCAAGGCCAAAGAAGGTTGCAGTTGCTGCCGATACTATTTGTAAGGTATGTGTTTTATGCAGCATGTGCTGTGGTCTTTCACTCGGCACCATGTGTCCTATCTTGTTTTATTAACCTAGTGTGAAATCCTGCCCCTAATTAAAGACAGTGGCCACAATCCACAAACCAGTTTCTCTGGAGTAGTCCACTGAAGCCCACAGGGCTTTAAAGAGACAGCTGACAAGTGCATGTGGACTGCAGCCCATCTAAGTGGTTTGTGGATTGCAGCCAATTAGAGTTTTGCCACTGTGTGCAGTGGGACAGAATTTCACCCCAAATTAGTACTTCACATTATACCCTGTTACTGTTGGAAGGCAACTTCACAGCTTTGGCCATATAGGGTGGCTAGATATGTACATTTTAGAGGACACTTATGAGAAATACAGTTGAAGCCAATGCAGCCCTGCAACCTGTATTTCTCATAAGCGTCCTCTAAAATGTGCATATCTGGCCACCCTACTACAATGTGAATTAGGAACATTTCTGCTTTCTAGGAGCAGTTAAACCCCCAGCTGGCAGAGAGCTCTGTACTGTGTGTAATTTGCTCACCTGTTGATATGCATTTCTTACCCACTGCGATTCAGCACGGATACAGTTTTCAGACCATTCTGCCTATGTTTTTCAGCCTCTTTTTCAAAGCGAGCATCTTGTCATCCTGTTCCTCAAGCTTTAAATCTCCTCCTCTTGCTACTTTCCCCCTGGGCCTGAACCAGATATTGCTGATTCCCCCAATACATGGATGGGATCCAATAAACTTGAAATGACAGCATAAGCATGAGAAGCCCTGACACAAAATACAGGCCCACAGGGCCACCGGTGCAGCAGCCACAGCACAGGAAGGCCCCAAAGCAAATCAGGAGAGGGTCCCTCCAGACATATGTGGGCCCCAATAAACCAGAAACCACAGCTTGATAACGAGAAGCACTGGTGTAACACACAGGCCTGTAGTGCAGGGAACCCCAGTCCCTGAAGCAGATGTCAGTTTAACTGATCAAAAATGAATTATCGTAACATTTCTAAATACGTACATTTCTGAGGCCACTTTCACACATTACAGGCAGGGAAACTTCCACGAATGCAATTGTGGCGCTATTCTCAAGGGAATTAGTGCACATGGGAATGCGCTATTTCACTTTTATCCCATGAAAACACTCATCATTGAAAGGGGACCCGGTCATGTGCAAGTGTTCACAGCACCTGGTGCTAGCTTGTAGGGGGCACACCCCTTTGAGTGACTACATCCTGGTGCAAGCAAGGTGCAGCAACTGGCGGGGTGAGTGGGACTGGAGTCTCAGTGGAGAGTTCTCTTACCCCTTCTTGGGATGGCCCTGTAGCAAGAAATTATGAACTCTGTCATACGAACATAAGAACATAAGTAGTGCCATACTGGGTCAGACCAATGGTCCATCAAGTCCAGCATCCTGTCTCTGACAGTGGCCAATCTCTTTCTCCTGGGAGAAGTACCCAACAGGTCACAATGGACAATCCATTCCCTGTTGTTTCAGCCTCTAACAGTGAGAAGTTACATTCCCCAAACCTACTTGGCTAATAGTCATTAATGGACCTATCCTCCAAGAACCTATCCAATCCCTTTTTTAAACTAGCTGCACTACCGGCTGTGACCACTTTCTCTGGCAGTAAGTTCCACAAGTTAATTGGCATGGGCCCAGGTACAAGAAATGGACTCTCTCTCCCCCCCATCACCATCCTCTCCCATTTCCCACTCACTCCCCTTCTTCCCTCCCCTCCCACACAGCCCCACACAGACCCCTGCCAACCAGCCTCTCTGCCTCCACACAGACTCACCCCAGATCGTGACACTTCTGACACTTTCTCTCTGCACGCTGTATTGCCAACCATCCCCATTAAATCAGGAGGCTTATGAAAAATACATGTTGCAGGACTGCACTGGAACCGATGCAGCCCTGAAACATGCATTTTAAATACATACTGCAGGGCTGCATTGGTTCCAATGTAGCTCTGCAGCTTGTATTTTTCATAAAGGGTTTGTTGAGGAGGCCTGTTGGAATCCACTATATCTATCTTATAGCAAGGCCAAAGAAGATTGCAGTTGCTGCTGATACTATTTGTAAGGTATCTGTTTTATGCAGCATGTGTTTCAGTCTTTCACTCAGCACCATGTGTCCTATCTTGTTTTATTAACCTAGTGTGAATCCTGCCCCCAACGTGTATTTTAATACATGTTGTGGGGCTTCATTGGTTCCAACGTAGCCCTGCAACTTGTATTTTTCATAAGCCTCCTGATTTAAAGGGGAGGATTGGCAGTACTGCTGCGTACTGCAACAGGGCAGGAGGGATCATTTGTGGGGTTCCTTCCCCACATGGGCCTCAGGAAAAATGTCCCTATAGACACTAGTAACTCATGGGAGACTCTTGAGGAAATTAAAGTCATGGGATAAGGGGCAGTGTCCTATCGTGGATTGGCAACCGGTTAAAAGATAAGAAGCCAAGAGTAGGACTAAATGGTCAGTGGTCACAGTGGAGAGAAGTAACTAGTGGAGTGCCTCAGGGATCAGTACTGGGACCGGTGCTGTTTAATATATTTACGAATGATCTGGAGAAGGGAGTAATGAGCGAGGTGATCAAATTTGCAGATGACACAAAGTTGTTCAAGGTAGTTAAAACCCAAGAGGACTGTGAAGAACTGCAGGAGGATCTTGCAAGACTGGGTATTCAAATGGCCGACGAAATTTAATGTGGAGAAGTGCAAAGTGATGCACATAGGGAAAAAGATCCCAATCTATAAGTATACGATGCTGGGTTCTAAATTAGGAGTAACCACTCAGGAAAGGGATCTTGGAGTCACTGTAGACAATACATTGAAATCCTCCGCTCAGTGTCTGGCGGCGGTCAAAAAAAGAAAACAGAATGTTAGGAATCATTTGGAAAGAGACAGAGAAAAAAAGCTGAAAATATTGTAATGCCTCTATATAGATTTATGGCACAACTGCACTGGGAGTATTGTGTGCAGTTCTGGTCACCCCATCTCAAAAAAGACTTAGTAGAACTAGAAAAGGTACAGAGAAGGGCAACAAAAATGAACAAGGATATGGAATGACTCCCATATGAGGAGAGGCTTGATAGTTTAGGGTTCTTCAGCTTCTCTAGACAGCTGAGAGGGGATATGATAGAAGTTTATAAAATCATGAGTGATGTGGAACATGTAAATAGGTTATTTACCCTCTCTAAGTGTACTAGAACAAGGGAACACTGTGAAATTAACTGGTAGCAGATTCAAAACAAATAAGAGAAAGTATTTTTTCCACTCAGTGCACAACTTAGCCATGGCCTCATTTCCTGTGGAGGGTGATTGGGGACCAGAGTCCTGGAGCGCAGTCTTCTGGGGCCAAGATGGTGTGTTGAACTCAGTTAAGAACATAAGTAGTGCCATACTGAGTCAGACCAATGGTCCATCAAGCCCAGCATCCTGTCTCCGACAGTGGCCAATCTTGATCGCATGGGAGAAGAACCAACAGTCAGTGGGTAATTTCAGATGTGACGAGATCACAGTCAACCACCGTGAATCACCATGGATTTAGGGTGGTGGCTGTGATCTCGTGCATGTCTGTTTGAGCCCCACTAGATGTTCAACACAGTGAATCTGTGGCAGGGGTCAAAGCTAACCATGGTTCTGAGGATGGAGCCGGCCCCATCCCTGCTGGGCCAGGTCCCTTTAAACCCCCCCTCCCTTCCTAGTCCTGCAGTGTCACTCCTTCCCTGCTCCTATGCAAGGTGAGTGGGTGCCTGCCTGTCTGCCTGCCTGCCTGCCTAGCCACCACTGCTTTCCTTCCAAAGAGAGGCAAGGTTGCATGGAGCAGGGGAGGTGCAAAGCCACTGGGCATAGGATTGGTCTGGTGATTCTGCACCTCCCCTGCTCTTCCCAGCCTTGCTGGGCCAGCTACTTGTTGTGTTTACTTAGCCATATGTCCCACCAACATTTTCAGTGATCAAAGAGGGACAAGCCCTGCCCCTTCAGCAAATAAGCTCCACCCCCTTGCACACTTTTACACACATGCACACACGTGCATGCACACACACACACACACACACAAAACATTCCAAGTGAATAAAAAGGGACAGGAACTCTTCTCATTACACTTAGGGCATTTATAGACGATTCCGCTTACAAGCGGGATCGCTAAACGCCGCCTGTTCCCCCCGCGCGGACTCTGCATGCCGTGTCTGCTGATCAGACACGGCGCAGAGTGCGAGTGAGCATGCGCACCCTTCTGCGCATGCGCACGCGCACCCGGGACCAGGAAGTGCGGCGTAAAGCCGGCACTTCGGGAATCCGCATCGGAGGGGGCAGGATCGTCTGCTCCCTCCAACGCGGATTAAAAAGCGGCTGCGGCAAGTAGATGAGCTCCAAGAAAGGCGGCTGATCAAAGGATCGGCCGCCTTTTTTGTCTCGTCTATAAACGCCCTTAGACCCTTTTCACACAGACAGTCTAACACTGTTACATTTTAGTATACATGTTGCAGGGCTGCAGGTGTGCTCTATGTAACACCCATTTTATTAGTGTTAGAGTGTCTGTGTGAAAAGGGCTACTTTCTTGTAATTCCATCAACTCCCCTTTTTTGTCTCAAATGCTTTTCTGGGGAAGCAACCAGGAAAGAGGAGCCTGAGGTTAGAATTCTTTTTGTCTTTTTTTTCTCTCTCTCATGAAGGAGGACTTTGACCACTAAGACCGCTTTTACGCGGATGCTTGCCACCCACGAACACCCATCGGATGGGTGGGAGAACGTCCGTGTAAACGTCCACGAGTGGGTGGGAGTGCGTGCCCAACCCACCCACCAACACCCACGGAGCAGCCGGGAGGGAGCCGGCACCCTCCGTGGGTGGAGATGGGTGTCCAACACCCGAGCGTCCGTATAAAAATGAAAACACCCACACCCACACGAGCCAGACCGGCAGAGCCCCACTGCACCAGCGCCACGGGGCACGCACACGCTGCCATTCAGACACGCCCACGGGGGGATGCCGAATGTCCCGCCGAGAGCCTGGAAAGGAGGGCGGGACCAGGGCACACACGTGCAGGACCAGGGCACACACGTGCAGGCTCCCACGAGGGCTCCCAGGAAGGCCCACGAGAAGGCCATGGGAGCTGATGCCGCCCCACGCGTGGGAAGGGGCCAGGTGAGCACGAGGACCCAGGAGCGCCCGGGGGGGGGGATCCCTGGCAAGGTGGTGCAGGGGGATGATTTATTTATTTATTTATTTATTCAATTTGTATCCCGCCCCTCCTGCGAACAGCTCGGGTGCGGATGCACCCCAGGCAGAAGGCACAAGGGGGGGCCAGATGGGAGATACAAGGGGGGGGCCCTAGTGGAGGGGCACCCAGTCTGGGAGGCACGAGGAGGGTGCCCTAGCAGGGGGGGAAGGGGGAGAACGTGCCAGGATGTAACACAGCGCACGTGTCCTGGCACAGGGCAGAGGGAGCGCAGCAATGGCCCCCCTGGTCGAGGACCCCCCAGCCCAGCACTTCCCAGGAGCACGACCTGAGGAGCAGCAGCAAGAGTGAGGTGAGCACGAAGGAAAACACACACACACACACACACACACACACAGATGGGAGGGCCTCACTCCAGGCCTGGAAGAGTGGGCCAGGGAACACAGGGCAGGGGGCAGCAGCATAACCTGGTCCCCCATCCCACAGGACAGCTCCCAGACAACGGAGCACCGCACCACTGGGACGACAGCTGAGGAGGGCCCCCCAGGCAGCCAGGTGAGCAGAAGGAAACCCCAGGAGGGAGAGGGGGGTGGGCCCCATGGGTGGGCGGAGGGGGCCAGCAGGAGCCGTAGTAACCCCTAATGCACTACCCCCAACAGGACACAACCACCACCACAGCTACCACATCCACAGGGTGGGCCCCATGCCGCCAAGCCAGTGAACTCCGCTCCATGCTGCCGGCAGCTGCTCTCCTCGCATGAGTGGGCACCTGGTCTGTGAACAGGAGTTTGGACATGACGTTAGTGCTTCCGGCCTGTGTGCCCCGCTGCCCACTACCGCCTGACCCGGGGTGCCTGGTGGGGTGGCCCTCATAGTGTGACAGCTCCCCTTAGCCCTCCCCTGTGGGGGCCCTCCCCTGTGGGGTTCACAGACTCCCGTTCATGCCCCCCACACGCGAGTCCCAAAAGGGGGAGCCCTGGTCAAGGCAGGAAGTCAGGGACTTCATACATGTGGGGGGGGGTCCGAAAGGGTCCAGCACGACCTAGTGTGCAGCTACAAGACCAGATAGGTCTATGAAGCCATCGCCCAGAAGATGCAGTGGCAGGGGTACAATAGGGATGTCACCCAGTGCATGAAGCAGGCAAAGGACTTGAGGTCCAGATATAAACGTATCAAGGACAACAATCTCAAGGCCATCCGGGCCATGCGCACAGCCGAGTTCCAAGAGGAGCTGGACAAGTTCCGCTGCATGGACGGGGACATCATGGCCTCCTGCACACATGGCAGCGCCTTTGCCAGGGGTAGGCACAGGGCCAACACGCAAACCCCCCTGACTGACCCCACAGAGTGTTGGGGGAGGTGCCCCTGGCGAGGCCAGCCAGGAAGTGGAAGGGGACAGCCCTGTTCCACAGGGGGAGGAGGCACCCCGGGGATCCGAGCGCCGGACCACCACACTCCATGCGCGTGCCCCAACACTCACAGGGCTACTGGCCACAGGGACGGGGGGGGCTCAGAGCTAGTGGAGACCCGGGACGGCCCCCAGGAAGTGGAGGAACAGGATCCAGGTATGATTGCCCCAGCAGGGCATGGGGGGGTTGGGGTGGGGAACAGCCCAGACGCAGGTGCAGCAGCTGGGGCCAGGGGACAGCAAATACTAATGGTACCCCTTCCCATTGCAGCACAAGGCATCCTGGAGGTACACAAGGTGGAGGTTGCAGAAGAGGAGGAGGAGGAGGGGGGCACAACAGCTTCCCCACCACCAGGTGGGCTACCCTCCATGGCAGGGCACACCGGCCAGGGGGCCATGCGGGTGCCTGGTGTGGATGGGGGCAGATGGTACAGGGGGGGGTCCAGGAGCATGCTACCACACACAGCAGGGCCCAACAGGGGCGGGGTGTTGGGGGCAGGTGGGAGGGGCTGTTGGGCCCACAGCGGCTCCCCCAGCACACCTGACAATCAGGGGTCCCTCCATGGCTATCAGCTGCCAGGGAGCCATCCCAAGACATGGCAGGGCTGGGGGACCCCACAGCGGAGGGCTAAGGGGAGCTGTCACACTATGAGGGCTGACCCAACCAGGCACCTCGGGTCAGGTGGTAGTGGGCAGCAGGGCACACAGGCTGGAAGCACTAAAGTCATTTCCAAACTCCTGTTCACAGACCAGGCACCCGCTCATGCGAGGGGAGCAGCTTCCGGCAGCATGGAGCGGAACTGGGAGATGCGGGCCAGGAACCAGTGCCGGAGGGAGGACCTTGGCAGGGAGCTGCTGGAGGCGTCTCAACCGTTAGCCAAGGTGCACTCCGGAGAGCTCGCGCTCACCAGGGAGCTCATCAGAGAGGAGGGGGAAAGGGACCGGGAGATCCTGGCTGCCATGATCAGGGCCCCGAGGGAAACGCGGGTCTGCGAATCGCAGATTTCCC